>CM048843.1:48113331-48246517 GCA_026545765.1 Plantago major | reverse complement strand
ATAAGGAGTAGGATAAACAATAAATGTGAAATTCTACTCCAGAGTTAAACAACACAATAAAGGAGTGGGATAATTACAAATGGAAAAGTCAAATTGAGATTTAAACAACACATCGGAGGGGTAATAAAATAACAAACGAAAAACTCTACTTGAGAGTTAAACAATACACAAAAGGAGTGGGATAAACAACAAACGAACAACACCACTCGAGAGATAAACAACACATCAAAGGAGTGGGATAATGTCAAACGAAGAAGTCTATTCGAGATTTAAACAATACACAGAAGGAGTTAGAGTATCACAAACGAAGAACTCTACGTGAGAGTTAAACCACACACATAAGGAGTGGGATAAACAACAAATGTAAAATTCTACTCGAGAGTTAAACAACACAATAAAGGAGTGGGATAATTACAAATGTAGAAGTCCATTTGAGATTTAAGCAACTCATCGGAGGGGTAATAAAATAACAAACGAAAAACTCTACTTGAGAGTTAAACAATACACAGAAGGAGTAAGAGTATCACAACGATGAACTCTACTTGAGAGTAAACCACACACATAAGGAGTAGGATAAACAATAAATGTAAAATTCTACTGAGAGTTAAACAACACAATAAAGGAGTGGGATGATTACAAATGGAGAAGTCAATTTGAGATTTAAACAACACATCGGAGGGGTAATAAAATAACAAACGAAAAACTCTACTTGAGAGTTGAACAATACACAGAAGGAGTAAGAGTATCACAAACGAAGAACTCTACTTGAGAGTTAAACACACACATAAGGAGTAGGATAACCAACAAATGTAAAATTCTACTCGAGAGTTAAACAACACAATAAAGGAGTGGGATAATTACAAATGGAGAAGTCAAATTGAGATTTAAACAGCACATCGGAGGGGTAATAAAGTAACAAACGAAAAACTCTACTTGAGAGTTAAACAATACACAAAAGGAGTGGGATAAATAACAAACGAACAACACCACTCGAGAGATAAACAACACATCAAAGGAGTGGGATAATGTGAAACGAATAACTCTACTTGAGAGTTAAACAATACACAGAAGGAGTTAGAGTATCACAAACGAAGAACTCTACTTGAGAGTTAAACCACACACATAAGGAGTGGGATAAACAACAAATGTAAAATTCTACTCGAGAGTTAAACAACACAATAAAGGAGTGGGATAATTACAAATGTAGAAGTCAATTTGAGATTTAAACAACACATCGGAGGGGTAATAAAATAACAAACGAAAAACTCTACTTGAGAGTTAAACCACACACATAAGGAGTAGGATAAACAATATATGTGAAATTCTACTCGAGTGTTAAACAACGCAATAAAGGAGTTGGATAATTACAAATGAAGAATTCAAATTGAGATTTAAACAACAAATCGGAGGGGTAATAAAATAACAAACGAAAAACTCTACTTGAGAGTTAAACAATACACAGAAGGAGTAAGAGTATCACAAACGAAGAACTCTACTTGAGAGTTAAACCACACACATAAGGAGTAGGATAAACAATAAATGTGAAATTCTACTCGAGAGTTAAACAACACAATAAAGGAGTGGGATAATTACAAATGGAGAATTCAAATTGAGATTTAAACAACAAATCGGAGGGGTAATAAAATAGCAAACAAAAAACTCTACTTGAGAGTTAAACAATACACAAAAGGAGTGGGATAAACAACAAACGAACAACACCACTCGAGAGATAAACAACACATCAAAGGAGTGGGATAATGTCAAACGAAGAAGTCTATTCGAGATTTAAACAATACACAGAAGGAGTTAGAGTATCACAAACGAAGAACTCTACGTGAGAGTTAAACCACACACATAAGGAGTGGGATAAACAACAAATGTAAAATTCTACTCGAGAGTTAAACAACACAATAAAGGAGTGGGATATTACAAATGTAGAAGTCCATTTAAGATTTACACAACTCATCGGAGGGGTAATAAAATAACAAACGAAAAACTCTACTTGAGAGTTAAACAATACACAGAAGGAGTTAGAGTATCACAAACGAAGAACTCTACTTGAGAGTTAAACCACACACATAAGAAGTAGGATAAACAATAAATGTGAAATTCTACTCGAGAGTTAAACAACACAATAAAGGAGTGGGATAATTACAAATGGAAATGTCAAATTGAGATTTAAACAACACATCGGAGGGGTAATAAAATAGCAAACCAAAAACTCTACTTGAGAGTTAAACAATACACAAAAGGAGTGGGATAAACAACAAACGAACAACACCACTCGAGAGATAAACAACACATCAAAGGAGTGGGATAATGTCAAACGAAGAAGTCTATTCGAGATTTAAACAATACACAGAAGGAGTTAGAGTATCACAAACGAAGAACTCTACGTGAGAGTTAAACCACACACATAAGGAGTGGGATAAACAACAAATGTAAAATTCTACTCGAGAGTTAAACAACGCAATAAAGGAGTGGGATAATTACAAATGTAGAAGTCCATTTGAGATTTAAGCAACTCATCGGAGGGGTAATAAAATAACAAACGAAAAACTCTACTTGAGAGTTAAACAATACACAGAAGGAGTAAGAGTATCACAAACGATGAACTCTACTTGAGAGTTAAACCACACACATAAGGAGTAGGATAAACAATAAATGTAAAATTCTACTCGAGAGTTAAACAACACAATAAAGGAGTGGGATAATTACAAATGGAAAAGTCAAATTGAGATTTAAACAACACATCGGAGGGGTAATAAAATAACAAACGAAAAACTCTACTTGAGAGTTAAACAATACACAAAAGGAGTGGGATAAACAACAAACGAACAACACCACTCGAGAGATAAACAACACATCAAAGGATTGGGATAATGTCAAACGAAGAAGTCTATTCGAGATTTAAACAATACATGAAAGGTAAGAGTATCACAAACGAAGAACTCTACGTGAGAGTTAAACCACACACATAAGGAGTGGGATAAACAACAAATGTAAAATTCTACTCGAGATTTAAACAACACAATAAAGGAGTGGGATAATTACAAAAGTAGAAGTCCACTTGAGATTTAAACAACACATCGGAGGGGTAATAAAATAACAAACGAAAAACTCTACTTGAGAGTTGAACAATACACAGAAGGAGTAAGAGTATCACAAACGAAGAACTCTACTTGAGAGTTAAACCACACACATAAGGAGTAGGATAAACAATAAATGTGAAATTCTACTCCAGGGTTAAACAACATAATAAAGGAGTGGGATAATTACAAATGGACATGTCAAATTGAGATTTAAACAACACATCGGAGGGGTAATAAAATAACAAACGAAAAACTCTACTTGAGAGTTAAACAATACACAAAAGGAGTGGGATAAACAACAAACGAACAACACCACTCGAGAGATAAACAACACATCAAAGGAGTGCGATAATGTGAAACGAAGAAGTCTATTCGAGATTTAAACAATACACAGAAGGAGTAAGAGTATCACAAACAAAGAACTCTATTTGAGAGTTAAACCACACACATAAGATGTGGGATAAACAACAAATGTAAAATTCTACTCGAGAGTTAAACAACACAATAAAGGAGTGGGATAATTACAAATGGAGAAGTCCATTTGAGATTTAAACAACTCATCGGAGGGGTAATAAAATAACAAACGAAAAACTCTACTTGAGAGTTAAACAATACACAGAAGGAGTAAGAGTATCACAAACGAAGAACTCTACTTGAGAGTTAAACCACACACATAAGGAGTAGGATAAACAATAAATGTGAAATTCTACTCGAGAGTTAAACAACACAATAAAGGAGTGGGATGATTACAAATGGAGAAGTCAATTTGAGATTTAAACAACACATCGGAGGGGTAATAAAATAACAAACGAAAAACTCTACTTGAGAGTTGAACAATACACAGAAGGAGTAAGAGTATCACAAACGAAGAACTCTCCTTGAGAGTTAAACCACACACATAAGGAGTGGGATAAACAACAAATGTAAAATTCTACTCGAGAGTTAAACAACACAATAAAGGAGTGGGATAATTACAAATGTAGAAGTCCATTTGAGATTTAAGCAACTCATCGGAGGGGTAATAAAATAACAAACGAAAAACTCTACATGAGAGTTAAACAATACACAGAAGGAGTAAGAGTATCACAAACGAAGAACTCTACTTGAGAGTTAAACCACACACATAAGGAGTAGGATAAACAATAAATGTGAAATTCTACTCGAGTGTTAAACAACACAATAAAGGAGTTGGATAATTACAAATGGAGAATTCAAATTGAGATTTAAACAACAAATCGGAGGGGAATAAAATAGCAAACAAAAAACTCTACTTGAGAGTTAAACAATACACAAAAGGAGTGGGATAAACAACAAACGAACAACACCACTCGAGAGATAAACAACACATCAAAGGAGTGGGATAATGTCAAACGAAGAAGTCTATTCGAGATTTAAACAATACACAGAAGGAGTTAGAGTATCACAAACGAAGAACTCTACGTGAGAGTTAAACCACACACATAAGGAGTGGGATAAACAACAAATGTAAAATTCTACTCGAGAGTTAAACAACACAATAATTGAGTGGGATAATTACAAATGTAGAAGTCCATTTGAGATTTAAGCAACTCATCGGAGGGGTAATAAAATAACAAACGAAAAACTCTACTTGAGAGTTAAACAATACACAGATGGAGTAAGAGTATCACAAACGAAGAACTCTACTTGAGAGTTAAACCACACACATAAGGAGTAGGATAAACAACAAATGTAAAATTCTACTCGAGAGTTAAACAACACAATAAAGGAGTGGGATAATTACAAATGGAAAAGTCAAATTGAGATTTAAACAACACATCGGAGGGGTAATAAAATAACAAACGAAAAACTCTACTTGAGAGTTAAACAATAGACAAAAGGAGTGGGATAAACAACAAACGAACAACACCACTCGAGAGATAAACAACACATCAAAGGAGTGGGATAATGTCAAACGAAGAAGTCTATTCGAGATTTAAACAATACACAGAAGGAGTTTGAGTATCACAAACGAAGAACTCTACGTGAGAGTTAAACCACACACATAAGGAGTGGGATAAACAACAAATGTAAAATTCTACTCGAGAGTTAAACAACACAATAAAGGAGTGGGATAATTACAAATGTAGAAGTCCATTTGAGATTTAAACAACTCATCGGAGGGGTAATAAAATAACAAACGAAAAACTCTACTTGAGAGTTAAACAATACACAAAAGGAGTAAGATTATCACAAACGATGAACTCTACTTGAGAGTTAAACCACACACATAAGGAGTAGGATAAACAATAAATGTGAAATTCTACTCGAGAGTTAAACAACACAATAAAGGAGTGGGATGATTACAAATGGAGAAGACAAATTGAGATTTAAACAACAAATCGGAGGGGTAATAAAATAGCAAACAAAAAACTCTACTTGAGAGTTAAACAATACACAGAAGGAGTAAGAGTATCACAAACGAAGAACTCTACTTGAGAGTTAAACCACACACATAAGGAGTAGGATAAACAATAAATGTGAAATTCTACTCGAGTGTTAAACAACACAATAAAGGAGTGGGATAATTACAAATGGAGAATTCAAATTGAGATTTAAACAACACATCGGAGGGGTAATAAAATAACAAACGAAAAACTCTACTTGAGAGTTAAACAATACACAAAAGGAGTGGGATAAACAACAAACGAACAACACCACTCGAGAGATAAACAACACATCAAAGGAGTGGGATAATGTCAAACGAAGAAGTCTATTCGAGATTTAAACAATACACAGAAGGAGTTAGAGTATCAAAAACGAAGAACTCTACGTGAGAGTTAAACCACACACATAAGGAGTGGGATAAACAACAAATGTAAAATTCTACTCGAGAGTTAAACAACACAATAAAGGAGTGGGATAATTACAAATGTAGAAGTCCATTTGAGATTTAAACAACTCATCGGAGGGGTAATAAAATAACAAACGAAAAACTCTACTTGAAAGTTAAACAATACACAGGAGTAAGAGTATCACAAACGAAGAACTCTACCTGAGAGTTAAACCACACACATAAGGAGTAGGATAAACAACAAATGTAAAATTCTACTCGAGAGTTAAACAACACAATAAAGGAGTGGGATAATTACAAATTGAAAAGTCAAATTGAGATTTAAACAACACATCGGAGGAGTAATAAAATAACAAACGAAAAACTCTACTTGAGAGTTAAACAATACACAAAAGGAGTGGGATAAACAACAAACGAACAACACCACTCGAGAGATAAACAACACATCAAAGGAGTGGGATAATGTCAAACGAAGGAGTCTATTCGAGATTTAAACAATACACAGAAGGAGTTAGAGTATCAAAAACGAAGAACTCTACTTGAGAGTTAAACCACACACATAAGGAGTGGGATAAACAACAAATGTAAAATTCTACTCGAGAGTTAAACAACACAATAAAGGAGTGGGATAATTACAAATGGAGAAGTCCATTTGAGATTTAAACAACTCATCGGAGGGGTAATAAAATAACAAACGAAAAACTCTACTTGAGAGTTAAACTATACACAGAAGGAGTAAGCGTATCACAAACGAAGAACTCTACTTGAGAGTTAAACCACACATATAAGATGTGGGATAAACAATAAATGTGAAATTCTACTCGAGAGTTAAACAACACAATAAAGGAGTGGGATGATTACAAATGGAGAAGTCAATTTGAGATTTAAACAACACATCGGAGGGGTAATAAAATAACAAACGAAAAACTCTACTTGAGAGTTGAACAATACACAGAAGGAGTATCACAAACGAAGAACTCTACTTGGGAGTTAAACCACACACATAAGGAGTAGGATAAACAATAAATGTGAAATTCTACTCCAGAGTTAAACAACACAATAAAGGAGTGGGATAATTACAAATGGAAAAGTCAAATTGAGATTTAAACAACACATCGGAGGGGTAATAAAATAACAAACGAAAAACTCTACTTGAGAGTTAAACAATACACAAAAGGAGTGGGATAAACAACAAACGAACAACACCACTCGAGAGATAAACAACACATCAAAGGAGTGGGATAATGTCAAACGAAGATGTCTATTCGAGATTTAAACAATACACAGAAGGAGTAAGAGTATCACAAACGAAGAACTCTACTTGAGAGTTAAACCACACACATAAGGAGTGGGATAAACAACAAATGTAAAATTCTACTCGAGAGTTAAACAACACAATAAAGGAGTGGGATAATTACAAATGGAGAAGTCCATTTGAGATTTAAACAACTCATCGGAGGGGTAATAAAATAACAAACGAAAAACTCTACTTGAGAGTTAAACAATACACAGAAGGAGTAAGAGTATCACAAACGAAGAACTCTACTTGAGAGTTAAACCACACACATAAGGAGTAGGATAAACAATAAATGTGAAATTCTACTCGAGAGTTAAACAACACAATAAAGGAGTGGGATGATTACAAATGGAGAAGTCAATTTGAGATTTAAACAACACATCGGAGGGGTAATAAAATAACAAACGAAAAACTCTACTTGAGAGTTGAACAATACACAGAAGGAGTAAGAGTATCACAAACGAAGAACTCTACCTGAGAGTTAAACCACACACATAAGGAGTAGGATAAACAACAAATGTAAAATTCTACTCGAGAGTTAAACAACACAATAAAGGAGTGGGATAATTACAAATGGAAAAGTCAAATTGAGATTTAAACAACACATCGGAGGGGTAATAAAATAACAAACGAAAAACTCTACTTGAGAGTTAAACAATACACAAAAGTGGGATAAACAACAAACGAACAACACCACTCGAGAGATATAGAACACATCAAAGGTGGGATAATGTCAAGCGAAGAAGTCTATTAGAGATTTAAACAATACAAGAAGGTTAGAGTATCACAAAGCGAAGAACTCTACTTGAGAGTTAAACCACACACATAAGGAGTGGGATAAACAACAAATGTAAAATTCTACTCGAGAGTTAAACAACACAATAAAGGGTGGGATAATTACAAATGGAGAAGTCCATTTGAGATTTAAACAACTCATCGGAGGGGTAATAAAATAACAAACGAAAAACTCTACTTGAGAGTTAAACAATACACAGAAGGAGTAAGAGTATCACAAACGAAGAACTCTACTTGAGAGTTAAACCACACACATAAGGAGTAGGATAAACAATAAATGTGAAATTCTACTCGAGAGTTAAACAACACAATAAAGGAGTGGGATGATTACAAATGGAGAAGTCAATTTGAGATTTAAACAACACATCGGAGGGGTACTAAAATAACAAACGAAAAACTCTACTTTAGAGTTGAACTATACACAGAAGGAGTAAGAGTATCACAAAGGAAGAACTCTACTTGAGAGTTAAACCACACACATAAGGAGTAGGATAAACAATAAATGTGAAATTCTACTCGAGTGTTAAACAACACAATATAATTACAAATGGAGAATTCAAATTGAGATTTAAACAACAAATCGGAGGGGTAATAAAATAGCAAACAAAAAACTCTACTTGAGAGTTAAACAATACACAAAAGGAGTGGGATAAACAACAAACGAACAACACCACTCGAGAGATAAACAACACATCAAAGGAGTGGGATAATGTCAAACGAAGAAGTCTATTCGAGATTTAAACAATACACAGAAGGAGTTAGAGTATCAAAAACGAAGAACTGTACGTGAGAGTTAAACCACACACATAAGGAGTGGGATAAACAACAAATGTAAAATTCTACTCGAGAGTTAAACAACACAATAAAGGAGTGGGATAATTACAAATGTAGAAGTCCATTTGAGATTTAAGCAACTCATCGGAGGGGTAATAAAATAACAAACGAAAAACTCTACTTGAGAGTTAAACAATACACAGAAGGAGTAAGAGTATCACAAACGAAGAACTCTACTTGAGAGTTAAACCACACACATAAGGAGTAGGATAAACAACAAATGTAAAATTCTACTCGAGTGTTAAACAACCACAATAAAGGATTGGGATAATTACAAAAGTATAAGACAAATTGATATTTAAACAACACATCGGAGGGTAATAAAATAACAAACGAAAAACTCTACTTGAGAGTTAAACAATACACAAAAGGTGGGATAAACAACAAGCGAACAACACCACTCGAGAGATAAACAACACATCAAAGAGTGGGATAATGTCAAGCGAAGAAGTCTATTAGAGATTTAAACAATACACGAAGGAGTTAGAGTATCACAAGCGAAGAACTCTACGTGAGAGTTAAACCACACACATAAGTGGGATAAACAACAAATGTAAAATTCTACTCGAGAGTTAAACAACACAATAAAGAGTGGGATAATTACAAATGTAGAAGTCCATTTGAGATTTAAACAACTCATCGGAGGGTAATAAAATAACAAACGAAAAACTCTACTTGAGAGTTAAACAATACACAGAAAGAGTAAGAGTATCACAAACGAAGAACTCTACTTGAGAGTTAAACCACACACATAAGGAGTAGGATAAACAACAAATGTAAAATTCTACTCGAGAGTTAAACAACACAATAAAGGAGTGGGATAATTACAAATGGAAAAGTCAAATTGAGATTTAAACAACACATCAGAGGGGTAATAAAGTAACAAACGAAAAACTCTACTTGAGAGTTAAACAATACACAAAAAGTGGGATAAACAACAAGCGAACAACACCACTCGAGAGATAAACAACACATCAAAGGTGGGATAATGTCAAGCGAAGAAGTCTATTAGAGATTTAAACAATACACAGGAGTTAGAGTATCAAAAACGAAGAACTCTACGTGAGAGTTAAACCACACACATAAGGAGTGGGATAAACAACAAATGTAAAATTCTACTTCAGAGTTAAACAACACAATAAAGGAGTGGGATAATTACAAATGGAGAAGTCCATTTGAGATTTAAACAACTCATCGGAGGGTAATAAAATAACAAGCGAAAAACTCTACTTGAGAGTTAAACAATACATGAAGGAGTAAGAGTATCACAAACGATGAACTCTACTTGAGAGTTAAACCACACACATAAGGAGTAGGATAAACAATAAATGTGAAATTCTACTCAGAGTTAAACAACCTGATAAAGGAGTGGGATAATTACAAAATGGAGAATTCAAATTGAGATTTAAACAACACATCGGACGGGTAATAAAATAACAAACGAAAAACTCTACTTGAGAGTTAAACAATACACAAAAGGAGTGGGATAAACTACAAACGAACAACACCACGCGAGAGATAAACAACACATCAAAGGAGTGGGATAATGTCAAACGAAGAAGTCTATTCGAGATTTAAACAATACACAGAAGGAGTTAGAGTATCAAAAACGAAGAACTGTACGTGAGAGTTAAACCACACACATAAGGAGTGGGATAAACAACAAATGTAAAATTCTACTCGAGAGTTAAACAACACAATAAAGGAGTGGGATAATTACAAATGTAGAAGTCCATTTGAGATTTAAGCAACTCATCGGAGGGGTAATAAAATAACAAACGAAAAACTCTACTTGAGAGTTAAACAATACACAGAAGGAGTAAGAGTATCACAAACGAAGAACTCTACTTGAGAGTTAAACCACACACATAAGGAGTAGGATAAACAATAAATGTGAAATTCTACTCGAGAGTTAAACAACACAATAAAGGAGTGGGATAATTACAAATGGAGAATTCAAATTGAGATTTAAACAACACATCGGAGGGGTAATAAAATAACAAACGAAAAACTCTACTTGAGAGTTAAACAATACACAAAAGGAGTGGGATAAACAACAAACGAACAACACCACTCGAGAGATAAACAACACATCAAAGGAGTGGGATTATGTCAAACGAAGATGTCTATTCGAGATTTAAACAATACACAGAAGGAATAAGAGTATCACAAACGAAGAACTCTACTTGAGAGTTAAACCACACACATAAGGAGTGGGATAAACAACAAATGTAAAATTCTACTCGAGAGTTAAACAACACAATAAAGGAGTGGGATAATTACAAATGGAGAAGTCCATTTGAGATTTAAACAACTCATCGGAGGGGTAATAAAATAACAAACGAAAAACTCTACTTGAGAGTTAAACAATACACAGAAGGAGTAAGAGTATCACAAACGAAGAACTCTACTTGAGAGTTAAACCACACACATAAGGAGTAGGATAAACAATAAATGTGAAATTCTACTCGAGAGTTAAACAACACAATAAAGGAGTGGGATAATTACAAATGGAGAAGTCAATTTGAGATTTAAACAACACATCGGAGGGGTAATAAAATAACAAACGAAAAACTCTACTTGAGAGTTGAACAATACACAGAAGGAGTAAGAGTATCACAAACGAAGAACTCTACTTGAGAGTTAAACCACACACATAAGGAGTAGGATAAACAATAAATGTGAAATTCTACTCGAGTGTTAAACAACACAATAAAGGAGTTGGATAATTACAAATGGAGAATTCAAATTGAGATTTAAACAACAAATCGGAGGGGTAATAAAATAGCAAACAAAAAACTCTACTTGAGAGTTAAACAATACACAAAAGGAGTGGGATAAACAACAAACGAACAACACCACTCGAGAGATAAACAACACATCAAAGGAGTGGGATAATGTCAAACGAAGATGTCTATTCGAGATTTAAACAATACACAGAAGGAGTAAGAGTATCACAAACGAAGAACTCTACTTGAGAGTTAAACCACACACATAAGGAGTGGGATAAACAACAAATGTAAAATTCTACTCGAGAGTTAAACAACACAATAAAGGAGTGGGATAATTACAAATGTAGAAGTCCATTTGAGATTTAAGCAACTCATCGGAGGGGTAATAAAATAACAAACGAAAAACTCTACTTGAGAGTTAAACAATACACAGAAGGAGTAAGAGTATCACAAACGAAGAACTCTACTTGAGAGTTAAACCACACACATAAGGAGTAGGATAAACAACAAATGTAAAATTCTACTCGAGAGTTAAACAACACAATAAAGGTGTGGGATAATTACAAATGGAAAAGTCAAATTGAGATTTAAACAACACATCGGAGGGGTAATAAAATAACAAACGAAAAACTCTACTTGAGAGTTAAACAATACACAAAAGGAGTGGGATAAACAACAAACGAACAACACCACTCGAGAGATAAACAACACATCAAAGGAGTGGGATAATGTCAAACGAAGAAGTCTATTCGAGATTTAAACAATACACAGAAGGAGTTAGAGTATCACAAACGAAGAACTCTACTTGAGAGTTAAACCACACACATAAGGAGTGGGATAAACAACAAATGTAAAATTCTACTCGAGAGTTAAACAACACAATAAAGGAGTGGGATAATTACAAATGGAGAAGTCCATTTGAGATTTAAACAACTCATCGGAGGGGTAATAAAATAACAAACGAAAAACTCTACTTGAGAGTTAAACAATACACAGAAGGAGTAAGAGTATCACAAACGAAGAACTCTACTTGAGAGTTAAACCACACACATAAGGAGTAGGATAAACAATAAATGTGAAATTCTACTCGAGAGTTAAACAACACAATAAAGGAGTGGGATAATTACAAATGGAGAATTCAAATTGAGATTTAAACAACAAATCGGAGGGGTAATAAAATAACAAACGAAAAACTCTACTTGAGAGTTAAACAATACACAAAAGGAGTGGGATAAACAACAAACGAATAACACCACTCCAGAGATGAACAACACATCAAAGGAGTGGGATAATGTCAAACGAAGAAGTCTATTCGAGATTTAAACAATACACAGAAGGAGTTAGAGTATCACAAACGAAGAACTCTACTTGAGAGTTAAACCACACACATAAGGAGTGGGATAAACAACAAATGTAAAATTCTACTCGAGAGTTAAACAACACAATAAAGGAGTGGGATAATTACAAATGGAGAAGTCCATTTGAGATTTAAACAACTCATCGGAGGGGTAATAAAATAACAAACGAAAAACTCTACTTGAGAGTTGAACAATACACAGAAGGAGTAAGAGTATCACAAACGAAGAACTCTCCTTGAGAGTTAAACTAACACATAAGGAGTGGGATAAACAACAAATGTAAAATTCTACTCGAGAGTTAAACAACACAATAAAGGAGTGGGATAATTACAAATGGAGATGTCAAATTGAGATTTAAACAACACATCGGAGGGGTAATAAAGTAACAAAAGAAAAACTCTACTTGAGGGTTAAACAATACACAAAATGAGTGGGATAAACAACAAACGAACAACACCACTCGAGAGATAAACAACACATCAAAGGAGTGCGATAATGTGAAACGAAGAAGTCTATTCGAGATTTAAACAATACACAGAAGGAGTAAGAGTATCACAAACGAAGAACTCTACTTGAGAGTTAAACCACACACATAAGATGTGGGATAAACAACAAATGTAAAATTCTACTCGAGAGTTAAACAACACAATAAAGGAGTGGGATAATTACAAATGGAGAAGTCCATTTGAGATTTAAACAACTCATCGGAGGGGTAATAAAATAACAAACGAAAAACTCTACTTGAGAGTTAAACAATACACAGAAGGAGTAAGAGTATCACAAACGAAGAACTCTACTTGAGAGTTAAACCACACACATAAGGAGTAGGATAAACAATAAATGTGAAATTCTACTCGAGAGTTAAACAACACAATAAAGGAGTGGGATGATTACAAATGGAGAAGTCAATTTGAGATTTAAACAACACATCGGAGGGGTAATAAAATAACAAACGAAAAACTCTACTTGAGAGTTAAACAATACACAGAAGGAGTAAGAGTATCACAAACGAAGAACTCTACTTGAGAGTTAAACCACACACATAAGGAGTAGGATAAACAATAAATGTGAAATTCTACTCGAGAGTTAAACAACACAATAAAGGAGTGGGATAATTACAAATGGAGAATTCAAATTGAGATTTAAACAACAAATCGGAGGGGTAATAAAATAGCAAACAAAAAACTCTACTTGAGAGTTAAACAATACACAAAAGGAGTGGGATAAACAACAAACGAACAACACCACTCGAGAGATAAACAACACATCAAAGGAGTGGGATAATGTCAAACGAAGAAGTCTATTCGAGATTTAAACAATACACAGAAGGAGTTAGAGTATCACAAACGAAGAACTCTACGTGAGAGTTAAACCACACACATAAGGAGTGGGATAAACAACAAATGTAAAATTCTACTCGAGAGTTAAACAACACAATAAAGGAGTGGGATAATTACAAATGTAGAAGTCCATTTGAGATTTAAACAACTCATCGGAGGGGTAATAAAATAACAAACGAAAAACTCTACTTGAGAGTTAAACAATACACAGAAGGAGTAAGAGTATCACAAACGAAGAACTCTACTTGAGAGTTAAACCACACACATAAGGAGTAGGATAAACAACAAATGTAAAATTCTACTCAAGAGTTAAACAACCTGATAAAGGAGTGGGATAATTACAAATGGAAAAGTCAAATTGAGATTTAAACAACACATCGGAGGGGTAATAAAATAACAAACGAAAAACTCTACTTGAGAGTTAAACAATACACAAAAGGAGTGGGATAAACAACAAACGAACAACACCACTCGAGAGATAAACAACACATCAAAGGAGTGGGATAATGTCAAACGAAGAAGTCTATTCGAGATTTAAACAATACACAGAAGGAGTTAGAGTATCACAAACGAAGAACTCTACTTGAGAGTTAAACCACACACATAAGGAGTGGGATAAACAACAAATGTAAAATTCTACTCGAGAGTTAAACAACGCAATAAACGAGTGGGATAATTACAAATGGAGAAGTCAATTTGAGATTTAAACAACACATCGGAGGGGTAATAAAATAACAAACGAAAAACTCTACTTGAGAGTTGAACAATACACAGAAGGAGTAAGAGTATCACAAACGAAGAACTCTCCTTGAGAGTTAAACCACACACATAAGGAGTGGGATAAACAACAAATGTAAAATTCTACTCGAGAGTTAAACAACACAATAAAGGAGTGGGATAATTACAAATGGAGAAGTCAATTTGAGATTTAAACAACACATCGGAGGGGTAATAAAATAACAAACGAAAACTCTACTTGAGAGTTGAACAATACACAGAAGGAGTAAGAGTATCACAAACGAAGAACTCTACTTGAGAGTTAAACCACACACATAAGGAGTAGGATAAACAATAAATGTGAAATTCTACTCGAGAGTTAAACAACACAATAAAGGAGTGGGATAATTACAAATGGAGAAGTCCATTTGAGATTTAAACAACTCATCGGAGGGGTAATAAAATAACAAACGAAAAACTCTACTTGAGAGTTAAACAATACCTGAGAAGTTAGAGTATCACAAACGAAGAACTCTACGTGAGAGTTAAACCACACACATAAGGAGTAGGATAAACAATAAATGTGAAATTCTACTCGAGTGTTAAACAGCACAATAAAGGAGTGGGATAATTACAAATGGAGAATTCAAATTGAGATTTAAACAACACATCGGACGGGTAATAAAATAACAAACGAAAAACTCTACTTGAGAGTTAAACAATACACAAAAGGAGTGGGATAAACTACAAACGAACAACACCACGCGAGTGACAAACAACACATCAAAGGAGTGGGATAATGTCAAACGAAGAAGTCTATTCGAGATTTAAAATATACACAGAAGGAGTTAGAGTATTAAAAACGAAGAACTGTACGTGAGAGTTATACCACACACATAAGGAGTGGGATAAACAACAAATGTAAAATTCTACTCGAGAGTTAAACAACACAATAAAGGAGTGGGATAATTACAAATGGAGAAGTCCATTTGAGATATAAACAACTCATCGGAGGGGTAATAAAATAACAAACGAAAAACTCTACTTGAGAGTTGAACAATACACAGAAGGAGTAAGAGTATCACAAACGAAGAACTCTACTTGAGAGTTAAACCACACACATAAGGAGTGGGATAAACAACAAATGTAAAATTCTACTCGAGAGTTAAACAACACAATAAAGGAGTGGGATAATTACAAATGGAGAAGTCAATTTGAGATTTAAACAACACATCGGAGGGGTAATAAAATAACAAACGAAAAACTCTACTTGAGAGTTAAACAATACACAGAAGGAGTAAGAGTATCACAAACGAAGAACTCTACTTGAGAGTTAAACCACACACATAAGGAGTAGGATAAACAATAAATGTGAAATTCTACTCCAGAGTTAAACAACACAATAAAGGAGTGGGATAATTACAAATGGAGAAGTCAATTTGAGATTTAAACAACACATCGGAGGGGTAATAAAATAACAAACGAAAAACTCTACTTGAGAGTTAAACAATACACAGGAGTAAGAGTATCACAAACGAAGAACTCTACTTGAGAGTTAAACCACACACATAAGGAGTAGGATAAACAACAAATGTAAAATTCTACTCGAGAGTTAAACAACACAATAAAGGAGTGGGATAATTACAAATGGAAAAGTCAAATTGAGATTTAAACAACACATCGGAGGGGTAATAAAATAACAAACGAAAAACTCTACTTGAGAGTTAAACAATACACAAAAGGAGTGGGATAAACAACAAACGAACAACACCACTCGAGAGATAAACAACACATCAAAGGAGTGGGATAATGTCAAACGAAGAAGTCTATTCGAGATTTAAACAATACACAGAAGGAGTAAGAGTATCACAAACGAAGAACTCTACTTGAGAGTTAAACCACACACATAAGATGTGGGATAAACAACAAATGTAAAATTCTACTCGAGAGTTAAACAACACAATAAAGGAGTGGGATAATTACAAATGGAGAAGTCCATTTGAGATTTAAACAACTCATCGGAGGGGTAATAAAATAACAAACGAAAAACTCTACTTGAGAGTTAAACAATACACAGAAGGAGTAAGAGTATCACAAACGAAGAACTCTACTTGAGAGTTAAACCACACACATAAGGAGTAGGATAAACAATAAATGTGAAATTCTACTCGAGAGTTAAACAACACAATAAAGGAGTGGGATGATTACAAATGGAGAAGTCAATTTGAGATTTAAACAACACATCGGAGGGGTAATAAAATAACAAACGAAAAACTCTACTTGAGAGTTGAACAATACACAGAAGGAGTAAGAGTATCACAAACGAAGAACTCTACTTGAGAGTTAAACCACACACATAAGGAGTAGGATAAACAACAAATGTAAAATTCTACTCGAGAGTTAAACAACACAATAAAGGAGTGGGATAATTACAAATGGAAAAGTCAAATTGAGATTTAAACAACACATCGGAGGGGTAATAAAATAACAAACGAAAAACTCTACTTGAGAGTTAAACAATACACAAAAGTAGTGGGATAAACAACAAACGAACAACACCACTCGAGAGATAAACAACACATCAAAGGAGTGGGATAATGTCAAACGAAGAAGTCTATTCGAGATTTAAACAATACACAGAAGGAGTTAGAGTATCACAAACGAAGAACTCTACGTGAGAGTTAAACCACACACATAAGGAGTGGGATAAACAACAAATGTAAAATTCTACTCGAGAGTTAAACAACACAATAAAGGAGTGGGATAATTACAAATGTAGAAGTCCATTTGAGATTTAAGCAACTCATCGGAGGGGTAATAAAATAACAAACGAAAAACTCTACTTGAGAGTTAAACAATACACAGAAGGAGTAAGAGTATCACAAACGAAGAACTCTACTTGAGAGTTAAACCACACACATAAGGAGTAGGATAAACAATAAATGTGAAATTCTACTCGAGAGTTAAACAACACAATAAAGGAGTGGGATGATTACAAATGGAGAAGTCAATTTGAGATTTAAACAACACATCGGAGGGGTAATAAAATAATAAACGAAAAACTCTACTTGAGAGTTAAACAATACACAGAAGGAGTAAGAGTATCACAAACGAAGAACTCTACTTGAGAGTTAAACCACACACATAAGGAGTAGGATAAACAATAAATGTGAAATTCTACTCGAGAGTTAAACAACACAATAAAGGAGTGGGATAATTACAAATGGAGAATTCAAATTGAGATTTAAACAACAAATCGGAGGGGTAATAAAATAACAAACGAAAAACTCTACTTGAGAGTTAAACAATACACAAAAGTAGTGGGATAAACAACAAACGAACAACACCACTCGAGAGATAAACAACACATCAAAGGAGTGGGATAATGTCAAACGAAGAAGTCTATTCGAGATTTAAACAATACACAGAAGGAGTTAGAGTATCACAAACGAAGAACTCTACGTGAGAGTTAAACCACACACATAAGGAGTGGGATAAACAACAAATGTAAAATTCTACTCGAGAGTTAAACAACACAATAAAGGATTGGGATAATTACAAATGTAGAAGTCCATTTGAGATTTAAGCAACTCATCGGAGGGGTAATAAAATAACAAACGAAAAACCATACTTGAGAGTTAAACAATACATGGAAGGAGTATGAGTATCACAAACGAAGAACTCTACTTGAGAGTTAAACCACACACATAAGGAGTAGGATAAACAACAAATGTAAAATTCTACTCGAGAGTTAAACAACACAATAAAGGAGTGGGATAATTACAAATGGAAAAGTCAAATTGAGATTTAAACAACACATCGGAGGGGTAATAAAATAACAAACGAAAAACTCTACTTGAGAGTTAAACAATACACAAAAGGAGTGGGATAAACAACAAACGAACAACACCACTCGAGAGATAAACAACACATCAAAGGAGTGGGATAATGTCAAACGAAGAAGTCTATTCGAGATTTAAACAATACACAGAAGGAGTTAGAGTATCACAAACGAAGAACTCTACTTGAGAGTTAAACCACACACATAAGGAGTGGGATAAACAACAAATGTAAAATTCTACTCGAGAGTTAAACAACACAATAAAGGAGTGGGATAATTACAAATGGAGAAGTCCATTTGAGATTTAAACAACTCATCGGAGGGGTAATAAAATAACAAACGAAAAACTCTACTTGAGAGTTAAACAATACACAGAAGGAGTAAGAGTATCACAAACGAAGAACTCTACTTGAGAGTTAAACCACACACATAAGGAGTAGGATAAACAATAAATGTGAAATTCTACTCGAGAGTTAAACAACACAATAAAGGAGTGGGATGATTACAAATGGAGAAGTCAATTTGAGATTTAAACAACACATCGGAGGGGTAATAAAATAACAAACGAAAAACTCTACTTGAGAGTTGAACAATACACAGAAGGAGTAAGAGTATCACAAACGAAGAACTCTACTTGAGAGTTAAACCACACACATAAGGAGTAGGATAAACAACAAATGTAAAATTCTACTCGAGAGTTAAACAACACAATAAAGGAGTGGGATAATTACAAATGGAGATGTCAAATTGAGATTTAAACAACACATCGGAGGGGTAATAAAATAACAAACGAAAAACTCTACTTGAGAGTTAAACAATACACAAAAGGAGTGGGATAAACAACAAACGAACAACACCACTCGAGAGATAAACAACACATCAAAGGAGTGGGATAATGTCAAACGAAGAAGTCTATTCGAGATTTAAACAATACACGAGAAGGTTAGAGTATCACAAACGAAGAACTCTACTTGAGAGTTAAACCACACACATAAGGAGTGGGATAAACAACAAATGTAAAATTCTACTCGAGAGTTAAACAACACAATAAAGGAGTGGGATAATTACAAATGGAGAAGTCCATTTGAGATTTAAACAACTCATCGTAGGGGTAATAAAATAACAAACGAAAAACTCTACTTGAGAGTTAAACAATACACATAAGGAGTAAGAGTATCACAAATGAAGAACTCTACTTGAGAGTTAAACCACACACATAAGGAGTAGGATAAACAATAAATGTGAAATTCTACTCCAGGGTTAAACAACACAATAAAGGAGTGGGATGATTACAAATGGAGAAGTCAATTTGAGATTTAAACAACACATCGGAGGGGTAATAAAATAACAAACGAAAAACTCTACTTGAGAGTTGAACAATACACAGAAGGAGTAAGAGTATCACAAACGAAGAACTCTACTTGAGAGTTAAACCACACACATAAGGAGTAGGATAAACAATAAATGTGAAATTCTACTCGAGAGTTAAACAACACAATAAAGGAGTGTGATCATTACAAGTCGTGAATTCAAATTGAGATTTAAACAACAAATCGGAGAGGTAATAAAATAGCAAACAAAAAACTCTACTACAGAGTTACTCAATACACGAAACGAGTGGGATAAACAACAAACGAACAACCCCACTCGAGAGATAAACAACACATCAAAGGAGTGCGATAATGTCAAACGAAGAAGTCTATTCGAGATTTAAACAATATACAGAAGGAGTTAGAGTATCACAAATGAAGAACTCTACGTGAGAGTTAAACCAAACACATAAGGAGTGGGATAAACAACAAATGTAAAATTCTACTCGAGAGTTAAACAACACAATAAAGGAGTGGGATAATTACAAATGTAGAAGTCCATTTGAGATTTAAGCAACTCATCGGAGGGGTAATAAAATAACAAACGAAAAACTCTACTTGAGAGTTAAACAATACACAGAAGGAGTAAGAGTATCACAAACGAAGAACTCTACTTGAGAGTTAAACCACACACATAAGGAGTAGGATAAACAACAAATGTAAAATTCTACTCGAGAGTTAAACAACACAATAAAGGAGTGGGATAATTACAAATGGAAAAGTCAAATTGAGATTTAAACAACACATCGGAGGGGTAATAAAATAACAAACGAAAAACTCTACTTGAGAGTTAAACAATACACAAAAGGAGTGGGATAAACAACAAACGAACAACACCACTCGAGAGATAAACAACACATCAAAGGAGTGGGATAATGTCAAACGAAGAAGTCTATTCGAGATTTAAACAATACACAGAAGGAGTTAGAGTATCACAAACGAAGAACTCTACGTGAGAGTTAAACCACACACATAAGGAGTGGGATAAACAACAAATGTAAAATTCTACTCGAGAGTTAAACAACACAATAAAGGAGTGGGATAATTACAAATGTAGAAGTCCATTTGAGATTTAAACAACTCATCGGAGGGGTAATAAAATAACAAACGAAAAACTCTACTTGAGAGTTAAACAATACACAGAAGGAGTAAGAGTATCACAAACGAAGAACTCTACTTGAGAGTTAAACCACACACATAAGGAGTAGGATAAACAACAAATGTAAAATTCTACTCGAGAGTTAAACAACACAATAAAGGAGTGGGATAATTACAAATGGAAAAGTCAAATTGAGATTTAAACAACACATCGGAGGGGTAATAAAATAACAAACGAAAAACTCTACTTGAGAGTTAAACAATACACAAAAGGAGTGGGATAAACAACAAACGAACAACACCACTCGAGAGATAAACAACACATCAAAGGAGTGTGATAATGTCAAACGAAGAAGTCTATTCGAGATTTAAACAATACACAGAAGGAGTTAGAGTATCACAAACGAAGAACTCTACGTGAGAGTTAAACCACACACATAAGGAGTGGGATAAACAACAAATGTAGAGTTAAACAACACAATAAAGGAGTGGGATAATTACAAATGTAGAAGTCCATTTGAGATTTAAGCAACTCATCGGAGGGGTAATAAAATAACAAACGAAAAACTCTACTTGAGAGTTAAACAATACACAGAAGGAGTAAGAGTATCACAAACGAAGAACTCTACTTGAGAGTTAAACCACACACATAAGGAGTAGGATAAACAATAAACGTGAAATTCTACTTGAGTGTTAAACAACACAATAAAGGAGTTGGATAATTATAAATGGAGAATTCAAATTGAGATTTAAACAACAAATCGGAGGGGTAATAAAATAGCAAACAAAAAACTCTACTTGAGAGTTAAACAATACACAAAAGGAGTGGATAAACAACAAACGAACAACAACATTCGAGAGATAAACAACACATCAAAGGAGTGGGATAATGTCAAACGAAGAAGTCTATTCGAGATTTAAACAATACACAGAAGGAGTAAGAGTATCACAAACGAAGAACTCTACTTGAGAGTTAAACCACACACATAAGGAGTGGGATAAACAACAAATGTAAAATTCTACTCGAGAGTTAAACAACACAATAAAGGAGTGGGATAATTACAAATGTAGAAGTCCATTTGAGATTTAAGCAACTCATCGGAGGGGTAATAAAATAACAAACGAAAAACTCTACTTGAGAGTTAAACAATACACAGAAGGAGTAAGAGTATCACAAACGAAGAACTCTACTTGAGAGTTAAACCACACACATAAGGAGTAGGATAAACAACAAATGTAAAATTCTACTCGAGAGTTAAACAACACAATAAAGGAGTGGGATAATTACAAATGGAAAAGTCAAATTGAGATTTAAACAACACATCGGAGGGGTAATAAAATAACAAACGAAAAACTCTACTTGAGAGTTAAACAATACACAAAAGGAGTGGGATAAACAACAAACGAACAACACCACTCGAGAGATAAACAACACATCAAAGGAGTGGGATAATGTCAAACGAAGAAGTCTATTCGAGATTTAAACAATACACAGAAGGAGTTAGAGTATCACAAACGAAGAACTCTACGTGAGAGTTAAACCACACACATAAGGAGTGGGATAAACAACAAATGTAGAGTTAAACAACACAATAAAGGAGTGGGATAATTACAAATGTAGAAGTCCATTTGAGATTTAAGCAACTCATCGGAGAGGTAATAAAATAACAAACGAAAAACTCTACTTGAGAGTTAAACAATACACAGAAGGAGTAAGAGTATCACAAACGAAGAACTCTACTTGAGAGTTAAACCACACACATAAGGAGTAGGATAAACAATAAATGTGAAATTCTACTCGAGTGTTAAACAACACAATAAAGGAGTGGGATAATTACAAATGGAGAATTCAAATTGAGATTTAAACAACACATCGGAGGGGTAATAAAATAACAAACGAAAAACTCTACTTGAGAGTTAAACAATACACAAAAGGAGTGGGATAAACAACAAACGAACAACACCACTCGAGAGATAAACAACACATCAAAGGAGTGGGATAATGTCAAACGAAGAAGTCTATTCGAGATTTAAACAATACACAGAAGGAGTTTGAGTATCACAAACGAAGAACTCTACGTGAGAGTTAAACCACACACATAAGGAGTGGGATAAACAACAAATGTAAAATTCTACTCGAGAGTTAAACAACACAATAAAGGAGTGGGATAATTACAAATGTAGAAGTCCATTTGAGATTTAAACAACTCATCGGAGGGGTAATAAAATAACAAACGAAAAACTCTACTTGAGAGTTAAACAATACACAGAAGGAGTAAGAGTATCACAAACGAAGAACTCTACTTGAGAGTTAAACCACACACATAAGGAGTAGGACAAACAACAAATGTAAAATTCTACTCGAGAGTTAAACAACACAACAAAAGGAGTGGGATAATTACAAATGGAAAAGTCAAATTGAGATTTAAACAACACATCGGAGGGGTAATAAAATAACAAACGAAAAACTCTACTTGAAAGTTAAACAATACACAAAAGGAGTGGGATAAACAACAAACGAACAACACCACTCGAGAGATAAACAACACATCAAAGGAGTGGGATAATGTCAAACGAAGAAGTCTATTCGAGATTTAAACAATACACAGAAGGAGTTAGAGTATCACAAACGAAGAACTCTACGTGAGAGTTAAACCACACACATAAGGAGTGGGATAAACAACAAATATAAAATTCTACTCGAGAGTTAAACAACACAATAAAGGAGTGGGATAATTACAAATGTAGAAGTCCATTTAAGATTTACACAACTCATCGGAGGGGTAATAAAATAACAAACGAAAAACTCTACTTGAGAGTTAAACAATACACTGAAGGAGTAAGAGTATCACAAACGAAGAACTCTACTTGAGAGTTAAACCACACACATAAGGAGTAGGATAAACAATAAATGTGAAATTCTACTCGAGAGTTAAACAACACAATAAAGGAGTGGGATAATTACAAATGGAGAATTCAAATTGAGATTTAAACAACACATCGGAGGGGTAATAAAATAACAAACGAAAAACTCTACTTGAGAGTTGAACAATACACAAAAGGAGTGGGATAAACAACAAACGAATAACACCACTCCAGAGATAAACAACACATCAAAGGAGTGGGATAATGTCAAACGAAGAAGTCTATTCGAGATTTAAACAATACACAGAAGGAGTTAGAGTATCACAAACGAAGAACTCTACGTGAGAGTTAAACCACACACATAAGGAGTGGGATAAACAACAAATGTAAAATTCTACTCGAGAGTTAAACAACACAATAAAGGAGTGGGATAATTACAAATGTAGAAGTCCATTTGAGATTTAAGCAACTCATCGGAGGGGTAATAAAATAACAAACGAAAAACTCTACTTGAGAGTTAAACAATACACAGAAGGAGTAAGAGTATCACAAACGATGAACTCTACTTGAGAGTTAAACCACACACATAAGGAGTAGGAGAAACAATAAATGTGAAATTCTACTCGAGAGTTAAACAACACAATAAAGGAGTGGGATAATTACAAATGTAGAAGTCCATTTGAGATTTAAACAACTCATCGGAGGGGTAATAAAATAACAAACGAAAAACTCTACTTGAGAGTTAAACAATACACAGAAGGAGTAAGAGTATCACAAACGAAGAACTCTACTTGAGAGTTAAACCACACACATAAGGAGTAGGATAAACAATAAATGTGAAATTCTACTCGAGAGTTAAACAACACAATAAAGGAGTTGGATAATTACAAATGGAGAATTCAAATTGAGATTTAAACAACAAATCGGAGGGGTAATAAAATAGCAAACAAAAAACTCTACTTGAGAGTTAAACAATACACAAAAGGAGTGGGATAAACAACAAACGAACAACACCACTCGAGAGATAAACAACACATCAAAGGAGTGGGATAATGTCAAACGAAGAAGTCTATTCGAGATTTAAACAATACACAGAAGGAGTTAGAGTATCACAAACGAAGAACTCTACGTGAGAGTTAAACCACACACATAAGGAGTGGGATAAACAACAAATGTAAAATTCTACTCGAGAGTTAAACAACACAATAAAGGAGTGGGATAATTACAAATGTAGAAGTCCATTTGAGATTTAAACAACTCATCGGAGGGGTAATAAAATAACAAACGAAAAACTCTACTTGAGAGTTAAACAATACACAGAAGGAGTAAGAGTATCACAAACGAAGAACTCTACTTGAGAGTTAAACCACACACATAAGGAGTAGGATAAACAACAAATGTAAAATTCTACTCGAGAGTTAAACAACACAATAAAGGAGTGGGATAATTACAAATGGAAAAGTCAAATTGAGATTTAAACAACACATCGGAGGGGTAATAAAATAACAAACGAAAAACTCTACTTGAGAGTTAAACAATACACAAAAGGAGTGGGATAAACAACAAACGAACAACACCACTCGAGAGATAAACAACACATCAAAGGAGTGGGATAATGTCAAACGAAGAAGTCTATTCGAGATTTAAACAATACACAGAAGGAGTTAGAGTATCACAAACGAAGAACTCTACGTGAGAGTTAAACCACACACATAAGGAGTGGGATAAACAACAAATGTAAAATTCTACTCGAGAGTTAAACAACACAATAAAGGAGTGGGATAATTACAAATGTAGAAGTCCATTTGAGATTTAAACAACTCATCGGAGGGGTAATAAAATAACAAACGAAAAACTCTACTTGAGAGTTAAACAATACACAGAAGGAGTAAGAGTATCACAAACGAAGAACTCTACTTGAGAGTTAAACCACACACATAAGGAGTAGGATAAACAACAAATGTAAAATTCTACTCGAGAGTTAAACAACACAATAAAGGTGTGGGATAATTACAAATGGAAAAGTCAAATTGAGATTTAAACAACACATCGGAGGGGTAATAAAATAACAAACGAAAAACTCTACTTGAGAGTTAAACAATACACAAAAGGAGTGGGATAAACAACAAACGAACAACACCACTCGAGAGATAAACAACACATCAAAGGAGTGGGATAATGTCAAACGAAGAAGTATATTCGAGATTTAAACAATAACAGAAGGAGTTAGAGTATCACAAACGAAGAACTCTACGTGAGAGTTAAACCACACACATAAGGAGTGGGATAAACAACAAATGTAAAATTCTACTCGAGAGTTAAACAACACAATAAAGGAGTGGGATAATTACAAACGTAGAAGTCCATTTGAGATTTAAGCAACTCATCGGAGGGGTAATAAAATAACAAACGAAAAACTCTACTTGAGAGTTAAACAATACACAAAAGGAGTAAGAGTATACAAAACGAAGAACTGTACGTGAGAGTTAAACCACACACATAAGGAGTAGGATAAACAATAAATGTGAAATTCTACTCGAGAGTTAAACAACACAATAAAGGAGAGGGATAATTACAAATGGAGAATTCAAATAGAGATTTAAACAACAAATCTGAGGGGTAATAAAATAGCAAATAAAAAACTCTACTTGAGAGTTAAACAATACACAAAAGGAGTGGGATAAACAACAAACGAACAACACCACTCGAGAGATAAACAACACATCAAAGGAGTGGGATAATGTCAAACGAAGAAGTCTATTCGAGATTTAAACAATACACAGAAGGAGTTAGAGTATCACAAACGAAGAACTCTACGTGAGAGTTAAACCACACACATAAGGAGTGGGATAAACAACAAATGTAAAATTCTACTCGAGAGTTAAACAACACAATAAAGGAGTGGGATAATTACAAATGTAGAAGTCCATTTGAGATTTAAGCAACTCATCGGAGGGGTAATAAAATAACAAACGAAAAACTCTACTTGAGAGTTAAACAATACACAGAAGGAGTAAGAGTATCACAAACGAAGAACTCTACTTGAGAGTTAAACCACACACATAAGGAGTTGGATAAACAATAAATGTTAAATTCTACTCGAGAGTTAAACAACACAATAAAGGATTGGGATAATTACAAATGGAGAATTCAAATTGAGATTTAAACAACAAATCGGAGGGGTAATAAAATAGCAAATAAAAAACTCTACTTGAGAGTTAAACAATACACAAAAGGAGTGGGATAAACAACAAACGAACAACACCACTCGAGAGATAAACAACACATCAAAGGAGTGGGATAATGTCAAACGAAGAAGTCTATTCGAGATTTAAACAATACACAGAAGGAGTTAGAGTATCACAAACGAAGAACTCTACGTGAGAGTTAAACCACACACATAATGAGTGGGATAAACAACAAATGTAAAATTCTACTCGAGAGTTAAACAACACAATAAAGGAGTGGGATAATTACAAATGTAGAAGTCCATTTGAGATTTAAGCAACTCATCGGAGGGGTAATAAAATAACAAACGAAAAACTCTACTTGAGAGTTAAACAATACACAGAAGGAGTAAGAGTATCACAAACGATAGACTCTACATGAGAGTCAAACCACACACATAAGGAGTAGGATAAACAATAAATGTGAAATTCTACTCGAGAGTTAAACAACCCAATAAAGGAGTGGGATATCATTCCTCACATGGTTATGCAGCATAATATCCTGCTTAGTCAAGAACTGGTTGGAGGTTATTCTCAGAAAAATATTTCCCCCCAGATGCCTTTTGAAGATTAATCTTCACAAGGCTTATGATACTATCAGTTGGTCTTTCCTTCAGGGTGTCCTGCATTGTTATGGTTTTCATCCTTGGTTTATTGAGAGGGTTATGATTTGCATTTCTACCACAAGATTTTCTTTGCTTGTTAATGGCAGTCTTGAAGGGCTTATGGATGGTAAACAAGGCTTGAGACAAGGTGACCCTTTGAGTCCCTATTTGTTTGTTCTCTGTATGGACTATCTAACTAGAATGCTACAGAAGTGCAGTACAATGGAAGGGTTTAGCTACCATCCAAAATGTAAACAACTGGGGCTGATCCAATTAAGTTTTGCTTATGATCTCATGATCTTTTGTAAAGCTGATTTTTCTTCTCTTCAGGTGGTTGGTTCTATTCTTCATGATTTCTCTATGACTTCTGGTTTGCAAATAAATAAGGATAAAAGTTTTGTGTTCTTTGGAAGGGTCTCAGAGGAAACTAAAGCTACATACGCGATTCTTAGTTTTCCAAGGCTCTTTTCCTATTAGATATCTAGGACTCCCTCTGAGTCCAAGAAGTTTGAAAACTGCAAATTATGATCCTTTACTTAACAAGATTAATGCCAAGATACAATCTTGGACTGTTCGTCTAGATAACGACAAAGTGAAAGACTAGAGGGGGGGGGGGGGGGGTGAATAATCTTTCCAAACTTCTGTCGATAACACAATTTCTCAGATATCTGATACTTTTATTCAGAGAGCAGAAATCTTTTTGTGATAAGTGCAAGTGTCAGCAAGCTATAAAGAGTGTAAGTACATAGCAAGTAATAGATAACTGAAAGTAAACTGCAGTAAATAAATAACACAAAGCTTTTATAGTGTTATCTGAAGGTGGCGTAATCCTTGAACTAATCCACTCGCTCATTCTCAGGACTTGAATACACTAAGATAAGATGATGAGATCTCCTTACAAAATCCTATCTCTTGATTCCTTTAACACTATGGATCCCAACCAAGTGTTCCTCCTGAGTTACTCTCTGGCTTTTTGAACCAAATACTTCCTCTACACAGTAACCTTTGAGCTATTCCTCAGCTTCCAAAGTAATCCTTCTATGTTCTAAATTTGTTTAAGCCAAGAGTTAATTCTCAACACTACGAAAACTAGTAGTGTAGTGAAGTTAACCCCGAGGTCGGTCTCGAAGGACTTAACTAAGCTAAGTCTTGTTTACGAATAGTAATTCTGATGAAAGCGGTAAAGGTTGTTTTGCTTGATGATTGAGTCTTATTATCTATCAGTATGCGATCTAACTAGAAAATAGATTAATCTAAACGAGAATGATATGATTAGAGAATTACGGTGTGGTGACAGAAAACAAGCTAGCTAGTAGGAAACATGCAACAATAATGATGTTGATTTACTCTAGTTATCCACGAGACATGCCTACCGATTATTACCTTTGCTCTAGGCTTTTCTAGCGGACACCTTATGTCACGTAAAGATGCGGAGAACTATGACAATGAACTAAGCGTATAAAGTTCTAGAAAACAAATAGCATTAGTGAAGGTGTCAATTCCACTAAGCTACAATTAATAAGCTAATGCGAGATATTCATTTGCAATAAACCAATATATATATAGCAAGATGTAAAACATTTTGGTTAAAAGGAACAAATGATTAGTCTATTGGTGATTTTTACATAATGAACATCAAGCAGAATATTCCATACATGATTAATCAAAACAACCTGAGTAAATCGCATCTTATATATATTGAATACGAACCACAACTAGCATGCATTGAATTCGTCACTACCCCATAACTAGGATGTACATGCCGATCATATGCAAAACATAATCAAATTAAGTAAAGCATACACTAAACATAATCAATACCAAAACCAAGAAAGATAAGAAACAATTTCACCTAATCGTGTCACAAACCACAGGTAAGAATTGAAGAACTTGAATCAAATGGCGGAAAGTATGATGAATATGCTCTCAATCAATAATCAATCGTCGTATTATAAGAGAAAATGGTTCAATTACATCCACGAATGGGTAGGTAATTGCCTTAGAAAAGGTTCTAGGTTAAAAGCAAAAAGAATAGAAGTAAAATAATGAGAATCTACTAAAAAATAAAGAAAAGGTTATATATAGTGAAAAACGTGTAAACAGGACAAAAATGGGCCATGGAGATGCCAGATCAAGTGATGGCGTCGCTAGGACCCTTCTGGTGTTCGCCAGAAGTGCTCATAATCCTTTGGCGGCCAGTGTGATTAACGACACCGGGTCCATACATACAGGTTTTGCCCTTTTGAGTGTCTAAAAGTCGTAGTTTGGACATAGTTCCTTCTTGAAAGTTGTAGCTCTTGGTCTTATTTACGCGTGGACACTAAGATCCAGTCAATCAGAGTTCATATGAGCACGTTATGGCCAAAATGCCAAAGCTACTCCATCGTAATTTGAATTTTGCGAACTTTCACGTAGCGGCTCTAAAATCTTCGTATGAACTCCGAATCCACTTCCGTTTCGACCAATCAACTCCGTTTTCAAACACCTTTCAGGTCTTGGAACTTTCGTGCTTCCATTAATGCATTAATATGCATTGGTTTAGCCTTGTTTCAATGCATTTTCACCAAACACCTACAAAACACATAAAACACGAGAACGTAACAAAACACTAATAAAACACATAGAAACTATACATGAGAATGGAAATATGACGGTAAAAAGACCAAATGAGACGATGTAAAATCGACTCATCAAACTCCCCAAACCGAACCCTTGCTTGTTCTCAAGCAACAAACTCTCTAAAAATCCTAGAAAAATAAAAAGAAATGAAGACACAAAAGTAAAGTCTAGCTCCCAAGCTACCGAGTCTACGATTTCATGTATTAAACCCGAATGATGCAAGAGATTTGGAATGAAACTGACGTTTGCAGAAGAACAAGTAAAAATCCAAAAAGTTAGTTTCCCGAGTAAATAGAACTTAAGTCTAACCCGGTAATCCCTCACAAGTGAATCCTATGCAACTATCTCTCACTCTACTGGAAGTGTCCAGTATGGGTAAACACTCAAGCAATGCACAAAGAGAAAGGAAGGTGACTCACGTCACAAAGATGCCTCAAATACCTCATGCAATGTACTCAATCAGTTAAATCGTGAGGACTTTATCACAACTCTATAAACAACCAGCAATAGACTTATAAAAAGGCAATCGTTCTCTCTTTTTTCAATTTTTTATTTTTTGCATACTCCTTTTTTTGTAGTCTTATATATAACCCATATGCTTAGTTTGTCTCAATTTTTTTGGTAGTGTACATTTTTAGAAAGTCCGCACTTTTGTGCATCTTTGGTTTAGTATAGGCATATCAACCCTCAACAGACATATGGCTTTTAGGACCACACCAATGTGTAGGTAGTATTTGAAACATGTCCCCAACTGACTAACGGTGGAACAAGTGCCATGAATCTGATCAAGAGACTTATTGTAATATTTTTTTGAGAGAACAAAAGGCCAAAACACAATCATTAAACATACATGGCATACGAAACTTCTTCCCAAACCGGTTCTTGGGCGGGTTTGGCACGAACAAATAAGAATGAAAATCATGCCGTTCATCATACTTAACTTACACAGAGTACACATGAGAATGATGAGGCGCATAAAAGAGAGTTTGCTCTTCCTAAAAATTCACACAAGTATAAAATTTGCCGGTACAATATTTTTTCATCGGCTAGGCTTGGTCACAGACTTTTTGGACTACAGAATTAGAACAGACTTCCTATTTACAAGTGAAACAAACTTAAACAATTTAAACATGTCGGCTACTAATAATTAGAGATCAATCAAAACTCGAGCATAAAAGCAGTTTAAGTCATACAATAGACACTCGACTAGGAATTCGACTTGAACAGAAAATCACAAAAATGAGAAAAGACACATAAAAGACACGACCAGACACATATATGGATAAATACATGAAAAGCCTCCCTCCCCAAACTAGACTAGAGATGGTCCCCATGAATAGGCTAGAAAGAAAAGCGAAAATGTACTTCCACGAAGCATGTGGTACTTTTATCCATTATCGAACGGGAACGAATCCCTTGCATCCTTCCCGCCTAGTTCAGCGATTTGGGAGCCATCCTTAGGTCGTCTTCTCCTGTTTTCCTTGATTCCTTGCAAACTAAAATAAAATAAATTAAAAATTAAAATAAAACTAAGGGGATCAGGGGGAAAGTAAAAACGACAAACGGGGTCAAAACTCGAGCAAATCTAGGTAATTTGGGGCTAGTATACGGATCCTTTGAAAGATGGGGGAATGGACTGTGAATCCGATGGTGTCATCCGGGTGGTATCAGGTGTCTGCTCCATCTCCGAATGGTCGGAAATGGGTGGTTCAGTCTCTACGTCGATGACATCCGTGGACGTCTCCTCCTCCATGACTAACGGATCGCCTAAGCTCTCGCAAACTCCTTCAAGCGTCTGAATTTCTTCTTGATTCTGATGGTAGTGGTGGTAGTGGTGTCCGAATTCGGTTCAACTATAGAGTCAGGTTTCTCCTCCTCTTGGTTATCTCCGTTTTCAGATTCTTCTCCATCAAGCTCCGTAAACTCTGTGATCAATGCAACCAATTCCTCAATTGTATCCTCAACAACTCGATCTTATCCTCAAGTTGTTGAGGAGTCAAATCTAGCATTGACGCACCAGTGAATCTATCCACCGTTCTTTGACAACCGATTGTGATACCATTGTAGAAACACCACATGAGCTCTCGATGTTAAACCATGGTTAAATCGTCTCGTAGCCCTTAAATTTATACCATGCTCTATCGAGTTTCTCTCCAGAAACCTGTCGAAAACGAATGAGCGGCTTCCTATCTGCACAATATGCTGCAACATCACCATCCGATCCACACTCATAGCAATACGAATAATCCATACGCTCCTACACACACATAAAAGAATCCAAAGTAGTTCCGCCAAACAAACTATACTTAAAAAAAAAAAAAAACTAACAATAACTAACTAATATATACAACTGAAAATTACAATTCGTAAACTTAACAAAGGAGTTAACTCCCCGGAAGCGGCGCCAAAAACTTGATGTGTCAAATCAAAGTTCTAAATTTGTTTAAGCCAAGAGTTAATTCTCAACAATATGAAAACTAATCTTGTCTTGAATTTAACTTGAGTCGGTCTTGAAGGACTTAACTAGTGAGTCTTGTTCTGAATAGTAATTACGATGAATAAATAGTAAAGGTTGTTTTGCTTGACGTGATTGAGTCTTATTATTTATCAACTCTGCGATCTAACTAGAAAATAGATTAATCTAAACGAGAATGATATGATTAGAGAATTATGGTGTGGTGACAGAAAACAAGCTAGCTAGTAGGAAACATGCAACAATAATAATGTCGATTTACTCTAGTTATCACTGGGAGATGCCCTACCCATTATTACACTGCTCTAGGATTTTCTAGGCAGACACCTTATGTCACGTAAGGTACGGAGAACTATGACAATGAACTAACTGTATAATGTTCTAGAAAACAAATAGCATTAGTGAAGGTGTCAATTCCACTAAGCTACAATTAATAAGCTAATGTAGGTATTATTGTTTTCAACAAACAATTATATATAGCAAGACGTAAATGTTTTGGTTAAAAGGAACAGATGATTAGTCTATTGGTGATTTTGACATAATAACATCAAACAGAATATTGCATACGCTATTAATCAAAACAGCACAGAGTAAATCGCATCTTATATATATTGAATACACGAACCATAGCTAGCATGCATTGAATTCGTCACCACCCCATAACTAGGATGCTTACGCACTCATCATATGCAAAACATAATCAGAATCGTAAACCGGCGTACACTAAACATAATCAATACCAAAACCGAAGCGAGATAAGAAACAATTTCACCTAATCGTGTCACAAACCCTAGGTAAGAATTGAAGAACTTGAATCAAACTGGCGGAAAGTATGATGAATATGCTCTCAATCAATAATCAATCGTCGTATTACATGAGAAAAATGGTTCAATTACCTCCACGAATGTGTAGGTAATTGCCTTAGAAAAGGTTCTAGGTTGAAAGCAAAAAGAATAGAAGAAAAATAATGAGAATCTACTAAAAAATAAAGAAAAAGGTTATATATAGTGAAAAACGTGTAAACGGGCCGAAAACGGGCCATGGAGATGCCACAATAAGTTCTGGCGTCGCCAGGACCCTTCTGGCGTTCGCCATAAGTGCTCGTAATCCTTTGGCGGCCAGTGTGATTCAACAACACAGGTCCTTTGCCACAGGTTTTGCCCTTTGAGTATCTAAACGTCGTACTTTACATATTGTTCCTTCTTGAAAGTTGTAGCTCCTGGTCTTATCTACGCGTGGACACTGAGATCAGGTCAATCGGAGTTTATGTTAGCATGTTATGGCCAAAATGACAAAGCTGCTCCATCGTAGTTCGAATTTTGCAAACTTTCACTTAAACAGCTCTAAAATCTTAAATCGAACTTCGAATCCACTTCCATTTCGACTGATCAACTCCGTTTTCAACCACTTTCAGGAATTGGAACTTTCATGCTTCCATTAATGCATTAATATGCATTGGTTTAGCCTTGTTTCAATGCGTTTTCACCAAACACCTACAAAACACACAAAACACGAAAACGTAACAAAACACTAATAAAACACATAAAAACTATACTTGAGAATGGCAATAAGACGGTAAAAAAAGTCCAAATGAGACGATGTAAAATCCACTCATCAAACTCCCCAAACCGAACCCTTGCTTGTCCTCACGCAACAAACTCTCTGAAAATCCTAGAAAAATAAAAAAAAAAAACACGAAGACACAAAATAAAGTCTAGCTCCCAAGCTACCGAGTCTACGATTGCATGTATTAAAACCCGAATGATGCAAGAGATTTGAAATTAAACTGACATTTGCAGAAGAACAAGTAAAAATCCAAAAAGTTAGTTTCTCGAGTAAATAGAACTTAAGTATAACCCGGTAATCCCTCACAAGTGGATCCTATGCAACTATCTCTCACTCTATTGGAAGTGTCCAGTATGGGTAAACACTCAAGCAATGCACAAAGAGAAAGGAAGGTGACTCACGTCATAAAGATGCATCAAATACCTCATACAATGTACTCAATCAGTTAACTCAGAAGGGACTTTATCACAACTCTATAAACAATCAGCAGTAGACTTATAAAAAGGCAATCCTTCTCTCTTTTTTCAATTTTTTATTTTTTGCATACTCCTTTTTTACAGTCTTATATATGACCCATATGCTTATTTTGTCTCAATTTTTTTGGTAATGTCTGTTTTACTGAAAGTCCGCACTTTTGTTTGTGCTGGTTTGGTATAGATGCCATCAACCCTCACGGACATATGGATTTTTAGGACCACGCCGGTGTGTAGGTAGTATTTGAAACATGCCCAACACGACTAACGGTGGCACAAGTGCCATAGATACAGTCTGAGACTTATTGTAATATTTTTTTGAGAGAACAACAAGCCAAAAACACAGTCATTAAACATACATGGAGCACAAAAACTTCTTCCCCAAACCTGTTCTTGGAGCGGGTTTGGCACAGGCAAAAAAGAATGAAAATCATTTCGTTCGTCATACTTAACATACACAGAGTACTCATGAGAATGATGAGGCGCAAAAAAGAGAGTTTGCTCTTCCTAAAAAGTCACACAAGTAAAAAATTCGCCGGTACAATATTTTTTCATCGGCTAGGCTTGCTCACAGACTTTTTGGACTAAAGAATTAGAACAGACTTCTATTTACAAGTGTAACGATCTTAAAGAATTTAAAACAAGCCAGCTACTAATAATCAGAGATCAATCAAAACTCAAGCATAAAACAGATTTAAGTCATGCAATAGACGCTCGACTAGTGAGTCAGACTTAGACCTGAGAAAATCACAAAAACGAGAAAAAGAGACATAAAAAGACTCGACACAGACACATATATGGATAAATACATGAAAGCTGCCTCCCTCCCCAAACCTAGACTAGAGATGGTCTCCAGCGAATAGGCTAGAAAGAAAGAAAGCTGAAAATGTACTTCCACAAGCGATGTGTTTGCTGCTATCCATTGTCGAAGGAGCAGAATCCTTGCATCCTTCCCACCTACTTTAGCGATTTGGGAGCCATCCTTAGCTCCTCTTCTCCTGTTTTCCATGATTCCTTGCAAACTAAAATGAAATAAATTAAAAACTGAAATAAAACTAAGGGGATCAGGGGGAAAGTAAAAACGATAAACGGGGTCAAAACACCCTGGCCAATCTAGGTATGCGGTGAAGGCTAGTATGTCTGATCAACTGGAAGATGGGGGAATGGACTGTGAATCCAATGGTGTCATCTGGGTGGTATCAGGTGTCTGCTCCATCTCCGAATGGTCGGAAACGGGTGGTTCAGTCTCTTCGTCGATCACATCGGTGGACGTCTCCTCCTCCATGACTAACAGATCGGCTAAACTCTCGCAAACTCCTTCGTGAGGCAGAATTTCTTCTTGATTCTGATGGTAGTGGTGGTAGTGGTGTCCGAATTCGGTTCAACTACAGAGTCAGGTTTCTCCTCCTCTTCGTTATCTCCGTTTTCAGATTCTTCTCCATCAAGCTCCACAAACTCTGAGATCAATGCAACCAATTCCTCGATCGTATCCTCAAGTTGTTGAGGAGTCAAATCTAGCATTGACCCACCAGTGAATCTATCCACCGTTCTTTGACAACCGATTGTGATACCATTGTTGAAACACCACATGAGCTCTCCCAATGTTAAACCATGGTTCTGATACGTCTGCTGTAGCCCCTTAAATTTATACCATGCTCTATCGAGTTTCTCTCCAGAAACCTATCGCAGCGAATGAGTGGCTTCCTATCGCACAATTTGCTGCAACATGACCGTCGATCCACACTCATAATGTCTGAATAATCCATTCGCTCCTTGCAGAACCTGAAAGAAACCAAAGTAGTTCCGCTGAACAAACTATACTAAAAAAAAAAAAAAACTAACAATAACTAACTAATATATACAACTGAAAATTACAATTCGTAAACTTAACGCAGGAGTTAAGTTTTTATAGTAACGAAAGCAGTAAAGGTTGTTTTTGCTTCGGCAACAGATTGACTCTTATTATCTATCAACTGTGCGATCTAACTGGAAAGCAGTTAATCTAGCGAGAATGATATGATTAGAGAATTATGGTGTGGTGATAGAAAACAAGCTAGCTAGTAGGAAACATGCAACAATAATGATGTCGATTTACTCTAGTTATCAACAGGACATACCCACCGATTCTTACACGGCTCTAGGCTTTTCTAGGCAGACACCTTATGTCACGTAAGGTACGGAGAACTATGACAAAGAACTGACTGTATAAAGTTCTACAAAATAAATAGCATTAGTAAAGGCGTCAATTCCACTAAGCTACAATTAATAAGCTAATGCATATATTACTGTTTGCAACAAACCAGTAGATATAGCAAGACGTAAAACGTTTTGGTTAAAAGGAACAAATGATTAATCTATTGGTAATTTTGACGTAATGAACATCAAAGAGAATATTGCATACGCCATTAATCAAAACAACACAGAGTAAATCGCATCTTGTATATATTGAATACACGAACCCTAACTAGTATGCATTGAATTCATCACCAACCCATAACTAGGCTGCTTAAGCACTCATCATATGCAAAACATAATCAGAATCATAAACCGGCATACACTAAACATAATCAATACCAAAAACCAAGAAACGAGATAAGAAACAATTTTACCTAATCGTGTCACAAACCCTAGGTAAGAATTGAAGAACTTGAATCGAACTGGCGAAAATTATGATGAATATGCTCTCAATCAATAATCAATCGTCGTATTACAAGAGAAAACGGTTCAATTACCTCCACGAATGGGTAGGTAATTGCCTTAGAAAATGTTCTAGGTTGAAAGCAAAAAGAATAGAAGAAAAATAATGAGAATCCACTAAAAAATCAAGAAAATAGGTTATATATAGTGAAAAATGCGTAAACGGGCCATGGAGACGCCAAACCAAGTTCTGGCGTTCGCCAGAAGTGCTTATAATCCTTTGGCGACACGAGGTCATACGCCAGGTTTTACCCTTTTGAGTGTCTAAACGTTGGAATTTGGACATGGTTCCTTTTTGAAAGTTGTAGCTCTTGGTCTTATCTATGCGTGGACACTAAGATCTGGTAAATCGGAGTTCATATGGGCAAGTTATGGCTAAAATTCCAAAACTGCTCCATCGTAGTTCGAATTTCGCACTTTCACTTAAACGGCTCTAAAATCTTAAATGCAATTCGAATCCACTTCCGTTTCGACCGATCAACTCCGTTTGCAACCAACCTTTAGTTCCTGAAACTTTCATGCTTCCATTAATGCATCAATATGCATTGGTTTAGCCTTGTTTCAATGCATTTTCACCAAACACCTACAAACCACACAAAATACGAAAACGTAATAAAACACTAATAAAACACATAAAAACTATACTTGAGAATGGCAATAAGACGGTAAAAAAGACAAAATGAGACGATGTAAAATCGACTCATCACCAAGTACTTTCTGTACTCAGTTAGGTGAGGACTTTAGTTTTCTCAACTAAATCCTTTCCCTAAACACGCCTGGTGGTGTTGGTTGTGGTAATTTTCCAGGTAAGCTAACTTGATAACTTATTCAGTTACCTAGAGAGCTTAGAAGAATCAATCTTGTTTAATACTCTTTTCAGTGTATGGGCAGTTGTTCTTTACTGACCCAAGTTCTTGTGATGTTCAAGAGAATGAATCTCAGATATAAGTCGCAACTATATCCTTGGATTCGACTCTTTCATAGTAATCAAGTCTTGTTAAGGATCAGAACACTTAGAACTTTTGTGTTACTTAGAATCAAAGAGCTTGAGTCATAGCGATAAGCTAATGAGAGTAAGTAGGTTTGAAGGTTTGTATGCTTGAGAGTTGCATGTTTGTAGTGTGTGTCTTGAACATTCTAAATGGTGATATTTATCGTTGAAAATCAAGCCGTTAGAATAGTATCCGTTAGGCTCTTAGAAATTCAAACTCATGATATTTGATGATAGTACGGCAGTGAGCTTTGTCTCTTTGCAAAGATTTCCACTTTTGCTCAGACATCTCTATCTGTGTAATAAATGCACTGTACTATATTTTGTCCTGTAGTCTCAACGAAAATATGCAAGCTATCATAGGCTTTGCACTTCCTTACTTGGTAACCTTTGGGTGTCAGAAACCTCTTGGAAAACTTGTCTTCGAAAGACACTTATTTTCTTCAAGGTATCTGAGCTAAAGTATCTAAGGAGACATTTCCCCTTAGTCTTCAGCAATATTGTGCAGTCTCTTGATCTTCAATAAAATGAGCTCTTCCTGCTGGATACTTGCTTCTTGGTCTTCTTTTAAAGATATAAAAATTACAATCTGAGACCTAACATCCTATACAAGATATGCTAGACTAACATACTCGATGGCTTCCTCTTTACAATGTTCAAGTGAACTAAGAGTACTAGTTATCTTTACGAGCTAAGATAAGTCATTAGGGTATCTTGATCAAAATCTGAACAAATATTCCTAACAAATTTCCCCCTTTTTGGTCAGTCACCTATGACTATCTAAAGAACCTATCATGAACTGGATGAGGAAATAATCCAACGCTTAAACATTTCTTATGATCTTTTCAATTTATTTATTTAAGTGTAGAAAGTATACATCAACCAAATCACAAGGTGTGATCTTTGCTGACAAGTTATCTTTTTATAGATTGATATCTGAGAGTAGGTTCATCAGATAAATTACAAGTGAGAACATAGATAACTTTTACAAATAAGCATTAAAGTATAGTCAGCAAGATACAAAATACACAACTTATATGACAACATGAATGTCCAAGTTCCAAGTGATCATCCTAAAATTTGGTCTTCAAGTCATCTTCTTCAGCTCCTTCTTTCTAGGAATATTCTATCACCATATCTGATAAGATCATCAGAGTAGTCAAGGATGTATGTTCTTATTATCATTTCAGCTCTCCTTGCACACTCATCATTTTCTCTGTAAGATCTGGTGGCGTTTCTTTTGGCAATCTGTTCAACCCAGAAATATCTCCCCCAAATCCAAGCATGATCAATTTGAATAACTGACATCTTCTAATTATCATAGATTGTCTTCAGATACTTCAAATCTAGCTTGTATTGTTTTTCAGTCAAGTAGAATGATTCATAGGGATGTACAACAAACCTTGTCCTTGACCCTATGCCTAGTACATTTTCAACTTTATGCACATCATTAGGTTTGTGATAAGGACAGGTGTCAAATAGCTTCTTCATCCTAGCCATCTGTCTGATTTTGACTTCAAAGTCCAACATTCTCTTGACATTTTCTTTTCGCATTATATCATCTCTATTCTTCCTCCATGCCATAATTTGAAAATAGATTGGTACTGGATAGCCTTCTTTACTTTGCAACATATTCTTCATGAACATTGATGCGTCAAATCAAGTCCTTAATTTGTTTAGCTAAGATCAATATCAAGGATCACTAGAAAAGCACGTAGTGAGTTGATAAGTTGCCCCGAGTGTCATTCTCGAAGGACATAATTAAGCTTGTCGGTGTTTTAGAGTACTATTTTGTCTTAGAATTGCGTCTTACAACCTCCAATTCTTTCTTTTGCAAATCACATAAAGATTAAACAACAAACACGGGTTTGTAATCAGTTAAAGGAGACATGGGGTGGTGGTTTTATCAAGAGATAGCTAGTAAAAGGATGCAATGGAATACACGACTTTTGAAAGTGATAAACATAGGCATAAACATACACCGAAGTAAACAAAGAGAAATGATACAGAATTACCGAATGACTTTGAATAACTGAGCTCCAATGGATAACAATGGTGAAATAGTACTGTTTAGAGGAAGATTCTTCAGCTAAATGGTTAACCAAGACTCCAACTTCAATCAGATGGATGATTCTTGAACCCTAGAACTCTCAAAATCTCCCAAAGTATTGTGTGAAATGAAAAAGTGATATTCAAAATACAAAATCTAGAGTTCAAAATGCCAAAATCAGAAAAGTAATGTTAGAACTGTGGAACAGATCGAGGGCCTCGACTCTAGAACGCAACCCTCTGTGGCTGCGTCCAGAGCATGGGACGATCTCCCCGCTTCCTTCGGGCTCGATCTTCACCTTATTTGTCCATCCTTGACCCGTTTGGCATTCCGGGAACCTTCGTGGCACCTATTTGGAGTCTTGGAGCTTGTGAACTCCGACAAAGTGCATTAAAATGCATCGTTTTGACTCCTTTTCTTCATGAAAAGTGCCTAAAACCTGGAATCAAGGTGGAAACACAAGGAACACAAAGAAAATACAGATAAAGGAAAAACTAAACTAAAAGTTAGTAAAAACAAGGTAAAAAGAACCCGATGAGGTGTTCTAAAAACGCCTCATCAAAACTCCCCAAACCGAACCTTTGCTCGTCCTCGAGCAAACAACAAACCTGAAAAAGAAACTGGACTCAAAACAAACCAAAATAAGTAACGAGTCAAACAACCAAGTTACCGAGTCTTCATTTGTAAGAGACAAACTGCAAAGATGCAAAGGGTTTGAGTAATTACCAAAGTTGGTGGAAAATCAAGCAAAAATCTAACTAGTTCGTTTCCAAAGTAAATGAAACATAAGTCTAACTCGGCGGTCCCTCACAAGGAATTTTAAAGCAACTCTTACTCTTCTCGACAAGTCCAGCATGGTTAACACTCAAAAGTAAAGCTGGAAAGGCAGTTTTCACCATAAGTTGCCAGAAATCTCTTATGCAAATGCGTTCTTTTCAATGAGTCCAAACATACTTTAGTTCAAAAGACTAAAAATAGAGACATGCTACTCCGACTACCGTTCCCTTTTGTGCTTTCAAAATTTCTCAAAACATTGCACACTATTTTTTTGGAGTTACTCGAAATTGTTGTGAATCTGCGGATAAAACCACCGGTGTGTGACCCTTGTTATCAGCAAGGACTTATTTCGCATGTGGCTCCCGTCCAAAGCTTTCGCTCATGTGGACAAGGAATTCCACACGACTCACAACTTGGGGTTTGAGTATCTCGTGTGCTTTATTTGTCCTCATTGGGATCTTTTGGCTTCAACTTTGCCGGGTCCATTTTACCGAAGGCCTGCACTTTTGTGTGTGTCAGCTTGGCTACGGGTCATAAACCTTCACGGTCATATGGCTGATAAAAGGCCACGCCGGTAAATGGTAGTATTTGAATACGCCCAACACGACCTACGGTGATCACATAAGACCATGGATACACCTCGAGCCTTATTTAAAAATATTTTTGTTGGGAACAGAAATCAGAACTACACATCTCTCAATCAGTCATAAAAAATGGAAATCCCCTCCCCAAACCTGTTCTTTAGAACGAGTTTGTAAGGTTATCAAAAGTACAAAGCATGCCGTTTGTCATTCCCATCTACTCAAAACACGAACAAGTGCGAAAAGGTGCAAAAACATTAAAAGAAATTGCACATCCCAGAAGTCATGATGAGTCGATATTTTAAAGACTCATTTAGGCTTTTTTAGCCATATTTCCTTATGTCCTTTAGCCTTCTTGTTAGTGTTTTAGTTCATTTTCACGTTTGGGTGTTTTGTGTGTTTTTGTACTTTTTAGGTGTTTTTTAGGTAAAGGCAAGAAGATGGAGCACCATTGTGCAATTTCAAGCTTGTCCAAAGCTTCTAGAAGCACACAAGGCCATGTAGTGGGTCATTACTCCAAAGTGGTGACTTGGAGATTGAGAAAAAGGGAGTAAAAATAGGATGATATGGGAAAAATGGTGGTTTCTCCGGAAGGGGAGCTCACCGAACACGGAGGCTCACCGCGGTCCAGAAGGCCAAGAAAACTTGCGAGCTGAAATCCAAGTTGAAGACTGCGGCGAGCCAGACTTCCAAAGAAGGCTCAACGCGGTGAGCTCTGCCAAGACCAGTTCATACACGATTTTTGGTAGTTTTTTCCCATTATTTCGAATTTCTACTTCCTTGGTCTTATAAATAGACCGCTTGTATCAGTGTATTTTTCATATCTTCATAACTCTTAGTCATATTCACTTTCAATTCAAGCATTGTAAAGAATCTAGAGATTCAATCTCTCTTTCAATAGAAGTTCTATTTCCTTTCAGACGATCTCGTGTCCTAGAAGTATCCAGGTATCAATCGGGCAAAATTTGGTGGATTCCTTTATATTTTGTACATGACAGATTTTTACTTGTGATAATTGACCGTACGTGCATCGTTGTGAACTTGCTTCCGTCGCTACCTTTAATTAGACTATATCCGGATGAATGCATGGCTCGTGACATGCTCATTTGTATTTCATCAGTACTTGTAGTCCGTATTTGGTTGAATTTGCAATAGCAGGGTGTGTGATCTGCGAACTAGGTAACCTTAATTGGGCCACTCGTATAAGCACACTACTTGAAAGGATTTATTGCCTTCTTTTGTTTGTAGAATTGCATGAGCTAGGCATTACCTTGTCTTGCAATTGTTTGATTTTATGCTAGGGTAGAAGTATCACCATATCCGACTATATGTTTACAGCGAATGCAAGCGAGTCTATTTATATTTGAACTAAGCAGTCAATTCCTTGAGTGAACGATCCTGTGGTTGAGAGCATTGTATACAACAATCGCTTTTTCTACTTGATCAATATAAGTAGTAATTTCTGAGCGCATCAGAAATTTGGCACCGCTGTCGGGGACTTGATTGCTACATTCTTGTAGAGTAGGATCAATTGTGGTTCGTTGCGTTTTGTTTTTACTTTACTTATTTCAAAAAACCAAAGAAAAAATCAAAAAAAAATCAAACAATCCAAAAATAGTTGTATTGCCTCGTTAGAATTGAAACTTCTAATTTAACTTACAGGAACTGGTCCTGCTTTTGAGTTTAGTTAGTGGTTTCATTTTAGGTGTATGCGCGGGAGGCGATCGTTGTAATCTCCGTTGACTGAGCATACCAATGAGGTGGAAAGGCTAATCCAGGAACGAAGAAACTGGAGGAGAGTCGAAATGGAGAAAGAAGGATCAAGATCCAATGCAACCGTTGATGCAAATGCGGTGGCCAAAGCACTTGTAGATGCATTGTCAACCACCAGTGCACCTAGGTGGGAGTTCGGAGATAACATGCAACCCGCAGTACAAGTGTCCGGATCTCCAATTAAGCTTTCCATAGCAACAAGGATCCTAGAGATCAAGAACCATCACTTCCACGATATGCCCAAGTTCTACGGGCATGCCAGCGAGATGTGATGAAGTTTCTCAAGGAGTTTGAGGCGTTAGTCGGCTGATTCCCATAAGCGGGAACAGATATGAGAGAGCGTTAAATGAAAGCTGTTTCCTATGTGCCTGTATGATTTAGCAAAGACATGGCTACTGCACCTTCCAGAGAATTCATTGAGGACCTGGGAGGATGTGTGCAAGGTTTTCATGAGTAAGTACTTCCCTTACTCGAAGACCTCGAAATTGAAGTCAAATCCCCACTTCCATCAGATCTGACGAGAGTATGTCACGAGGCCAAGGGCGCTTTAAGTACCTGGCCCAATGTCCACACCATCGGTTTGGCGCGATGGCGTTGGGCGGAGCTTCTCTGAGGGGTCGACCTGGCCTTGAGATGCTTGTGGATATGAGCTTGTGTGGCTCTATAATGCAAAGCACGGCAGAAGAAATCGAGGCGGCCTTTGAAAAGTTGGCACATGCGTCTTAGCATAAGGGAGTTCGAGGTCATGAGAGAGGAAAAGGTGAAGCCAAGGCAACCTAGGAAGTCGTTGCCCCAAACTGACTTAACGAATGCTAGAAGCGTCGGCGAGGCATAGTTGGCTGCGACAGTTACCGCACCGAGCCCCCAATCCAATGAGGTATGTGGAGTGTGCTATAACATTGGGCACGGTGCTAACTTGTGCAGGTTACAACAAGCCAAGGAGATGAACCCGAACCTTGCGGAGGAGGTCAACTGGGTCGATAAGCAAGGGGTAAGACGCCAGGGGTTCGTGCAATTCAAGAAGCCGGTGAATATGGAGACCGTAGGTTGTTGAACTATGGCAACAACAACTACGAAAACTATGTGCCTCCTGCACAACCCAATGTAGCACCCCAGGTGATGACTAGCCAGGGTGGAGCACCCAAGGATGATCTGTCTGGTAAGATCAAGATGATCATGGAGAATTCAGATCGCTTTTACAAACACTTAAACGAGGTCCATGGCGGAATGAGTGGAGGTTTGAGGTACGAGAATCTTTGGAAAAGAATTGAGAACATGGTCGGAGAACAAGTGGGCGATCGCAGGCGTGAGCAAGGGAAGTTCCGAGCACCACGAGAAGGCCAGGCGAGATGTGGCGAAAGAAATAAGAGGAACAAAAGTCAATGCTAACGACTGTAAATAAAGCATGATTTACCGCTTTGCACTTAGATTATAGGATGCCTGTAGGTAAAAGTCGTTTTTCAATTCATTGCATTGCATATCGAACAATTTACTACTTTCATAATTTAGTCATTTATTTTTTATTTGACTAGTTATATTCTGTCAAATATAAAAAAATTCAAACGATATTTTTACTGAAGAGGGGCCTTCCGCGGTGAGCTAGGGGAAGAAGTGAGCTCACCATGATCTAGAGAGATCGAATAGTTTCATGTTTACGGACATGACGATTCCTCATACCCCACTCTCACCGCAAGCCCTACCGAGTTCAAAATTTGGAGGTTCTCTTTTCAGACTCGAAAACAAAGGCGACTGAGCGCCTAGCCTAAATGGAACAAATGCGCAAGGCTCAGACGGATGATTGGCAGGAGCGTTTTGGAGGAGGATCTTCTTCCGGACCCCATGGTCCGTCCTCCTTCGGTTGATCATGCTGACCGAGGCATACTACGGGCAGTAACTCTACAACTTTATCCCTTTGTTTATTCTATATGCTAGGGTCTAGCTATTGAATAGGTTTGGGGAGGGAAAGTGTATGCTTTAGATTAAATGCCTCGGTATGTATTATATACGCTGCCTTGTATATATTTGTATATATGCTTTTTTTTTTTTAGTTTGGTGGTGTTGAGTGGTATTTTAGCCACTTTTGCTTAATCTTTTGTGAGTCGTCTTTTGGCCTATTTCAAAAATTTTTGTGTGTCGAGTCTGAGTTCATTTGACAAGTCGGTTATCTATTACTTTAGTTAAGTCTTTTCCTGATGTGATCTTTGATGGCCTTTAACTAGTATTGAGGAATTTTCAAAAATTATTTTAGTCCATTTCACTTGTAAATAGAAATCTTCCTATTCTAGCAGTCAAAAAGCCGGTGAGAAGCCTATTTGAGTCGATGAAAAAATATTGTACTGGCAAATGTGTGATTCTAGTAGAATGAGCAAGGAAAATACTTGCACCACTTCATATACATGTTCACTCTCTTTTAAAATGAGTATGACGAATGGCATTTTGACTTGTTGTCTTGGTTCCCAAACCCGTTCAAGGAACAGGTTTGGGGATAAGGGCACTAGGTACCTCATACTCAGGCTCACTCCTTTCTATATCTGAGCTTTTGGTCGATTTTGAAAACCCGTTTTGTATTGCTTGTTGCCGTTCTAAAAAAAAAGAAAAAGAAAAATCTCGAAGTGTTTTCCCAGGATCCTTGTGATCGTTTGAGATCGTGTTGAGCATTTCCAAATACTACCTATAAACCAACGCAGGGCTGATTGTGCGTATGCTGTGAGGGTTGACGGTTTTGTTCTCAAATGGCATGCCAAACACTACCTATAAACCAGTGCGTGGGCGGTTCTCGTATGTTGTGAGTGTTGATGGGGTGTACTCCAAACCGACACACACAAAAGTGCGGATATTGAACAACCTATTGGGGAACACTTGCAAAATTGAGATCAAAAAAGAAAAGAAAAAAGAGAAAAAAAAAGAAAATCTGTGCAAAAAGAGCAAAGCACAAGAAAAAAAGAGAAATAAAACGTGCAAAAAGAGCAAAGCTCGTGAACGACAGCTATTTATGTTTCCTTGTATTGATTTCGACCCCTTTTCACCAAAAAGTCTTTTCTGATTCGTTTGAATTGAGTGCAAAAGCATGTAATATTAGTGGCAGCTTTGTGACGTTTGTTGTCACCTTTCTAAGTTAAGTCTTGAGCGAATACCCTTATTTACTGGACACTTCCAGAAGAGAGACTTGAGTTGCACCTTATATTATCCTTTTGTGAGGGCCTGCTAGGGTAAGTCGAAGTTCTATTTACTTGTGAACCGGAAGATTGTGATCTTGCAAAGCTACTTGCCAACGTTAAAGGGGATACAAGTTTACATCAGTTTTAGGCTTAACTCTTGCAATAGTTATTCCGTAGCTTGTTGATCGAACTCTTTTGTGTTTTGTCGTGTCTTAGTGTTTTTCTTTTCTAGGACGTTTTAGAGTCTTGGTTGCTCGAGGACGAGCAAAGGTTCGGTTTGGGGAGTTTGATGAGTCGATATTTTAACAACTCATTTAGGCTTTTTTTTAGCCGTATTTCATTATGTCCTTTAGCCATTTTGTTAGTGTTTTAGTTCATTTTCACGTTTGGGTGTTTTGTCTATTTTTGTACTTTTTAGGTGTGTTTTAGGTAAAGGCAAGAAGATGGAGGACCATTGTGCAATTTCAAGATTGTCCAAAGCTTCTAGAAGCACAAGGCCAAGTAGAGGGCCATTACTCTAAAGTGGTGACTTGGAGTTTGAGAAAAGGGAGTGAAAATAGGAAGAAGTGGGAAAAATGGTGGTTTCTCCGGAAGGGTACCTCACACCAACACGGAGGCTCATCGCGGTCCAGAACGCCAAGAAAACTTACGAGCTGAAATCCAAGTTGAAGACCACGGCGAGTTAGACTTCCAAAGAAGGCTCACCGCGGTGAGCTCTGCCGAACCGATTCAACACGATTTACGCGGTTTTTCCCAATATTTAATTTCTACTTCCTTGGTCTTATAAATAGACCCCTTGTATCAGTGTATTTTTCATAACTTCATAACTCTTAGTCATATTCACTTTCAATTCAAGCATTGTAAAGAATCTATAGATTCAATCTCTCTTTCAATAGAAGTTCTATTTCCTTTCAGACGATTTCGTGTCCTAGAAGTATCCATGTATCAATCGTGCAAAATTTGGTGGATTCCTTCATATTTTGTATGTGACAAGTTTTTACTTGTGATAATTGGCCGTACGTGTATCGGTGTGAACTGGCTTCTGTCGCTACCATTAATTAGACTATATCCGGATGAATGCATAGCTCGTGACAGGCTCATTTGTAGTTCATACATACTTGTAGTCCGTATTTGGTTGAATTTGCAATAGTAGGGTGTGTGATTTGCAAAATAGGTAACCTTAATTGGTCCACTCGTATAAGCACACTACTTGAAAGGATTTATAGTCTTCTTTTGTTTGTAGAATTGTATGATCTAGGCATTACCTTGTCTTGCAATTGTTTGATTTTATGCTAGGGTAGAAGTATCACCTTATCCAACTACCTGTTTACAACGAATACAAGCGAGTCTATTTCTATTTGAACTAGGTTGATCAATTTCTCGAGAGAACAATCCTGTGGTTGAGATCATTGTCTACAACAATCGCTTTTTCTACTTGATTAATATAAGTAGTAATTTCTGAGCGCATCAAGTCACAAAAAACCATTCTTGCCGGTATAATATTTTTTCATCGGCTCAAATAAGGCTCCTCACAGGTTTTTGGACCACAAAGCTAAACAGACTTCTTATTTACAAGGGAAACGAACTTGAAAATTTTTAAACTCAACAACCACTACTAATCAGTATATACTCAAAACATAAGCAACAAAAGAGTTTGTCACGAACAAAGGACGTTCAACTTGGAAATTCGATTCAAGGCTCACAAATTTTTTAAATAATAGGCCAAAAAGGTAGGTCAAAAGGATGCTAAAAATTAAAAAGAAATCCAAGAAAGGCACACTGGCCACAACTAATACATGCAACCTATGTGGCTCACCGACCACCACTAAGAAAGCGATAAATATTACAAGTTAGAATTAATGGCACACCGGCCACACAATCCACCAAATAAAGAAAAAACAAAGTTCAACAGTTATACAACAATCATATAAAATAATACAGGCCAGAAGATCAAATACGGTACATTTAAACTCCCCCTCCCCAAACCTAGACTAGAGCTAGTCCTCCAACGAATAGACTAGAAAGAAGAAAAAGTGAAAAATGTACCTGATTTGCACTCGGAGATTTCGTTTTTCGTTGTAGAACCTGTAATCCCTAAATACAATTAAGATTAAATTTATAAGTCGAAAGTCCTCAAATCCACAATTTATAGCGGAAAGTTGACTCGGGATGTCATTCTCCACGGACACTTAGCTTAGGAACAAGCAAATAACGTTTGTAAATTGTATGCAAAAAAGTAAATAGATTGATCGCAGACAGTTAATTAAATACAACCTAATTGCTTTGTTGTAAATCGATAATGGGAAAATGTAAAGGAACCCGACCTCCCTCTGCTATGCTACTCCCAACTACTTAGAATCAAACAACGTACTGACCGTCTACAGGCAACAAAGAAACATGCCAAAAGGATTAAGTCGTAGTTAATCCAGACACCTTCACTTATACCAATAATGTGTTGTGTCACTCAACACAATATCTCTCACGTTTCTAGACAAACCACAAAAGATAATATAAAGTCCGTTACCAAGTCGCGATTAGTAGGATTTCCCACGTGAAATCGGACGAATAAAGAACAAATCTGAAATTACGTTTTAAAACTAATTCATTAAAATGTCACGGTATATACAGAAGTAGCAAAAGCAGAGTTTCAGCAGTTCGCCTTTACAAGAGAAAGCTAGCTACTCATGGCAATAAACACAGACAGAAATTGACGAGGAAGAAGAAAGAAGAAGAAAATGAAGCTTAGTCTTTGATGTCTTCGTGCTGCTTCTAGGGTTTCCTCCTTCTGGGTGCCTGACGGCCAGCAATTTTGGGGTTTCACTTCCCCAAGGACTAGTTCTCTCTTTTGAAAGCTTGCTTTATGAGCGGTGTAGAATTATGAGACCCCTGAGGTCTTATTTATACTGAAAATCTTGAGCTCTGGCCGCCATTTATCATTAAGGAAGGCTAGAAAGGCGGGCTCTAGCCTGACAGGCCAGGAAAAAGGACTAAAAACCAAAGTCCTTCTTCACTACGGTTGCCTGTGGACCGCAGAGAGCCTTCTGTGGTCACCTGTTGACCTCCATCTTCGATTTCTGTAGATTCGAATCTGTTTTCTTTGTTCTTCGATTTCGGGCTTCGTAACTTCGTTTCCTCGAAAAGTGGTCTTCTACAATGTTGTTCCAACTTAAATTATCTTCGCATTGGTTGGTCGCATGATATGTTTTGACTTCTTGAACTTAATCCGGTCGATCCGCGTATTAAACAACTTTCTCGATTTCACACAATTATGTCGTTTTCGCCCCTGAAATCGTGCAATTCCTCAAAAACGCGATCGTTACCTACAAAATACACACGAAGTTGGTAATTGACCCTAAAATGATACAAATATTGAATCTAAGGCAAAACACGAGGGTCTAAAAGCATGCTATATTGCACATTAAACAGAATTATCCGTGCTGAAAAGAAATATATCCGTACATATAGTTTAAAGTAAGAAGTCAGAAAAACATAAGTCCAAATCTAACTACCGGGTAGGGGTGGCTAGTGATGGAACGTGGCCATGAAAGCCTACATCTGTTGCTGAAGACGCTGGTTATCCTCTTGTTGTTGTCTAGCTAGCCGCTCCAGCTGCTGCCGGTGTTCCTCCTAAACTCTAGCTAGCTCCGCTTGTGCCTGTGCATGTGCCTCCACATGTGCCGCAACCTGTGTTCGAGTACCGTTGTAGGAGTCAAATATTGCTTGTTTCTGCATTTGTTCAATTTGCAATGGCACTTTATCAACCCCACTTTACAAGCCGTTTGTGTCGCATAAATGCCATGAAGGCTTCAACCCTTCCACAAAACTAGATTGAATCGCCATTAACGATGCAGTACATCCATGAACAATCGGGATTCATTGGATGATTAACGACACGTCTGGATTTATTAGATTTATAACTATCGCATTACGTATTGAATTTCAACTCAATTCAATTCCTGGCTATAATTGAATTGTTAATTATAATACGTTCCAAATTTCATGTATTACATGCATTTTACGTTTAAAGTTTGTTTTTTATAAATTTCAAATTTCCATTACAATTACGAATTATAAATTAAAACAGTACAATTACAAGCCAATTATACTACAACCACCAAAATCACTAAATAATCTAAATGGTCTCCAAAAACTCAACGAAATGTCACTAATACTACTACAAACATCAATTAAATACCATACATACTTACAAACAACCTAACGTGATACTAACAAATCAATTTCACAATAAATAAATCAATTGCACCACCTCAAGCTTCACCCACTACTTAACATAAGCTAAACTAGCTAGTAGATGAGTCTAAAACATACAATTGCTAAAATTAGCAAAATTCCAAATTTAGAAAAGTAAGGGTTTTAGACTAATACCTTCAATTACGGGAAAAATAGCGAAGAAGGATGAAATTGAAGGCCACCGAGTTCCTTGTTGAACGAGCTTCGAAAAGAGTCCAAGATTGACCGACATGGTGGAGTTTTGATCGGAGTTGGGTAATTGGCGAAAATGGCAAAAGAAGAGAAGAAAGGAGAAGCATAAAGATTTGGGGAAGAAGAAGGGGTTCTGCCCGTTTTTCTATCTTATTTAACGACGGATTGCTATCCATCGCTATCTACATGACAGATTAAGCTATCCGTCGTTAGTTAATTATTTTCTTTTTTAATTACTTTTTAAAGAAGGATAATCTATCGTCGTTAAATTACTATTTTGTTTTTTAATAATTCAATAGTCGACAAAACATAGCGGCGGGTGACAATCGGTGGCTATTTAGAGGCGGATACAACGACGGATTAGTGACGGATAGGCAAGCAGCTCTATCCGTCGCTAAAGTTGACCGATTGGTCACTAAATAACGACAGATAGATTCCGTCGCCCATTTCGGTCGCCATATAGCAGCATTCTTGTAGTGCTTCAGCTGCTCACTCCTGTAACTCGAGTTCTCAGCAACACTTGCTTAGTAGAGCTCCCCATAAATGATCCCTTCAGAGCTACGTCTATAAGACCTCTAAATTCTTCTCTTACTCCTAAGTAGAAATGCTCACATAGCTGTCGTGAAGTGAACAGATGTTGGGGGCAGTTGTATTGCATCTCCTCAAACCTTTCCCATGTGTCATGAAAAGATTCCTTCGGTTTCTGAGTGAAAATGGATATCATTCTCCTTTCTCTCATAACCCTTGCAAGTCCCAAAAACCTCTTCATGAACAGACTCCTCAGCTCATCCCACTCACTAACCTCTTCTTTAATTGAATCTATCCATCTTTTTGCTGCTCCCTCCAGTGATTTGATGAATAACCAGAATTTCAGCTCACCATCATTTAACCCCTTCGTCGGAAACTGCTCGACGATAGACTCGAATGCGTACATAAACTTGCATTCATCTTCAACTTCTCTTTTATCATCGTTACTACTTCAACGGTTGCTTCACACATAGACTACTTGCTCCTTTATTTTTCTTCTTCTTTTTCTTTTTCTTTTGGCATACTATTTTTTGCAGTCGTTTTACTGACTCGTATGCTTTTGGTTGGCCATCATTGGGCTGGTTTGGTATACATGCCATCAACCCTCACGGACATGTAGCTTTTAGGGCCACACTGGTATGTGTGTAGTATCTGTAACATGCCCAACACGAAACGGTGATCACAAGTGTTGATACGGAAATATGTCCAATCCGTCATAGACGCCTTTGGAATGAATCCTAAGGCATCCCAAGTTATCTACGAGTCCGGGACCTTACAGTCCGACCCGGAGGTCCGACCCTAAGCCTCCACAAGTCCGACCCACCCAGGTGGGAAGGGACAGGAGGGCCCAAAGGGTAGTAGGTCCGACCATGCCAATGGTCCGTAACCATGGGGTCCGACCTGGACACCCGTCCGGACTCAACACAACAACCTCATAAGCAACCAAGTGAACTGGCACTTGAGAGTATCGAAGCCCGAGTCACACGTCCCGGACCGCCTCCTTCGGACAGTGCATGGATTGTGGAAATTCCCAGTCCAACCTAGTACGGTCCGGACCTTAGGATCGAACTGCCTCCTCGGACCTCATACACGGCAGACTACAACAAGGTCTCCAAACTCTCACATTAATGACTAATCTACCCCCAAAAGACCAAAAGGGAATGGGTTAGGTAGTCATTAATTGTCCATGGGCCTATTGAGGCATTGTTGGCTCAATCTGACGACTGGCACACGATCCGGAGTCCCTCCCATCTTGCAAGAAATCTATTTATATGGCACACATTCCCATGATAAGGGTAAGAAATAATCACTTCTCATTCCCAATAATTATACCGAGTTCATCCTCACTCTCTCGCAAGTAAAGTCTCCTTCCGGTTTGACACCATAAACCGGGTATAAAATTCTAACCCCATCTCCAAGCTACTTGTGCAGGTCTTCATGCGTCGCCTCTTATCAGTAAGATAGTTCTTACGGGCTTCTACTCGTTGGTCCTTACAAGCTAGGTGGTCTAGGTACTCAGGGTGAAGGAGAGCAAGGGAAATTCATTTAAGTGTTCGGGGGACTTTACCCTCGACATTTTGGTGCCGTCTGTGGGAATCTTTACAATAAGTTCCATTCTCTTCAGTAAATGGCAAGACCAAGAAGGTCCGTAAGAACCAACACTACTGCGGTTGGGATGCCCGCCCCAAGGCAAAGAGGCCTACCACTCGAGAGGGAGAGTGGCGACAGCCACTTCAAGAGACGCAATGGACTATCCGAGTGATGGCCACACTGCTAGCCCCTCTTCGGAGGAGGAAAGAGCCGTTGATCCTCCAATAAGGACTCAAGTACCCGTGGTTGAAGGACAAGTTCCTCCGTCAGGAACACATGGTCCTCCTCCAGGGAGAAACTTCACTCTTCCAAACGGGCAGATTATTCGCCCAAGTGAGTTTGGGATGGCGAGAATCGTTTAGCCTCTTACTCACCACTATTCAAGGTTGCTTTGGATCAAACAACCTTGACCTCTGACCCACTCCTCCTTTGGCAATTCCAAGAAAAGCTGAACCCGCACAATCAAGGAATGGGCATCGTCCAATCCAACAAAGGTTAGGGGAACCAGCTCAACCAGAGGACCTGAGGAACCCTCTCAATAGGAGGGCCACTGCTTCTCACGAACATCTGGAAAGAAGTCCGTGAGACCCGGCGGATGAAGTGGAACTAGCCGGCGTGGGGCTCTTGACATGAATCGAGAGACCACATGGCGGAAAGCATCTCGATAATTCCGTTGATGATCTTCCTCCATATGTGGCAATCAACGAGGATGGGCGAGAGGCTAACCGCTAAGCAGATTTATGTCCAGCAGAAGGCCTTGGAAACTCAAATTTCTACTTTGAGCAAGATGGTGAAGGCACATGAGAAGGTGACTCTTAGAGCTCCCAACCCTTTATGTGATGAGATAAGAAGGAAAAGGAAGCACCCTGACTCCACTATCCCAAATCTGGAGCACTATTATGGAGATACTTGTCCCGTGGGGCACCTTACTAGGTATGAGAGCAAGATGGAGACCAACGGCCTGAATGACAACATGAAGGCTCTTAACTTCTCAAGTACTCTCTTTGGAGAAGCAATAGATTGGTAGACCTCTTTGCCCAATGGCTCCATCAAGTCTTATGCGGATATCGCTTCTCTCTTCCTGAAAAGGTTTGAGAAAGCAAAGAAGAAAGAGATCAGTGGAGCACTTGGCAGGGGTAATCCGAGAAAGCACGAGGATCTTAGAACCTTCCTTGACCACTTCAATGCCAAAGTCGCGGTCGAACCTCACAACATCAAAGGCGGGTCCGACACTGTATGCTAACACTTCTGATAGCGATCTCAGAAGGAAGCTTTCCAATGAAGAAATCACAATCGAAAAATACTTGGAAGATATCTATGAAGGAGTCTTGTATGTTGAGGAGTACCGAAGAAATGTTCTAGTAAGAGCCGGGGCAGAAAGGGGAAAGAACCAATGAAACGGGAACCCCCTCCCCAGCCTGGAAAGTTCGAATAGAAGAAGAAATTTAGAGACAAGAGGGAGTTCCGTAGGGATAGAAACCCTCCAAGAAGATATGCCGGTATACTGCCTCAATAGACTAAGATCCGACATCTTGGCCTCTATTGTTGAGAAAAACTTAGACATACAATGGCCGAAACCTATGAGGAGCAGTAAGAAGAACAAAGCTTCGAAGGAATATTGTAGGTTTAACAAGCACAAAGGCCATTCAACTGAAGATTGCATCCAGTTGAAAACAGAAATAGAAGGGTTGATAAGGAGCGGAAAGTTGAAAGAACCAGTGTGTGAAGAAGAGCCCTCCAGGCACCAGAGAAATGAACAAAGAAGGGAGGAGCATGGCTCGGAACCTCCGACAGGATCCTTGCCACCACCTCCTGCAGAAACTCCACCCCAACATGCCCAAAGGTACCGCAGGTACCTTGAAGATGTGGAAATGGAGAACCTTCCCTATAGCAGGGTTATCAATGCCATAGCAGGAGGCCCAGCTGGAGGAGATATTCGAAATGCAAGGGAAAGGACCATGCAACATCTGAGAAACAATGATAGAGCCTATGCTCCACTGGCTCTGAAAGGAACAAATGCCATCACCTTCGACGATAGCGAAATTCCTCCACCAACGTCTGGTGGAGGAGAACTTAAAGATCCCGATGTTCCTTTGGTCGTCTCTCTAGTCATAGCCACCTACAGAGTCAACAAAGTACTTGTTGACACAGAGAGTTCCTCCAACGTCATCTCCAGGAGAACTTTGGAGCAGATGCACTTGGGAAATATTCAATACGGGCGAGTCTACACTTCCTTTGTAGGGTTCGGGGGCTCTATAGTTCGCCCAATTGGAAGTATACCCTTACAAGTCTCTATGGGAACCTTCCCGGCAAGAGTGACGGAAACTATTCTCTTCGTGGTGGTCGACAGCGTGTTCGACTATAACGTAATCTTGGGACGCCCATGACTTAACCAATTCAAAGCAATGAATCTCCCTACACAATAGGGTGAAGTTCCCTACTCCTAACGGGGTGGGTGAAGAAGTAGGTAATATTAGGGAAGCATGGGAGTGTTACATCATGTCAACAAGAGGAGCCTCAGCACCCGTTCTTTCGGTCGCCAAAAGACCCGGGAGTCCTCCCCCTACGCCTCTTACTCCAGTAAGGGAAGAGATTGGGGCTGGAGCATTCAAAGAGAAGTTTCCCAAGGCTGCAAGGATAGAGCCTCATGAAGCCTTAAAGGAAGTTCAATTAATTGAGGGAGATCCAGAAGATAACTGGATCGGAGCAGATGATGGCCGAGGTAGAGATGAAGCTATCACGCCTTGAGACAACCGTGATGTCTTCGCACTGGAGCAGCGACCTTAAGGGGATAGACCCAAGGATCGCAGTTCATCGTTTGAACATGGATCCTACGGTAAAACATATCCGACAAAAGAAAAAGGACTTCAGGCATGTTGAAGATGTTATCATAGCAGGAGAAGTGGAAGGTTAATGAAGGCAGGGCACATCGAAGAAGTTAGATACTCTGATTGGGTCTGTAATGTGGTCCTCATCGAGAAAGCTCCGGGGAAGTGGAGAATGTGCAATGACTTCACTAGGCTCAACAAGTTTTGTCCAAAGGATCCTTATCCATTGCTCCGTATTGACCAGTTAGTAGACTCCACCGCGGGATGTGCGCTCCTAAGCTTCATGGATGCTTATCAAGGCTTCTATCAAATCAGAATGGCTCAAGAGGACGTAAAAAAGACGGCCTTCTTCGCAGCAGGAGGAGTCTACTGTTTCAAAATCATGCCATTCGGCCTCAAGAACGCAGGTGCTACTTACCAACGATTGGTGAACAAGATGTTCAGGGAAGAGCTAGGCAAAACTATGGAAGTTTATGTGGACGACATGCTAGTGAAAAGCAAGACTAAGGAGCAACATGTAGAGCATCTAAACACATGCCTTTCCATCCTTAGGAATGCAGAATGAAGTTGAACCCGAAAAGTGCTTTGGTTTGGCGTGAAGGAGGAAAGTTCCTCGGATACATGGTCACGGAGAGAGGCATCGGTATGACCCGAAAAAATAAAGGCAATCCTGGACCTACTGATGAGACTATAATTTAGAGTCTCATTTGGTTCTTTTTAGCGGTCTTTGTTAGTCTTTGGTTATTGTTTTCTAGTGTTTCTTGTACGTTTTTATGCTTTGGTATTTTGATGTTGTTTTGCAGGAATCGATGATTTTGAGCCAAAATAAGGGCAAGCTGATTAACATGGCTCATGGCGAGGTATCCTTCCCTTGGTGAGATTTCTGAAGGCACCTAGAATTACGCAAAGTTGAGATCGCTGGCGAGGTATCCTTTCACTTGACGAGATTTTCTGAGGCTAGAGTTTGGAGCTGTGGAGAGGCTCATGGCTGGGAAATTGGTCTCCCGGCGAGATTTTACGAGCGGATATCTCTATGCGATAAAGAAAACTCACCATGGCGGCTATTTTCCCTTGTGGCGGCCGACCAAAATTCGTTTTTTCCTTATTAGATTAGAATTTTGATTCCTTTCTTCCATACTTCTTTAACCTAGTTTTAAGAAAAGCTCCTAGATTCAGACATTGACATTGAGACATCTTTGGAGCTTGGTTACTCATTGATTTTTATTCATCAAGATTATTGGTATTGATTTCTCTATTGCTTTGTTCTTTACAATTCGTTCTTTATCTTATCGATCGAATTGTATGTTCTTGCGTGCGAGTTTATCATCTATGTTTCATACGATTTTTACCATGAATCTCTGCGTGCCATCATCTGTCATGAGTAGCTAAACACCTTTGAATACGATGGTATGTGAAGATTATGTATATTTGTTCTAGGGTTTATCAAATCACTCATATAGGTTAGTCTCATATAAAATCTTCGTAAAAACCTTCAATTCGATAAGTCCGTATTAAATTCTCTAAATTGCTCATGTTTAAGGATCGTGAATTGACGACTCACGATTTATCCAGTATAATATTTTCTAAGAACAATTGGTTGAATCGAATTGATTGATTCTTTGACAACGGAGTGTGAATATGAGTGTTATCCCTAGTTCGAATTAGCATAATTGGATCTTGTTACTGTATTCATCTTTCTCTCATTGTTAATCGTACTCTTTGCTTTAGTTAAACTAGTTAGAAGTACAATCAAAACCAAACAAATCAAGCCGTTTCCACAAGTGACTATTTGCTTTCAACTGTTTGGTAGCTTAATTGGTTCCTTAGCGAACGATTCTCTGGTTAGCATTGTCTGTCTACAACAACTGCTTTCTACTTATTTTCTAAGTAGTAATTTTAGCACATCAAATTTAGGCGCCCTTGCTTGAATCAATTCCTCTTGTAGCTTGATTGCAAATCTTTACTTGTTTTCCAACTTACCTGAGGTTTAGTGCACTAACAGAAACTAAGGATATTTCGAGGTTTTCGTGTTGTGTAGCTCTAACAATAGGTTGATCAGAAAGGACATTGAAATGGATCAGTTAACCTATGGAGCCTACATGCAGCCCGGCGAGGTTAAGGCCGGGAAAGCAGCAACCGTGCTGTCTAATAAGGCGAGGAATTTGGAACTCAAAGCTCACCACTTCCTTAATCTCCCCAAGTTCTACGGAATGGCCAACGAGGATGTGATAAGGTTCCTCAAGGAGTTTGAAGTACTGATTGCAGGGATTCCGTTGATAACCGAAGGAGTAACAGTTTCAGATGGAGAGATAAGGAAGAAGGTTTTTCCAATGTGCCTGCAGGATAAAGCTAGGAACTGGCTGTTGAACCAGCCTAGGGGTTCTCTACCTACTTGGGATTCTCTCTATAAGGCCTTCGTGAATAAATTTTACCCTCCCGAGAGAACATAACAACTTCGTGCCCAGATAATGCAGTTTCAGCAGATGCATGATGAGACCTTCTATGAAGCTCGGGACCGATTTTTGCAGTTATTGGCCCAATGCCCTCACCACAGGATAGACGATATGAGCTTATGTGTCCGATTCTATGAAGGCCTGGATTGGGAATATCCAAATATGGTCGATATGAGTTGTAAAAACTCCTTCCTGGAAGCCTCCGCTGATGAATTGAACAGTGTTTTCGAGAAGCTGGTAGCAACATCGCAACTTAAGGGAGCAAGAGATAAGACTAGGCGAGTGGCAGCCAGAGCAGTGGAAGAGACTCCAGGGCCGTGTATTATTGAGCTAGAAAAACAAATCAGGAGCCATATGGAGAGGTCTGAGAGGTACTGGTTTGAGGCGCATAAAATTCAGGGAAAAAAATAAACAGAGGTTCGTGATGTCGAGCAATACTAGCGAAGGTGGAACAGATATTGGGTCACTTGGTTGGAAAATTACAGCTTATGGAGAAAGGTAGACCCCCAGCAGCCCCAGAAAACATTAGAGTCCTGGCGGTTGAGATAAATTTTGAAGAACCAAGGACGGTTAAGTCTGTTGTTTCCACCTGTACCAACGAGGTTGAGAACTCTGCATCAAATGAGGGAACTCTAGCAACGGTTCAAGTGACCGTGTCTTCGACAATGAGTAGGAAGATGTAGCCTCTGTTGAATCGACAGGGGATGAAGTCGTGGAATCGAGATCCGTGATTCCATAAGAGGTGGCTATTGTAGAGCAAGAAATTGCTGAACCCGACCGCCCCACCATAATAATTCCTACGGCATAAAAGAGTATAAGCGACTCTGCGGTTTGATTCTTGGTAGGCATTGGGCGTTATTTCAAATTCTGGAAGAGTCGACACTGGTGCTAGTTGCAATTTGATGACTTTTTACACCTATGAAGACTTAGGCTTAAAGGGATTGGAGCCGCGCAGATGCTTTATGAGTCTTGCTGGTGGAACTAGAAGCAGATGCATGGGGATCGTGGAAGATGTTCCGTTAAATTTGGATGGTATATATGATGATGTGATTTGGTTGTAGTGGAATCATGGAGGTGAAGGGAAAGAATTGGAAAGAGATATGCTACTTCTAGGAGACCCTTCATCCGCTCAACTCTCATGGTGGTGAATTTACATGCCCACAGTACAATTGAGGTGCAAGGCAAGCCACGCGAATCAAGGCCTATTCCGCTCCATTATATTACATTTGTGAGTTGATAGCAGGAAATTCATAGGAGCACACATTGGATACCTATATATACATACTTATCAACAAGGAAGAACAAGAGCTGCACCAACCGGAAGAGCTAAGAACTTCCAGAGTACCCGTTAGCCAACACGGAAGAGTCTTGTACATGACTGTAAAGGTACACCTGCAGGCAAGCCACTGTTGATCCCATTTTCTTTTCTTTTTCACTCTACGCTTGAGGACATGCTTGAGTTTTGGTTTGGGGAGGGGGAAATGTGCTCTCTAGTGTCTTGTCTGCATTTTCTCTATTACCTGAGTCTCTAGAGGCTTTCGTCCTCTACTTTATGTATGTTTTGGTCATTTTTCTTTTATGGTCGTTTTTTCTTTGACCCTCTAGAGTCTTTTGTGTGTCGTTCTTCCAAGTTATGAAAGCTTCTATTGTGATTGTTAAATTTGCTTGCTGCTTATGTTTTGCATGATACTTAACTGAGGTGGTATAGTGGATTTAAAAGCCCATAAGTTTGTTTTTTGTGTAAATAGCAAGTTTGTTTAACCCTTTAGTGCAAAAGCCAGTGAGAAACTTTAAGCCGATGAAAAAATATTGTACAGGCGCTTGTGTGATCCTTTCGGGAAGCGCAAACCCTCTTGTTTGCGCCTTTTTATTCTCATGTGTGCTCAGTTAAGTTAAGTAGGATGAACGGCATGCTCTTCATGTTTCATTTTATCAAAAGCCAGTACATTGTGAAGAACCAGTTTGGGGAGAAGAAATCTGCTGTGTTGACATGTACTTCCCCTAATTAGTTGATTCGTCTCGGAGTGTATCTGTGGTGCTTGTCACCACCGTAGTCGTGTTTCAAATACTACCTATATACCAGCGTGGTCTTAAAAATCCATATGTCCGTGAGGGTTGATGGCACGTACACCAAACTGACACGCACAAAAGTGCGTACTTCGGTAAAACAGAAACTACTAAAAAAGTGAGACTAAAAGAGCCCATAGTGGCCAAAGTGATTAGCATCTAATCTATTGTATGCAAATATGTGGTGATATGGAAGTTTGGTTGTATGCTCCGACAAGTTGTTGTGTGCAAGGAAAAGCCCCTTCTGACTTAACTGATTGAGTACATTGCATGAGGTATTTGAGGCACCTATGTGACGAAAGTCACCTTCCTTTTCTCTTATTGTTTCTTGAGTGATTAACCTACTGGACACTTCCAGAGTGTGAGAGAGAAATGTGTAGGATTTCCTTGTGAGGGATTGGAGAGTTAGACTTAAGTGCTATTTACTTGAGAAACTCTCTTACAGGAGTTTTTGTGCGCTATTTCTGTCAAGGTTGGTTGAGTGCAAACCTTTTGCATCTTGTCAACTTAAAGCTTACAATGGTAGAGTTCGGTCACTTGGAAGTCTGACTCATGTGTGTGTTACTATGTGTCGTAGTCTAGGGTTAATTTGTTTGTTTGCTCGGGGACGAGCAAAGGTTCGGTTTTCGGATTTTGATGAGACTATAATTTAGAGTCTCATTTGGTTCTTTTTAGCGGTCTTTGTTAGTCTTTGGTTATTGTTTTCTAGTTTTCTTTTACGTTTTTATGCATTGGTATTTTGATGTTGTTTTGCAGGAATCGATGATTTTGAGCCATAAAAAGGGCAAGTTGATTAACATGGCTCGCCGCGGCGCGGAATACTTCCCGCCGCGGCGAGATTTTACGAAGGCACCTAGAATTCTGCAAAGTTGAGATCGCCGCAGCGAGGTATACTTTTCGCCGCGGTGAGATTTTATGAGGCTAGAGGCTGGAGCTGTTGAGAGGCTCGCTTGGCAGGAAATTAGTCCACATGGCGAGATTATGCAGCGGATATCTATTGCAATAAAGAAAACTCACCGCGGCGAGGCAATTTTCCCGCCGCGCCGAGCGTCGGCCCCTAGAATTCATTTTTTTCTTATTAGATTAGAATTTTGATTCCTTTCTTTCATACTTCTTTTAACCTAGTTTTGAGAAAAGCTCCTAGATTCATACATTGACATTGAGACATCTTTGGAGCTTGGTTACTCATTGATTTTTATTCATCAAGATTATTGGTATTGATTTCTCCATTGCTTTGTTCTTTACAATTCGTTCTTTATCTTATCAATTGAATTGTATGTTATTGCGTGCGAGTTTATCATTTATGTTTCATACGATTTTTACCATGAATCTCTGCGTGCAATCATCTGTCATGAGTAGCTAAACACCTTTGAATACAGTAGTATGTGAAGATTATGCATATTCGTTCTAGGGTTTATCAAATCACTCATATAGGTTAGTCTCGTATAAAATCTTCGTAAAAACCTTCAATTCGATAAGTCCGTATTAAATTCTCTAAATTGTTGATGTTTAAAGATCGTGAATTCACGACTCACGATTTCTCCTGTATAATATTTTTCTAAGAACAATTGGTTGAATCGAATTGATTGATTTACTGTACTACGATCGTGTGACGAATATGAGTGTTATCCCTAGTTAGAATTAGCATAATTGGATCTGGCTATTGTATTCATCTTTCTCTCATTGATAATCGTAATCTTTGCTTTAGTTAAACTAGTTGGACGTACAATCAAAACCAAACAAATCAAGTCGTTTCCACAAGTGACTATTTGCTTTCAACTGTTTGGTAGCTTAATTGGTTCCTTAGCGAACGATTCTGTGGTTAGCATTGTCTGTCTACAACAACTGCTTTCTACTTGTTTTCTAAGTAGTAATTTGAGCACATCACTTACCACAGCCGAAGACAGTTAATGAAGTACAGGAGCTCCTCGGGAGAGTAATGGCTCCAAGCCGCTTCATCTCCAGGTCTGCCGAGAAGAACCTACCCTTCTTTAAGATCCTAAGGAAAGGAGATAAGTTCGAGTGGACAAAGGAATGTGAAGAGGCCTTGGATAACTTGAAGAGCTATCTCCTTTCACCTCCGCTCTTGTCCAAACCGATAGAAGGTGAACCTCTCTACCTCTACCTAGCGGCCACTGCCGAAGCCATGTGTTCCGTATTGGTGCGGATTCAAGGGAACGACCATATGCCGGTCTACTAGCTAAGCAAGGCCCTCGTGGGTGCCGAAGCTAGGTATGTTTAGATTGAGAAGCTAGCCTTCGCGCTAGTCTACACTGCCTGTCGATTGAAGCCTTACTTCAAATCTCATCGAATTGTGGTCCTCACCAATGAACCACTCAAGCATTTCCATGGTAAGCCAGATCAATCGGGACGTTTATCTAAGTGGGCGATCGAATTAAGTGAGTACGATATTGGATACCAGGCTCCTTCAGCGAAGAAGGCTCAAGTCCTAGCCGACTTCCTGGTAGATTACCCTGAAGAAACTAAAGATGGGACCAATAGTCCGCAAGGAGACATGAGCTACGTGATGCTCATTCAGGAGGAAGCTATCTCGGAAGAGGAAAAAACCGAGGAGAAAGAGCCAGAAGAGATGTTCTGTAATGATGTCCAACTCTGGGCTAAGAATCAGGAACCCATGGATGACACCCTGAGAGTGAGGCACATGTTTCTTCTGGATGAAGTAGCTAACATTTCAACACCTGCATCTTCCGTCAAGAAGCAGGCAGGGACCGCCAGGCAGGAAAACACTAAGGAAGACGGGAAAGTTCCCACTCTCGCGATGGAGACTAAACTGGAAGGCAAGGGATGTTGGACACTACAAGTGGACGGATCCTCTACCGGAAGACTTGGAGGAATAGGAATTCTCCTTTAGAGCCCTGAAGGAGCTAAGCTGGAATACACCATCACCCTCAACTTTAAGGTGACAAATAACGAGGCCGAGTACGAGGCACTCCTCACTGGCTTGAGAATGGCGAGGTCACAGCAAGTGAAGCGAATCAAAGCTTATACAGACTCTCAGCTCGTCGAGTCCCAGTTTTACGGATCTTTCGCCGCTAAAGGACCCAACATGATCAAGTATTTAGAACTCCTCAAGAAGGAAGTTGAGCACTTTGAAGCATTCACGCTGGAAGGATTCAACAGGGAATGGAATGAGAAGGCCGACGCTCTTTCCAAGTACGCGTCTGCCTTAGGAATTCTGGACACAAGGAGCATCATCCTGATTAAAATTAAACAATCTATGATCGGAGAAGCAGGAACAACTCTGACGGATGCGGTTAGTTCAGAGTTAGTATGAAGTCAGTACGGTGTTAAATCTAACTACTCAGCATATCCGAAGCAAACTACGTTAAAACTACTTGTAGCCAACTACGGAGTACAGCAAAAGTACATACGTCCGAACAAACAACATTTTGAAAAATGGACAAAGCACAAAAAGCTTGGAAGAAAAGGACGATAATAGGGAACTTACTTGAACTCGGATGATTGGATCGAAGGAAGCTAACTTTGCTCGGATAACTTGCTACGGACTTCTTCTTACTCGCTTCGAATTGCTTAAATATTCTTCGGATGCACTAAAACTCGAAAAATCTTCTCTCTAGAAATGTGAAAGTGACAGCGGTCAACCCCCTATTTATAGAAGGTTAAATCAGGAAGCCCAACCGTCGCCATTTTTCAGGATTAAATCTGAATCGTAGATCAAAATTCATCCAATGGCGAAGTACCACAATACCAAGTGAAATTACGGATTGGTACAAAAATTTACCTTACAATGAAAAAAATACAACAAACTTCACCACTCTCGGAGAAGGACCCACAACCCTCGAATGGACGGTCCATCCTCCGCCTCGGATCCCTATCCTTTTACGAGGAAGGATGATTTACCTCACAATCACACGGACAATTGGTCGTTCGGATGTCCTTTTTCGGACCATCCCAATCAGGTTGATAAAAAACCTTATCCTTTTTACAAGGAATGATGATTTAACTCACCATCACATGGACCCTCGTCCGTTCGGATGTCCCTCTTCGGACCATCCCAATCAGGTTGATAAAAACCCTATCCTTTTCACAAGGCAGGATGATTTAACTCACCATCACACGGACCCTCATCCGTTCGGATGTCCCTCTTCGGACCATCCCAATCAGGTTGATAAAAACCCTATCCCTTTTACAAGGAAGGATGATTTAACTCACCATCACATGGACCCTCGCCCGTTCGGATGTCCCTCTTCGGACCATCCCAATCAGGTTGATAAAAACCCTATCCTTTTTACAAGGAAGGATGATTTAACTCACCATCACACGGACCTAAATGCATTTGGATGTTCCTCTTTGGACCATCCCAATCAAGTTGATAAAACCTATCCTTTTTACAAGGTAGGATGATTTAACTCACCATCACACGGACCCTCGTCCGTTCGGATGTCCCTCTTCGGATAATCACCTAACCCCAAAGGTACGCATCCGACCTTCTTCAGATCTACACTTGATCTACACAAATACCCCTTTTTCTTTATTTTTGTTGCAGTCCGAGCCTCCATCCTCGGACTGCAACAAAAAGAAATAAAAGGGGGGGGGGGGAAAGAGATTAAGTTAAGGACTACAAGAAGCACAGATTACCCCTTTTTTCTGTTTACGAGGGACGGATTGAACAAAGAAACGAACTGTGCTCCACTTTTAACCATAGTTCCACAACTATCTTCTACTAAGATACTTGGAAACTAGGGGGACATATGTTGATACGAAAATATGTCCAATCCGTCATAGAAGCCTTTGGAACGAATCCTAAGGCGTCCCAAGTTGTCTACGAGTCCGGGACCTTACTATCCGACCCGGAGGTCCGACCCTAAGCCCCCGCAAGTCCGACCCACCCAGGTGTGAAGGGACAGGAGGGCCCAAAGGGTAGTAGGTTCGACCCTGCCAATGGTCCGTAACCATGGGGTCCGACCCGGACACCCATCCGGAGTCAACACAACAACCTCATAAGCAACCAAGTGAACTGGCACTTGAGAGCATCGAAGTCCGAGTCACACGTCCCGGACTGCCTCCTTCGGACAGTGCATGGATTGTGGAAATTCCCAGTCCAACCTAGTACGGTCCGGACCTTGGGACCGGGCCTACCTCCTTGGACCTCATACACGGCAGACTGCAACAAGGTCTCCAAACTCTCACATTAATGACTAATCTACCCCCGAAAGCCCAAAATGGAATGGGTTAGGGAGTCATTAATGGGCGATGGGCCTATTGAGGCATTGTTGGCTCAATCTGAGCCTGACACTTGGCACGATCCGGGAGTCCCCTCCAATCATGGGAGAAATCTATTTATATGGCACACATTCCCATGATAAGGGTAAGAAATAATCACTTCTCATTCCTGATAATTATACCGAGTTGATCCTCACTCTCTCGCAAGTAAAGTCTCCTTCCGGTTTGACACCACGCAAACCGGGTATAAGGTTCTAACCCCCCCCCCCCTCCTCCAAGCTACTTGTGCAGGTCCTCACGCGTCGCCTCTTATCAGTATGACGGTTCTTACGGACGTATACTCTTTGGTCCTTACAAGCTAGGTGGTCTAGGTACTCAGGGTGAAGGAGAGCAAGTGAAATTCATTTAAGTGTTCGGGGGACTTTACCCTCAACAACAAGGACTACAGATCCACTCCGAGACTTTTGTACCTTTGCTTTTTTTGGTACTTTCTTTTCTATTTTTCTCTGGAGCAAGAGCTAGTGATTTTTAGCACCGGTAATATAACAGTAGGGCCAACAAGGTTACCTTCGATGATGTTCATCTTCCACTTCTCCCCCAAACTAATTAATTGAACTAGGGTTAGGGTTTTCTTCTCTACTTTCCCCCAAACCAATTCTCGATCATGATCAAAACACGATTCTCCTCCATTCTTTGGAACTCGTTACTTTGTTTCTTCGTTCAAGCTCGATGGTAGGTTGCTGTCACCGCTTAACAAAACAATGTATATTATATATATATATATATATATATATATATATATATATTTGTATATATATATATATATATATATCTATATATATATATATATATATATATATATATATATATATATCTATATATATATATATATGTATATATATATATATATATATGGTGGAGTTTCATAAGGGCTTAAAGAATCTCTCATCGGGGTTAGTGAAAGATATAGAAAAGGATTTACAAAGGTGAATACTACTAATCATACTCATGTTCCTGAGATATAGAGATTTAAAAGTAGTAGTGTTCACACGGTTGCACACATGACTTCAATTAGAGTAGCAAGTAAACTCACTCATCAAAGTAGCATGGGTCGGTTTTGGTCAGAGCATATATTCAGCAAGCAACGAAATAAGAAAACAAATCCACAACCACTCATCTTAGTCATGGTTCACACTCGGTACTCTCCCACAGATCAAAAAATTTTCAACAAGTAAAAGACCTTAGATGTAACAAATAAACATAATTAAAATGCGAACTACTAAGTGTGAGTATTTAAAGTTATTACAGACCGAGAAAGTAATAGTCAAATTCCTCCCCCAAACCTAGTCAAGAGCAGGTAGAGAAACTAGGAAAGTAAAAAGAAAAAGAAAAAATACTGCCCTCCCGGTGCTGTTTCTTCCAATCCCGATGGTGGTTTAGGGCGAAGATCCTCCAGGAGGCGGTGGAGGATAAAATCCTTGATAGCCTTGGTAGTACAAATGATAGATCGACCTCGGCGGTGGATAGAGTCGGTGGTGGGTAATAAGGTGGATACTGAAAGTGACCATACCCGTCAATGTTCTCTTGCTGGAAATTGATTTGCTCGTAGTTGTTAAGGTAGGTAACTTGATTGTTCCACTCCGACCTCCGGCCCATTTTGTTCATTTCATCTCGCCTTCGCGCACTCAACTCCCCATCTGACAGTTATTCACAAATTCATTGAACGAATTCATGTCAAAAAGCTCCTTGTGGTGGGTATCCTCCTTCGCTCTTCCCTAGTACTGGGTGTTGTTAATAGATGGGCAAGCCAGGAATGCAATTGTTTGATAAAATATATAAAGCAAGTGAAGAAACTTGGGAAATTAATGACAACGTTTTTTGGTTTTTCTTCACTTGAATAAGATTTTATAAAATAAGGTTTTTGAAAAAGAATTTGAAAAAGTTTTTCTGGTGCAGAAATCGAAAATGAAAAGTAAAAAGTGCAAATGCGAGTGTGTAAAATAAACATGACCATGGGTTGCCTCCCAAGAAGCGCTTGTTTTAGGTCTCATAGCTCGACCCCTGTTCAGAGATGACTTCGTTGTCGAGGTTTGGACCCTCGAACTTGTTGGAGCACTTTTTCAACCATTCGTTCGTTGCGTAGTTCGTATCTCCATCCCAACACCTCATCGCTTCTTCTTTGAAATCTTCCCCTACGGGATCCATTCCAAATTGAAACATATATGAAGTATGTTCCTTGCTTCGCTCGTCCTTGATCACATCGACAAAGAAAAATTGCTCCAATTCTTCATAATGCTCTTAGTCAAAGTCCACTATGTCTTCTTCCACCAGATTCGGCATTATTTATCCAAATTCCTCTTCATCTCCCAAATGAAAATCATCAGCGCTCTCCCAGCATCCTCTTTCAACTCTTTTTCGTTCTTCCAGTAGACCTCCTCTTGAGTTGAAATGTTTCTTTTGTCCATTGATAATCAAGATGTAAGTGCCTTCTCCAGCGTCTACCACTGCTTCTAATTTATGTAAAGTCGGTCGTCTGATCAATGTCTTTGATCTTACTCCATTCCCTTCCATGTCCATTACCAAGAAGTCCAGTCTCAATCTCACACCTCCAATCTCTACAGGTAAACCTCTGATTTCCCCAACACATTTCTTTGTCGAATTGTCAGCCTCCTGGATGCTAGTTCCATGTGATTCTATTCCGTCTTCAATCCCTTATTCCTTCGCCTTAGCCAATGACATAAGATTTACGCTGGCTCCAAGGTCTATCATGCAATTTACCTTTTTGCCCTTCACTCCAATTGTCATATTGAATTGTCCCGGATCTCCAGCTCCCCTTCTTATGATATCGGATCCTTCTCTCCATGCTAATCCAACATAGGCCTTTCTCCGGTTAGCGATTTCCCTCAAAGCTGCTTGATAATCAGATGGGTGTAAATTAAGAAGATTCACAATTGGCATTTGTAAGGCATGTTTCTCCATGATTCCTTTTACTTTTCTTTTTGCAGCTTTCTTGATGTCGTTTGCAATTCTTCTCGGGAAAGGTAAATCCTTCACATCTACTAACTTACCGGTCACGAACCTAACAAATCCCTTCTCGAGCCAATATTTATAATCACGTCCCCTTCTACAGTCTTCTTTTGCTTTATTCTTCTCTACCTCCTCATTCGAATCTTTGACTTCTACTACTTCCTTATCCCACTCCCAGTGGTTATCGATCTTATGTATTCCTTGCGTTGCTCATTTACTTCTTCTACCTTGTTATCCATATCTCTTACTACGATCTTCATCGCCAACACTTCGTCTTCCACCCCTTCAAACTTCTCACTTAGTTTCTTCAGCTCTTTCTTTGACCGCCACTGCTGCTTGAAGGAAATTCACTAGAGCTCAAGTATCACTGCTTCCATTATCCAGCTCTTCCCCTTCTAGTTTTCCTCTCTAGTTGTGATGTTTCTTGAGGGTTTTGATCTCCTCTTCTAACCCCTTTTTGGCAATTATGCCGCTGCCAACCACTTGTTTGCTGCAGATTTTAGAAACTTCGTCCTTTCCTTCTATGCTCAATTCAATAGGCATTCCTTCTGGTATTTCTTGGCTTACTTCCTTCGATTTATTTCTTTTGACTAAGTACCAGAGTTCCCTGCTCATCCCATAGCCCATTGTGCTTCCTCCTCGATCGCAGCTACTGTCCTTACTTCTTCCACGGCCTCCATTTTGTTGAAAATCTCATTCTTCTTCACTACAAAAAAATAGGTGTTTATCCGTCGCTAAACAGAGAGCGTCTCTTTCTTCGTCACAATGATCCTAACGACGGATAGAGTATTCGTCGCTAAATAACGACGGATTTAGCGACGGATAGAATGTTGACTTTATAGAGACGGATATTATCCGTCTCTAAAAAGACATTTTTTTCCTTTTTTAAAATATCAAAACCAGCTCTATTTAGCGACGGATAATTATTCGTCGCTAAGTAGAGACGAAATTGGCGACGGATAGGACTTTTTTTCTTTTTTCAAAATTTTAAATTAACTGGAAATTTATCGACGGATAACTATCCGTCGCTAAATAGTGACGGATTTTGTGACGGATTATGTTTTTCCGTCACTATTTAGCGACAGATTAGTTATCTGTCGCTAAATTTCCAAATTTTTACTTTTTTTATTTTGATGCCTATTTTCATATTTCACCTGTTTCATTTTGATAAAATGTACGATAGTAAATCCAGAATAATGAAATTGTTTTAGTTAGACGGAAATCATTCGACAAAATATAAATTTTTCCGTATTGAAATGAAATATATCCGTACATATAGTTTAAAGTAAGAAGTCAGAAAAACATAAGTCCAAATCTAATTACCGGGCGGGGGTGGCTGGTAATGGAACGTGGCCATGAAAGCCTGCATCTGTTGCTGAAGATGTTGGGTATCCTCCTGTTGTTGTCTAGCTAGCCACTCCAGCTGCTGCCGGTGTTCCTCTTGAACTCTAGCTAGCTCCGCCTGTGCATGTGCTTGTGCCTGTACATGTGCCTCCACCTGTGCCGCAACCTGTGTTCGAGTACTGTTGTAGGAGTTAAATATTACTTGTTTCCTTCGATATGTTTCTTTTGTCCAAGTACCCAGGAGTTCCTACGCTCTGTCCCATAGCCCATTGTGAGTCCTCCTCGATCGCAGCTTCTATCCTTACTTGTTCCACGGACTCCATTTTGTTGAAAATCTCATTCTCCTTCACTACAAAAAAATAGGTGTTTAGCGATGGATTTATCTGTCGCTAAACAGGGAGCAATCTGTCGCTAAGTGTTTATCGATGGATATGTGATGTGCTCAAATTAGTACTTGATAAAATTTAAAGTAACTAAAGCAGTGTTGAGTAAACAAGCCTTAACTACGAGATCGTTCTCAAGGAGCTAACTAGGCAACTATGACGTTTTCAAGTATCAAACGCAAGGGTTTGCAAGTAGCAGTTTGTATGATTAAGTTGGTTTTGTAAATTAGACTAAGTAAACATTGTTCAGATTAATCGAATACAGAATCAAACCTATTGTTCATATGCTGTCACAGTTATTTCTCCAAATAAACAACCAATTTCAGTTTACCAAAGTATTCTTTGAAAATATGAAGTAGAGAAATCAATCGATTGTCAGACGATCGATTCTTAACCTGAAAGTGTTTGAGGATTTAGAGTAAGATACCGAAATTGGGGTTTTTATGAAGTTTGGGAAGAAGCTTAACACATATGAACAAACCCTACGTAAAAATCCCAATTCGATTAATACTTAATAGCTACCGCATCTATCCAAGAAATTAGATACTCATATCACAAGGATTGGCATGCATATTGACAATCACAATCGAATCAAACATACAAGACGATATCATGATCATTCACCAAGATTTCAAGCAGAAGAGAGATTGTGAAAGAAAAATGAATTGAATTGATAATCTAACCTCAATGAGTGAATCCGATGTCAATAATACGATTACAAGTCAAGATCAATGATCAACCAAAGCAAAGAACCATAACTAAGGTTTTTGCTTGAGAGTAAAAGTAGAAATGAAGAATGAAGACGTGTCTTCATAATGAGTTAAATCGCCTAAGTTATACCGCAAAAACAGATCTGCAGCGCCTAAGTCGCGACCAAGGTAATGCCGGTCGCGACCAGCGGCTTCCTGGAAAACAGTTCACCGGGTCGTAACTGAGTAGTTTGGTCGACCATGACCTTTTCATGCAAATCTTGGAATTCTGAGTATTTCTGAGTGGAGTATTGAGCTTCTTCTTGAACACGACCTTCAAAGGGATCGTTTCATCCTCCAAAACACACGAAAACCTGTAGAACACAACTAAAACACAAGACACTTAAAAACGCACAAAATACGCTATAAAAGACAAATAGAGACGAACGAAAGCTGGTAAATAGAACGAAATGAGAGCCTAAAATACAGGCTCATCAAACCCCCCAGACCGAACCTTTGCTCGTCCTCGAGCAAACAAACTAAACTAAACTCGACTAAACTCTATGCAAATAAGCACAAAGGAATTAAACTACCAAGTTACCGAGCCAACAATGGTAACATTAAACCCAAAAGATGCAAACGCTTTAAAATTCTTCTAACGTTGGTAGAAAACAAAGAAAAATTCAAACAAGTTTGTTTCCTAAGTAAAAGGAACTTAGAGTTAATCCTAGAGTCCCTCACAGATAATCAGTTAAGCCACTCTCTCACAGCTGGAAGTGTCTAGCGGGTTAAAAATGCTCAACAATAAAGCTGGACAGTGACTTTCGTCACAGAATGCCACAAATCTCTTATGCTAATGTACTCAATTCGTCAATTCAAAAGGGACTTAAACGCGCAACTCTAGACAAATAAATGAGAACAAAGACTGACTGCCTGTCCTTTTTTGCTCAAATTTTTTATATTTTCATATTTTGCACACTATTTTTTAGATCATTATAAATGTCCTGTGTGCTTTATTGTTTGGCCTCATTGGGCTATTTTTTTCTCAATTTTAGTAGGTGTCTGTTTTACCGAAAGTCCGCACTTTTTTGCGTGTCAGTTTGGTATGCGTGCCATCAACCTCACGGACAAGTAGCTTTTCAGCCACGTCGGTATGTGGTAGTATTTGAAACACGCCTAACACGACTAAAGGTGATCAATTAAGACCATAGATCCACCCCGAGACTATAATATATATATTTTTAGGAATAGTAGACAGACTCGATAATCAAATAGAAGATGGCTCCAGTAAAGGTAAAGAGAAGTCGCAAGAAAATAATGGAGAACACGCCGTTTCTCATCCTCAACTACTAAGAGCACACATAAGTATGAAGTGGCGCAATAACTTTAATAAAAGAATTGCTCTACCCAGAAATCACACAAAACAAAGCTGGCACAAGATTTTTACATCAGCATTAAAGGCTTCTCACGGGCTTTTTGGACTAAAGAACTAACTAGACTTCCTTTTTACAGAGGAAACAAACTTACAAAAAAATTTCCTGCCCCCACTACTGATTAGAAAAGATTCAAAGCATAAACATCAAAAGGGTTTAACACTAGCAAAATAGGCTCGACCCTAGTAGTTAACTCAGACTCAAAGGAAACAGTAGACAAACAGAAAAGAAAAAAATCGAAACAGCAAACAACACAAGATGCACATCTCAACCTCCCCTAACAAAGAGAATCTTGTCCTCAAGTAAGAGAAAAATAGAAATAAACATCTTACAGATTTTGTACTCGTTTTTAGTCAAGTACCGGACTCTTCCGCATTAGTCGGCGGGTGCTGCTTATGGTTATAGTCGTCAGCTCGACTTCTTCAGCACTCTTGATCACTTCGTGCCAAAAAGGCTCTTAGCCTTCCTTGCTCCTTTCCTACCCCTGCAAATTTGCATAAATGTATAGGGGGCCAGAATGTGCCCCCATGTACTCCTTACGCCTATCTTGTACAGCAATTAATATGGGATCATAGTAGGCATGCAACTTTTGTTGCTTGCCTTGTACCTCATAAGTGCAGGTACGGGAGTAGATGTCAATAATCATGCGGGTCGCTTTGATGAATGGTCGCCCAAGCAACATCGTATCCTTGCCTTTCACACCAAGTGCTTGAGGCGGCGACTCAATTATGACGAAATCGGTAGGCACTGCGACTCCATCCAGTTCAACTTTGACACCCTCAATCACCCCCATAGGTGGGCTACGGGACCCATCTACTAGTAACATCATGCACTTCAATGGATACATTCCCTTAAGACCAAGCTCCTCGTAAGTGCCAAATGTCATTAGGTTGCAGCTAGAACCAATATCTACTACGCCGACCACATCGGAAACCTCTCATGTTCCTACCAAGAGGTCAAAGCTGTCAGAATCGCTAACACTCTTGGTTTCCTTAGGGACCTCTTATTGCTCCACTTCCATGGTTTTCTCACTCGCCTCCTCTACTGGATCTTTTGAAACCAGAGGAGCTGGGGATGCCTTAACACCTGGGAACCATTAGACAAGGTTCAATGTTGGAGATATCTGGAAAGATTTCTTCAGCCACTCGACACACTTCTTTCTTCTTTTGACCAAAGTCAACCACTTCATGAGAGACACCACACATCTCTGGAGAAGGCAGTGTGGAATCATCTGAGTCTTCATCCTCAAAATCAGACTCAATGTCTAGAGCATCCAGTTAGATTTGTATCTTCTTTCTTTCCTCAGTGAGCAGAGCTCTCTGACCTCTCTTGAAGTTTCTTCTATCTTTCTTGTGACGTGTCTTTAGCTTATTGAAAATAAGGCAATCTCTTTTAAAATGACCAGGTTTCTGACAATAGAAACAGATATCGTTTCCGATTTCTGCTTCCTCAGTACTAGATGCTTGCTGAGCCGGCTTGTTCAGCGAGCTTGACAGGTGCATATTTTTGTACTGGATTATGTTTTTCCGTCACAAATTCCGTCACTAATTAGCGACGGATTAGTTATCCGTCGCTAAATAGTGACGGATTATGTTTTCCCGTCACTATTTAGCGACGGATTTCGTATGTCACCTGTTTCATATTGATAAAATGCCGATAGTAAATCCAGAATAATGAAATTATTTTAATTAAATAGAAATTATTCGATAAAATAAAAATTATCCGTTTTAAAACTAAATATATCCGTACATATAGTTTTAAGTAAGAAGTCAGAAAAACATAAGTACAAATATAACTACCAAGGGGTGGTGGTGATGGAACGTATTATGAAAGCTGATCTGCTGTCAAGATGCGGGTATCCTCCTGTTGTTGTCTAGCTAGCCACTCCAACTGTTGCCGGTATGTTGGTCCAGATAACGTCAAAGTAAAAGACTAGAGGGGGGGGGGGGGGTGAATAGTCTTTTTTAAACTTTTGCCGATAAACACAATTTCTCAGATATTTGTGAAGATATCTGATACTTAATTTCAGAGAGCGGAAGACTTTTTGTGATAAGTGCACGTGCTCAGCAAGATATGTGTAAATACTTAGCAAAGTAAATAAAGCAAGTAATAAATTGCTGAAAGTAAATAACACAAGTCTTTATAGTGGTATCTGAAGGTGGCGTAATCCTTCAACTAATCCAATTCGGCCTTTCTCGCACCGTAATCCACTAAGATGTATAAATGAGTTAACCTTACAAATATCTTCTCTCGATTCCTAAATACACTAGTTCCCAACCAAGTGTTCCCCTGTTATTCCCTGCTTTCTCACCAAGTACTTCAGATCGTAAACCTTTTGAGCTATTCCTTAGTTTCCCAAACTAAGTACTTCTTATGCTCAGTAACCTTGGAGTTATTCCTTAGTTTCCCAAACTAAGTATTTCCTGTACTCCACGCCATTTAAGGTGTTGGTTAAGGTAGTTTTTTCAGGTGAGCTTCTTTAATAACTTATTCAGTTATGCAGATAGCTCTATGAATCAAGTATACTTAATACACTTTTCAATGTATGGTATCTTTTTCTTTACTGACCCAAGTCTATGATAAGTGTTCAAGAGAATGAATCTCAGATATGAAATCTTAATTCAACTCCTTCGCAGATAACAATGCTTGTTAAGGATCAGGACACTTAGAACTTTTGTGCTACATAAAATCAAGAGCTTTGGTCGCAACGGAAAGCTTGAAGGTAAGTAATATGCTTGAGAGTTTGAAAGATAGTGTTCTTGTTGAGAGTTCTGTGTATTCAATGTAAGTTCAAGGTGTGTCTTTCAAGCATTCTAAGTGTTGATATTTATTATTTATAGTTGATATTCATGCCGTTTGAATAGTATCCTTTAGGCTTAATGAAATTCAAACTACTAATATTTGTAAATAGTACTGCAGAAGACGTTCTCTCTTTTCAGAGATTCCTCTTTTGTTCAAATGTCTCTGTCTGTGCATTTATTGCATTGTACTATTTTTGTCCTGTAGTGCCAACGGAACTATGCATGCTTTCTGAAGCATTGAACGTCCCTTTCCAGAGACCTTCACATCTCCAGATACTTGTTACAACATTGTTTCCCAGAAACATAGTTTTTATCCAAGGTATCTGAGTGTAGATATCTGTGGGCACTTTTCCTCGTTCAGAAACCTTGTGTTCTCAGATATCTTTTGCAAAACTTGTTTATTGAAAAACACTTATTTATTCAAGATATCTGGACATAGGTATCTGATGACCTTTGTCTTCAGCAATCTTGTGCAGTCTTCAAAACTTCAAAATTTGTTGAACTCTCTTGATGGATGCCTTCTTCTCGGTCTTCTTCAAAGATATAAAAATTACATTCAGAGACCTAACATCCTGTACAAGATTTGCTAGACTATCATACTTAGTGATTTTCCTCTTTTACAGTGTTCAAGTGAACCAAGAGTACTAACCACCTTTCTGAGCTAAGATAAGTCATTAGATTACTGATCAAAATCTAAACAGATATTCCTAACAAATTTCCCCCTTTTTGATCAATCAACGATGACTATCTGACCTATTACAAATCTGGATGAGGAAACAATCCATCACTTAATCAATTCATAAGATCTTTCAATTCTTTCAATTAAGTGCATAAATTAAACATCAACCAAATCACAAGGTGTGATCTTTGCTGACAAGTTATCTTTTTATAGATTGATATCTGAGAGTAGGTTCATCAGATATGTTACAGAGTAAGTTCACAGATAAGTTTAATAAAACATAATTTAGCGCAGTCAGCAAGATACAAAATACATAGTAAATTAGGACAACAGGAGTAACCAAGCTCCAAGTAGACATCCTAATAAACTAGTCTTCAAGTATTCAAAACTTCAAGTCTTCAATCAGCAGATCTATGGATTAATTTGCAAATTTCCTATCCCCAAACCTTTTGATATCATCTGAGTAGTCAAAGAGAAAAGTCCTGACTATCATCTCAGTGTTTCTGGCAAATCCACAAACTTCCTTGTAGGTTTTGGTGGGATTTTTCTTGGCAAACTGTTTGACCCACAGATACTTTCCCCATTTCTAGGCATGCTCGATTCTGATATCTGATAGCTTGAAGTATTAATATATGATCTTCAGATATCTGATGTCACCCTTGTATTGATCTTCAGTCATGTAGAAGGACTCATAGGGTTCCACAACAAGTCTTGCTCTTGTGCCTGTTCCAGTGATGTTGGGAATTCTGTGCACATCATCTGGATTTCCATAAGGACAATCATCAGAGAGGTCCTTCATCATGGCTTCTATTCTCTTGATTACTTCAAAATCCAACCAGGCTTTGATGTGGTTGGTATTAATCAAAACTGGCTTGTCTTTTCTCCATGCCATGAGCTGTTTATGGATTGGTTCTGGAAATTTTTCATTTACAAGTGCTTGAGTTCCAGAATCCAGTAGCCATTCTTCTCAGGGGAAATTTCATATACACTCCCTACAAAAGTCCCTAATTACATTTTCATCCCCGGAATTAATTCAATAACACATTAGTCCCTGCAATGTTTGAACTATTACGGAACGGTCCGAAAGTCAAAGGCAGTATCCAAGTTGGCATGTTTATTCTAACGTGTAAAAGGATGAAAATGATTTTTTTTTCATTTTCTTCCTTTTTCGCATTTCTTTTAATCGTGGTAGTTGGACTGTTATGTAATTGATTTTCTACTGGACCAAAGTGTAATAAAAAAGTTATTGCTTAATTTGAAAAAGTAGGATTGGGGGACCTTTATGTAATATATTTATGGGGTCTTAAAACCACAAATATGATATTTTATTTTTTATAATTTTCATAAACTATTTATGGATCAAGTTGAAGTTTCTAAAATTTATAGGGGTCTTTTATAATTTCCAGAATTTAAATAAAATTTTCTAAAAATTTTCTGGACTTAATTGCAAAATTTGAGAAACGTTTGGGGTTCAATTGCACAAAACAAGAAATTTTGAACTTAACTGAAAAGGACATAATCTTATTTGCTCAATTGAATGGTCCAGAAACCTTTCGGCCTCGCTAGCAATTGCCTAGAATTTCACTGAAACCTCCCAAGAACTTTTTAAGAGTTCAATTTGGTCCCTAAGACTTTCCAAAGTTATCAATTAGGTCCAAATAAATATCCGTAATTGTAATATGGTCCTCATGAGCATCAAATTCTCAAAAGGGGCTTTGGATTTTCGAAAACCTCAAATAAGTCCCTGCAACTTACAGAAGTTCTCTAAAACCATCAATTCGACATCCAAGCCCAACATAGATCAAATCTAGACACAAGACATTATGAATCGAATCCAAAATATATCATTTAGACGATTAAACCAACAACTAAGATTCAAATTGAAATTCGAACTTTCAGATTCAAAACATCGACCTACCCAAACCAAATTCAACTCCCATGACCAAGAAATCACGAATAAACATCCGACAACCTGCTCGCCCAGAGGATGAGCTTCAAGCTCACAATTGCCATTAACGACGCCTTAGCTTCGATCCGCTTGGGGCGTAACAAGGTCGTGGATATAGGAAAAATAAATTGTTGGAGTCGAGATGGGATGATGGAGGTGGCCGGAGCGGAGCAAGTACGGTGGTTGGTGGTGATGGAGGAGGGCGGAGAAGGTGGGATGATGGAGGAGTATTGTTTTTGTTTGTTTTTCCATCATTCCCATCAATCCTCACAATTTCCACATCATCACCTGATTATCCACGTGGATAAACTAACAAATGATGGTCAACTCAAATAATGAAAAAAGGACTAATGTGTTATTGTTTTAATCATGGGACTAATTTGAAATAGGGTGTTTGTGGGAGAGCAGGTGTAATTTTCCCCTCTTCTGATTAATGCATCTGTAGACAGAGGAGTCATTGTTGATCTTCACATACTCAATCTTGGCTTCTTCAGGCCTGAGTGGTAGTTGAAGTTTTCTTTGTTCAGCTCTCAGCATGTTCCTCCTTTTTCTTGAATTTTCCCTTGGGGGATTGCTTGAAGAACCACCCTGGATTGACTTGGTATTTCCAGAGGGTGTTTTAGCCAAAGGCTTTACATTACTATGGGCCTTTCATAGGCTATCAACCCTTTTTCTTTTTATGTGAAGAGGAGCTTCATCTTCATCGCCTCTTCATCATCATCATCAAGATTAATTCTTGTGAAAGCTTTGCGTTCTTCTTCATTGCCCTGGGATTTGATTTCTTCTTCTTCTTCTTCTTCTTCTTCTTCTTCTTCTTCTTCTTCTTCTTCTTCTTCTTCTTCTTCTTCTTCAGAAGACTCAAAAAACCCTCTTACTTGTCTTCTCCTTGGAGCCTTGGTACTCCTTGGAGGTTTCTTTGTTCTGGCCCTTGTTGTCATTCCTTTTCGTGAAGTTCGAAGTTGTGGCCACTATCCAGAGAGCAATCGACCGAGGAGGGCTCATTTATTCTGAGAGGTGGTTGTTCAGATTTTCTTTTGTTTCCTCTTCCTCTTTGAGCACCTTGAAATCCTTCCCCCTTAGTCATTGTTGACTGACTAAGAATCACAAAGGATTCTGAAAGGGAGTCAAAGTTGCCTTGCAGATAGTTGTAAGCAGGAACCAACTTTTCCAGATTGGCCTTCAGCTCCTGATTTTGTTTGATAAGACCTGTTTCCTTATCAGTGAGCTCTGCCAGTGGGCCTTGAATAGCATCTCGCTTTCCAAAGAAAGCTAGCTTCTTCAAAGGCTTTTACAGCCAAGTTTTGGTCATCATCCCTAACCATGCCTAGGTCTTTCTGAGCAATGACCAGACTGGTTGTTCTCTGAGTGATGAGCTCAGTGAATGTCTTCATTTCTACAGAGACTGATGCAATGGCGGCATTTATCTTGAGAAAACAACTCCTTTTTCAATTTAGCCAGTACTTGATATCTGTTCAAGTACTCATTGGAGTTGACATTTGGCGTACTATGGAATATTTCAGGAGCAATCAGCTTCCTTTTCAAATGATAAACCGCTAAGTGTTCATTGCGGTGTTCTGACAATGCCTTGTCTTCTACATCATCCGAAATATCATCGCCAAAGGATCCTCATCCTCTCGCACTTCTTCATCAAGGTTTCTTAAGGCTAACCATCTCGTATATTGGTTTCTTGCCTTTCGAGGATGTTTTGGTGAAGAAGCGCCTTAGCATCATGCTTTGCTTCAGACATACTTGTTCAAGATCTAGCTCCTTAGCAATATAATCAACAAATATTCCGAGCCCTTTTTAATCTTAGAGTAAGCTTCGCTTTTCAAGGCTTGTTCTTCAAGTTTATCTAGCTTGACTCGATTCTCGCCATCTTTTCTTCCAGCTTGAAGATGTAGTCATGTTCTTCCTGCAACAATTGTTTGAGTTGAGAAACTCTGGCTTGTGCATCCAATATTTTCTGAGTGTTGTCCTCAGAGTGCTCAACTACTTGTTCAGTAGAGACTTTTTGTTGGGGAGATGGATGGGTAGATTTCTGAGTAGATGGAGGAGGGGATTTTTGTGATGTCCTCTCAGTGTGCTTTTTAGCAACTAAGGCATTGTTTCCTTGTGCAATCCCTCCCGTCTCGGGTGTAGGGCATTGATGAGACAATATTCTAACGTCTCATTTGGTCTATTTTAGCGATCTTTGTGAGTCTTTGTCTTTAGTTTTATAGTCTTTTTAGTTCGTTTTTATGCTTTGGTGTTTTGTTTGTGTTTTGTACAAATCTGTGTCTTTTGAGCTGTTTGAAGACAAGTCGTTAGTATGGTTTCGCCAAGTAGGAATTCATTACGCCAAGTAGATTTTACGAGCTCGCATCGATGTTCCAAGATGGTTTCGCCATGCGAAGAAATCAATCACAAGTAGATTTTACGAATGATGTTCCTGTTTGAAGATTGAAGCTCGCCGCGGCGAAGCAATTGATCCGCCGCGGTGAGATTATGCGAATTGGATATACACTACGATTAAGAAGGCTCATGAAGCTATTTCTTCACATGAAAGACGCATTTAATTAATTTCAATTTCCTTATTAGATTAGATTTTGGATTCTTTCTGATTCATACTTCTTTTTAACCTAGTTTTGAGAAAAAAAGGTCCAAGAACCCTAGATTAACATTGAGACATCTTTGGAGGTTGATTATTCATTGATTTGATTCATCAGGATTATTGGTATTGAATTCTCAATTACTTGTTCTTTACAGTTCTTTTCATCTAAGTTTCATATGATTATTACCATGAATCACTGTATGCAATCATCAATTATGAGTAGCTAAACACCTTTGAATACAGTAGTATGTGAAGATTATGCATATTCGTTCTAGGGTTTATCAAAGCACTCATGTAGGTTAGTCTCGTATTAAATCTTCGTAAAAACATTCAATTCGATAAGTCCGTATTAAATCCTCTAAATTGTTCATGTTTAAGGATCTTGAATTGACGACTCATGTTTTCTCCCGTATAATATCTTCTAAGAACAATTGGTTGAATCGAATTGATTGATTTTCTGTACAATGACCGTGTGACAAACATGAGTGCTATCCCTAGTTCGAATTAACATAATTGGATCTTGCTACTGTATTCATCTTTCTCTCATTGTTAATCGTTATCTTAGCTTTAATTAAACTAGTTAGAAGTATAAACAACCCATCAATCAGATTATTACTCGCAAGTATCTGTTTACTCTCACTGATACATAGCCTGATTAATTCCCTAGAGATCGATCCTAAGTTAGGCTTTAGTCTACAACTACAGCTTATTCTCTAATTACTTTTTAGAGTATAGTTTGAGCTCATCAAATTTGGCGCCGCTGCCGGGGAATTAATTCCTACTGTACCGTTTAGGTGTAATATTTTACTTGTTTTTATTTTACTTACCTGCGATTTCTACACTAATAGAAACTAAGATTTTTCGAGGTTTTTTATTTTGTAGAAGAACCTTTGCAGGTTTATGCCCGGTACAAGATCGCAAGGAACACCTTTGCAACCTCTAGTACCTGAGATCGATAGACACTACCATCAGCTTCGAAGACAGAACTTAACCGCTGTTGAAATGGGTGACCCTAACGAGAATACTCCCAGAGTCAATGATGCTGTTGAGACCCCTGTGATTACTTATGGAAACTATATGCAGCCCGGTGAAATTAAGGCTGGGGGATCAGTCGTTGTGCTCTCTAGCGAGGCTAGAAACATGGAGATCAAGTCTCATCACTTCCATGACATGCCTAAGTACTATGGGATGGCTAATGAAGATGTTATCCAGTTTCTCAAAGAGTTCGAGCGGCTGATTGCTAGGATTCCGCTTACTGTGGGCTCTGTAACGTTTTCTGATGAGGAAATCCGGAAGAAAGTATTTCCCATGTGTATGCAGGATAAAGCAAAGAGTTGGTTGTTGAATCAACCTGAAGGCTCTCTGGCTACTTGGGATGATCTATACAGAGCCTTTATGAGCAAGTTCTATCCGGCGGAGAAGACTAGGCAGCTTCGGGTTCAGATTGAGAAGTTTATGCAGATGAACGATGAGAGCTTTTATGAGGCCAAGGAGCGATTCCTGAACTTGCTCTCTCAATGTCCTCACCATAGGTTGAGTGAGATGGATTTATGTTGCAAGTTCTATGAAGGACTCGATTGGGAAGCACAGAACATGGTGGACATGACCGTGGATGGCTCTATTGTTACGACATCTCCGGCTGCATTGAATGCGGCTTTTGAGAAGTTTGCTGCCATCTCCCAGCTTAAGTGAACCAGAGGTCGACCAAGGAGAGCTGAAGTTAAAGCCGTGGAGCAAACACTAGGCCCCAAAGATTATCGAATCGGGTAATGATTAAGGAGATGAGGATGTTGCACTATCCCCGCACCAAAGGGTCTGCTAGCTAGAGGGGTAATATGTGGTAATTTGCATGGTGCTAGTATGTGCAGACTTCCGAGATTATGGGGAGAACCCAACTCCGAGATTATTTGTCAGTGCAAATCGCGCTGGTGGTTGGCAACCAACCGAATGAATGCTTACATGCCACTAAGGTGCAACCTTCAACCCCGACTGCTATAATTTATCCTATGGAGGTAACGCCTATGAGAATGCACCACAAAGGTTCCGCACAAGAAAGTTCCTGCTCAAAGAAGCTCCATTTTGACAGTTCGCTTTCAAGAGTCCAAAGACACAGCCAGATCCGACTACTAGTGCACCGTGAAACGATGATCAGGAGATTAGAGCTCACATGGAGATATCAGAGAGGTTCTGGGCAGAAGCACAGCGGAATCAAGCCAAGAACGACCAGAGGTTTGAAAATATTGAGCAATCGCAAAAGAGGTTGGAGAAGACTCTTGGTGATTTAGTAGGCGCCTTCCAGCAAAGAGAGAAGGGTAAAATCCCCGCGACCGTCGAGAATAACCGAATACTTGCTGTGGAGGTATTTTTTACAAGCCAGGAGTTGTTAAGACTGTTATTACGACTTGCACTTGTAACCATGATAAGGTGGTTCCCCAAGTTGAGGCAACACCGGGACAGGAAGCAAGAAAGGTGAAAACATCTGGTCCCGCGATTCCAGAAGAGAAGGCGAATGCAGGACCAACTCTGATGATCCAAAAGGAAGAGAAGAGCATTAGTGATGCAAGCAGTTTCGATTTGGTTGTCGGGATGGGCAGTTCTTCTGAGGTTACAGGTATTATTGATACTGGAGTTGCAGTTAACTTGATGACGTTCGAAACATATGAGGAACTCAACCTGAAGGGTCTAGAACCGAGAAGATGCTTTGTGACCATGGCTAATGGTACTCGAAGCAAATGCATGGGAGTTGTTGAAGATGTCCAAGTAACCATTGGGGGTGACGTGTTTATGACTAATTTCGTGGTTGTTGAGTCACCGCAAGTAAAGATCAAGGAGATGGACAAGGACATGCTGCTTCTTGGGCGCCCATTCATCAAGGCTACTCGCAAGATAGTCGATCTTTATGGCCGTACATGTACTATCCAGGTTCACGATGAGAAACGCGAGTTACAAGCTGTAACCACATCATATTCTCCCGCACAAGTTGACACCAGGAATTACATTGCAGCACACACCGGTCCGCTCTACACCCACTCTCGCTCACGAGTGACCTTGGGGACACAAGAGGCTGGTAACCTCAAGCTCAATTAGCTCCAGCATGAAGAACTCGAGCTAACGACTATAAACAAAAGCCCCCTTTTTGTTTCTTCCTTTCAATTAGACTGATTTTTCTATCCGTACACTTGCTTGTTTTTTCATATTGTTAGACTATTTGTTTATGTGTTTGCTTGTTTTTTTTTTTTTTAAGTTAATTTTGTCTCCGGAAAGTGGGACCTTTGCACTCATACGAGGAAACTCGTAAACTCTGACTGAGGCTTGGAGCTTCGATCTTGAAACGCGAGGTTGAATAAAGGCAAGTAAAACTTTTTTGAAAATTTGCTCGCCAAGTAGATGGTCTCACCGTCTTTCTTTGTTTCAGAATTTTCGCCACTACGAGACTTGTCTTTCGCCACGCGACCAAAAAAAATAATAAAAATCCCACCCTAGCGTAATTCGATTGCCTCTTCTTATTCCCCTTTCTCCCCTTCCCTTCCTGTTCGATTTTTCTCACTCCTACCACATAACAATCTCTCTTCTTCTCTACTTGATCCCAAACTCACAAGTTACATTGTTTTAACTCTTTCTAGTCCTTCTTGACTTATGTGGATTGATTGTAGCTCGATATCTTTGCGTGAGCTTTGTGTGTTGCTACAGGGGTGTGAATAGGTTTGGGGGGATCGTTTTCTCTTCTATCTCTCACCCTTTTGTTATCACCTGCATGTTCTTGAATAGGTTTGGGGAGGTAGTTCTCTACCCCACCACTATCTACTAACATCTTCTTCGCAGGTTCCATGGCTCCTAGGGTACGACGCACACTCCACCGTGGTGACTCGAGCAGCGCACCGACTAATTTTGGCCCTCATCTCGTCACTACAAGGAGCTTGGTTTACAGGCAACAACATGCTAACATGGAGTTTATCCTCGATCTTGGGGTGGATTTAACAGGGGAACTTGAATACACCAAGCTGTTTTTGAAATACAATACCCCCCTGAAAGAGATGCTGCAAACTAGGAGGTGGATCAAATTCGGTAAAACCTGTGTTCCTATGATCGTGATCTTGTGATGGAGTTCTATGCGAATTACGCTAACAGGAAGGTTGATGAGCAATCCCACACCGCTTGGGTACCAGTCCGTGGGGGGATATGTGGAATTTTCACCTAGTGCCATTAACCGCTTCTTTGAGACCCCCGACGCAGACGACCAGCTGAAGGCAACTTGCCGAATCCCTAATGAGCAGCTCCACATCTTCTATCACTGGCTCTCTAACTCCTTTTGCCCAGGAGGACATGTGGATTTCTTCGGATCAGTTTTCGGCCCTACTCTCCGGGATATCATAGCCGGAACCCCTATCCACATTGGAAGAGTGATCGTCGCACAGTTCGAGCACATTCATATTCGCCCTTGGGGTAACAAGATGGTTTTTCCCTTCCTTATCACCTCCTTGTGTCGACGTGCTGGCATTGCCATCCTGCCAAATGTTACTGCTGAAGGATTGCTCACTGGACGGAAGCTGTTCCACCTGCATGTGATGGATGATTTTGACGCAATTCGGGCCAAGCGCAAGCGTGTGCTTGAGCGCCATGCAGGCTAGGCACTGAAGGCACAACAAGATTTCTAGATCCGCTCGATCACCCCGCCGAGACTACACTTTGTTGGTAATTCTATACAATGTTTACACTATTCATTGCTAGGACTAGCACTTGTTTAGGTTCGGGGAGGTGGTCGATCGTATCTTTAGCTAAAGTTATCTCGCTTTGTACTTTATTTCGATATTTGTACTCTATTTCAGACTGCTTTCTTTATGTATTAGTTTTATATTTCCTTCCAAATGAGTCCAAGATAGATGTTAGTACTTTTATTTTCTCTTGTGGTGAGTCGAAAGTTAATTACCAAGTCGAACGTCTATTGCGAATGGTAAATTCTCTTGCTGCTTACGTTTTGTTTAATGTCTAACTAGAAGTAGTGTAGTAAGCCCTTAATCTTGCAAGATCGTTTCTCTTCTAAATAGCAAGTCTGGTTATCTCAGAGTCCAAAAGCCCGTGAGGAGCCTAGTCAAGAAAAAATATTGTACACTCGTTATTGTGTGATCTCGTGGATGTGCAAATTTTACGACATTTGCCTTTTCATACTTGTGTACTTAGTTTCGTTGGGGATGACGAACGGCATGCTCTCCTTTGCGGATTTTATTTTTCCCCGTTCTGTCGAACTGGTTTGGGGAGAGGATTGTTCACTATGATGTTATGAGCTCTTATAATCAGGTCATGGAAAGTCACATCGCTCCTTAACTTATGATATCTGAATCTCAGGGTGGATCTATGGTCTTTATTGATCACCGTTAGTCGTGTTAGGCGTGTTTCAAATACTACCTACATACTGGCGTGGCCTTTAAAAGCCATATGCCCGTGAGGGTTGATGGCACGTACACCAAACTGACATGCACAAAAGTGCGGACTTTCGGTAAAACAGACACCTGCAAAAAATTTAGATTAAAAGAGCCCAGGTGGCCACACACTGAATTTAGTGAAGAATTATGAGATTTGATGTTGTTTTGCGATGGATGAAGGGAGCAGTTCCTATTTTTTCAAAATTTTTGGAGGAATACATCATGTGCCAAAGTCCCTTTTGACTCAATGAGACGAGTACAATAGCATAAGATATTTGAGGCATCTTGTGATGAAACTCATCTTCCTATTTTACTTTTTTGAGCTATACCCTATATGGATACTTCTATGAGAGTGAGTGATACACTTTATACACCTATGAGGGACTATTGGGTTAGGCTTAATTGTTATTTACTTGAGAAACGATCGTGTCTGATTACCTGCTTACTATTTCTGCCAAGTTTAGGTTGAGAACAAAATTTTGCATCTTGCGAATTTAATGTTTTCAATGGTAGATTCGGTCGCTTGGAAATTTGACTCTTTGTTTGTCTACATGGTTTAGAGTCTAATGTGTTTAGGTTGTGTGTTTGCTCGGGGACGAGCAAAGGTTCGGTTTGGGGATTTTGATGAGACAATATTCTAATGTCTCACTTGGTCTTTTTTAGCGATCTTTGTGAGTCTTTGTCTTTAGTTTTGTAGTCTTTTTAGTTCATTTTTACGCTTTGGTGTTTTGTTTGTGTTTTGTATAAATCAGGTCTTTTGAGTCGCTTGAAGACAAGTCGTTAATATGGCTCACCGCAATGAGGAATTCAGCCCGGCGTAGATTTTACGAGCTCGCATCGATGTTCCAAAGCATGGTTTCGCCATGTAGGAAATCACGCCAAGTAGATTTTACGAATGATGTTCCTGTTTGAAGATTGAAGCTCTCATGCGAAGAATTGGTCTCCGCCAAGTAGATTATGAATTGATATACATTACGATTAAGGCTCATGGCAAAAGTTATTTCCTCCATGTTTAATGCAGTAATTAATTTCAATTTCCTTATTAGATTAGATTTTTGATTCTTTCTAATTCACACTTCTTTTTAACCTAGTTTTGAAAAAAAGCTCCAAGAACCCTAGATTAACATTGAGACATCTTTGGAGGTTGATTATTCATTGATTTGATTCATCAGGATTATTACTATTGAATTCTCAATTACTTGTTCTTTACAGTTCTTTTCATCTAAGTTTCATATGATTATTACCATAAATCCTTGTATGCAATCATCAATTATGAGTAGCTAAACACCTTTGAATACAGTAGTATGTGAAGATTATGCATATTCGTTCTAGGGTTTATCAAAGCACACATGTAGGTTAGTCTCGTATTAAATCTTCTTAAAATCATTCAATTCGATAACTCCATATTAAATCCTCTAAATTGTTCATGTTTAAGGATCGTGAATTGACGACTGACGTTTTCTCCCGTGTAATATCTTCTAAGAACAATTGGTTGAATCGAATTGATTGATTTTCTCGCATACAACCACTGTGACAAACATGAGTGCTATCCCTAGTTCAATTAACATATAATTCGATCTCACATCGTATTCATCTTTCTCTCATTGTTAATCGTTATCTTAGCTTTAATTAAACTAGTTAGAAGTATAAACAACCCATCAATCAGATTATAACTCGCAAGTATCTGTTTACTCTCACTGCTACATAGCCTGATTAATTCCCTAGAGATCGATCCTGAGTTAGGCTTTAGTCTACAACTACAGCTTATTCTCGGATTGCTTTTTAGAGTATAATTTGAGCTCATCAGGTATCATCATTATCCTATTTATCATCCTCATCCTTGTGATGGTCAGATGGAGGTTCTTCATAGTCATTCTCATCAGTCTCCTTCTCTTCTTCATCTTCAGAGACCAGATTGATGACTTCTGGAATAGTGACCATTTGCCCATTAACTTCCTCTTGCTCAGAGGGTATGCACTGTAGAGTTTGGGGCAAAGTAGGCTTGAATGTCATCTGCATTCTGGTCTGACCATCTGCCTTCTCAAAAGCTTCTACGAGCTTGTGTGCAGCTTCTTTGACAAAGTCCTTATGCATCAGAGTAGCAAAAGAGTACTGCTCTGTTGGGAACATAGCATTGACATAAGTCTCCAAGTCAAAAGCTCTGACTCTTCTCAATTGGTGATCACCACCTTGTTAGTTCGCTTAGATCCGAGCTCGAGCTTTTGCTGCTTTGTGAAACACTTGAGATGTTTCTTGAGAGTGTGGTTTTTGAAGAATGGAAGCAGGTCTTCTATGGACAATGCAGAGACCTTTGGCACACTTGTTTGAGCCTGAATGAGTACATCAGGCTCAGAGACTTATACCATCGGTGGGGTGCCTCAGATATCTTGTTGTGAGGTGGAGACTTGGGAGTCTGGTCCTCATCAACCTTTCTTTCTACTTGAACCTAAGAATTAAAATTATCACAATACTTAGGAAATTGTCATGAAAGAATATATGCAATTAAGCTTCAATGATCTCTGAGTTTTTTTTTTTTCACTTACTTCCTTCATAGGAGGCACAGAATCATTTTTCTCAGAAACTTTCTCAGTTTCTGGTGTTCTTTCTGGTGATGTTGTCTTGGGAGCTTCATCAATTTCCATGGGTGCAGGGGATGTCGCAACTCTTTCACTTGCACTTCTACTTCTGAATGAGCCTGTAAGTAGAAAGTATTGAGTAATTAGAGAAGAATTTATATTAACCCATGATGAAGAATGTTTATCACTGAGTTTTATATACCTTCACACTAGAAGGCTCAATGACATTTTCTTCAGAAACCTTGACGATTTCTGGGTCTTTTTCTGGCATTTCTGCCTTATCTTCTTCTTTTTCGCCTTCTGTACTGTGTGCTCGATTCCTCAAGAGGTGAGGTTGTGGTAGCCTCTTTCTCAGTCTCTAAGGTAAGCTTTCCAGCTTCCTCTTGTTCTTGTGTTTCTAATTCAGCCTGTAACAAAGAAATTTTATTAAATAACAAGATTAATAAACACAAAATATCGCAAGTAGAGAGTTAAACCATTCAGCTACCTGAGCAGTGTTAGGCTGATTGGTCTCTGGAACTTGTGACCCTTCTATGCTTTGGTCTTGTTGTTCCATTTCAGCTTCTTTGTTTGATGTTTTAGGTACTTCGGACCTATCCTGAGTGTGCAACTCAGTTGCCTCCCCTGGTTGATCATTCTGAGCAGATGTCTCAGTTTGATCCCTCTCTAGGAGTTGGGGAACCTACTCATTTGCAGGATTTTCTTCAGCATATTGCATTGCTGGTATGTCGAAATGGAGTTCATTGACCATTTCATCAACCAATTGTGGCTGTTGTGGTTGTGGTTGTTGTGGTTGTCTGGAAGCAGAAGTTTGAGCATTTGAGAGCTCTTCCATATTTTTAAATGTGGTGTTGACATCAGCGTCTACCAACACTAGGTCAACACTCATCAGGGCCTCTTGAAGTTGTTTATACGTGACTTTCCCTGATCGTGTCAGCACCAACAACCTTTGCTATAGGTGCTTGCTTAGCAACCTTTGAGCGAAGTTGCTTTTCAAAGAACCTTCGACCTTTGGTCCTCTTCCCTTGGCCTTGGTTACTTTTTCAGTAACCTTGAGGGCTGGGATCTCCTCCTTGTCCGATTCGTCATTGAAATCTGGAACGGAGTTATCAACAATCCCTGCTACTTCTGTAGAGAGAGTTTGAAGTTTCTCACTGCTTTTATTAGTATTGATAAGTTCATCAGCGAGACACTCTACAACATTGATGAGTTCATCTGCATTGATGAGTTCATCAGCAGTGGTCTTAGTAGCATTGATGAGTTCATCTGCAGTGGCGGCAGGTATCTGAGAGTCGACATCCATATTGGGTATGCCTTCTAATTTGCCAGCAGACTTCTTTTGTGAAGTTCTGGGCCTTTTGGTCGCAATGGAACCTTCAGATACCTCATCAGTCTTTCGTTTCTTGGAACCTTTCTGAGATGCAGTAACCTTTTTCATCATGTTTGTATACTCATATTTGTAGAGTAGATTACTAATGGCAATGTCTGCCGTCTCTCTGAGCTCAATGCCAAGGCACTCCAGTAAGTAGCAAATCTTCAACCCATAGCTTACTGTGGCTTTTGGCTCAGCAAGGTACTTAACAATTTTAGGCTCAAAGCCTTGTATCTTCTTCACAAATTTCATCAAGGCGTACTTCCCCCAATTGAAAGGGTTTTCTAGCCTTTTATCTTGTTGATTCAACAAGAACATCATCATCCAGCGTTCTTCGCTTATCTGGTCAGCACCTCCTTGTAGACCATCAAAGCATCTATGAAGGATACATGCCAACACATCCCAGTGGACCAACAGATGTCTGGTCCTTATGTCAGCAAACTTAAAGTCGATGGTGTGTCTGGCTTGTCAAGATCACACACATCACTGTATAGTTGCTTCACACCTTCAAGGAGATCTTCATCCTTGGTGTCAATTTCAAGATCCTTTCCAAGATTTTGAAGTTCAAACAAATCACGTAGTCGCTTCATCCAAGAGGATTTCTTGTCCTTCGACTTTGGTCTTGATAGACACCGCCTCAAATACCTTTCAGAGACTTTGAGATAATCGTGAGTTTTGTAAAACTCCGTGACATCCAAAGGAAAAACTCCACCGAAGAGCAAATAGAAAGCCCTCGATTTGTGCCTTTTCAAGCATATCAAGTACCAAATTTCGTCACCGTTTTCTATTGCCTACCAGTATTCCTCAATCATGGCACCACCCCAAATCATCCTGTGATTTGAAGTCCAATGATCAGGATTGAACTCTCCAATCAACCGATTGTTTGTTATAACTAGCACTGGTGCTTGCTTTTAGCGCATCGTATGTAGTAGCTTGGGATTTCTGAATAGAAGCACGTTTCGGAGCCATCTCTTTAAATAGTGAAGTTTTTTGAAAAACGGGAAGAGATTAAGGTTGGAGATTAGTGATTCTTTGCAGAAAAACTAAGAGGGAATCAGTAGTTGCAGAGAGTTTTGAGAGAATTTTGCAGTTTTTGTGCAAGAGCAAATGTAAGATTAGGCGAAAGTGATTTCTTTTGCCAAAATCATGTATCTATAGCCGTGTAATTCCAACAGACAAAAATACACAAATTAATTTTGTGTATTTGTATCTGTAATGCGCAAGTATATGGGTAAAATTCGGTTTGCATTAAATGCTTAGTGGGCCACGTCTGAGTTTTTACAGTCCACTATTTTGCAGAGAATTAATCTCGGCCTTTAAAATGGAACGCCTATTTCATCAATGGTTGGGATTGCTTTTTCAGCAATGATCACAATTAGCCCATGTGATTGTGCCCAATTAATGAATTTTGGCGTTTAGCTATCTGAATCACATTTCTTTTGTGTGACTAAGGGACAATTTTTGTATCTGAGTCTGTCTCACACTCAGTATCTGTTCATGTTTTACACAAAAATAGGAATAACACAAATTTCAAGAGAGTAGTTGACTGCAAATAGTTGTACTATTCTCTTTTGTGTTCCCCCTCACTGAGTGAACTAGATATCTGAGTACTTGTCTCAGAAATCTTCAAATAGCCATTTTACCCTTTAACTTTTGATATCTGAGTACCCATCTCAGATACTTGTTTGCTATGTGTTTCACCTTTTGCCTTTGATATTCTGGATTCCTGTTCCAGATATCTTATCTCTCCTTTTTCCCTTCTTAGTCATACTGCGTTCCTGTCTCACTCACATTCTTAGCTTCTTTTAGTATATGAGTTCCTGTCACAGATACCCCCTTCCTTTTTTTTTGTTTGAATATCTAGAAGCCTGATCCAGATATCTTTCTCCTTTCTGAATCCTCATCTCAGAGATTAGAACTTTTCAGTTCCTTTGGTAACTCCATTAACCCAAGACAATGTCTCAAGGTTAAGAAACTTGCTTTCTTGCAAAGGCTTTGTAAAGATATCTGCAAGTTGTTCTTCAGTACCAATCTTGAGTATCTCTATATTGCCTTTTTCAACATGGCCTCTAATGAAGTGGTGTCTAACATCAATGTGCTTTGTTCTTGCATGAAACTTAGTGTTGATACGAAAATATGTCCAATCCGTCATAGGCGCCTTTGGAACGAATCATAAGGCATCCCGAGTTGTCTAAAGGATCCGAGACACAATGATCCGACCCATATGTCCGACCCTGGGCCCCTCCACTCCGACCCACTCAGGTCCGATCCTCCCTACAAGAGTGGAACAAAGGATTTGAGCCATACGGGGTCCGACCCTAGGCCCTCAGGTCCGACCCACCTGGGTCCGACCCTCCCTAGAAAAGGGACAGAGTACTTAAACGATACTGGTCCGACCTCAGCCTTCGTGTCCGACCTATCTAGGTCCGACACGGATGATCATTCGCACTCCAACATGACAATCTCACAAGCAACCATGTAGATCGGCACTAGAGAGTAGGAGGTCCGAGTCATAAGGTCCGACCCAAGAGTTGGGCAAACCTAGGAACTTCCCATAGATGTTAATACGGTCCGGACCAAGCGTCCGGACCAACCTCTCCGGACCTTGAACCTAAAAGCCCTAAGGACCTTGAACCTCTCTCAATAATGACTAAAATACCCCTAAAAGCCCAAAATGGTATGGGCTAAGTGTCATTATTGGGCCATGGGCCTAAACAAGCCTTGGTGGCTCGATCAAGGCCTTACACTTGGCACGATCCAGAGGGGTCCTCCCTCTTTGAGAAATTCCTATAAATATGGCACACTTCCCCATGTTAAGGTAAGTCATCTGACATAAGCTAATCCCGAATATTATACAGAGCAGATCTTCAGTCTCTCTTGAGTAAAGTCTCCAACCGGTTGGACACATAGCAAACCGGATCCTAACCCCCCCCCCCCACTCAAGTCACTTGTGCAGGTTCTTACCGAGCTTCAGGGTCGTAGTCTCTCACACACTAGCTCTTACACAGTACGGAGCTTCTTACCTTAGCCATTACCCGTGAAGTCGAATAATCTCTAAGTAGTTGGGGGATCTTACCCTCAACATTTTGGCGCCGTCTGTGGGAATCTTTACGAAAAGTTCTGTTCTCTTCAGTAATGGCAAGAACAAGAAGGTCCGCAAGAACCAACGCTACTGCAATTGGCACGCCTGCTCCAAGGCAAAGAGGTAGACCTCCCACTAGGAGAGGAAGGGTGGCGGTAACTCCCCCAAGAGATACGATGGATTGTCCAAGCGATGGCCATACCGCCAGTCTCTCTTCAGATGAGGAAAGAGCCGCTGATCCACCAATAAGGACCCAGGTGCTTCGAGTCGAAGGACAAGTTCCTCCGTCAGGAACACATGGTCCTCCTCCAGGAAGAAACTTTACCCTTCCAAATGGGCAGATCATTCGTCCCAGCGAGTTCGAGATGAATGAGAATCAGTTTGGCCTCTTACTCACCACTATTCAAGGATGCTTTGGATCAAACAACCTCCAAATTTCCTCAACCCACTCCTCCTTTGGCAATTCGAGACAAGTCAACTCAAGACAATCAAGAAACGAGCACCGTCCTATCCAACAAAGGCTGGGGGAACAAGCTCAACCGGAAGATCTGAGGAATCTTCTCAACAGAAGGGCCGCTCCTTCTCACGAACAGCGAGGGAGAAGTCCAATGATGTCACGCGTGGATGAAGTTGGAACTAGTCGGCGTGGAGCACAACAACATGCACCAAGAGATCATGTGGTGAAGAGCATCTTAATAGTTCCTCTCAATAACCTTCCTCCAAATGTGGCCATTAACCCCAGGACTGGTGAGAAGCTAACAGCTGAGCATATTTACCTCCAACAAAAGGCCTTAGAAATGCAAATCGCCACTTTGAGCAAGATGGTGAAGGCACATGAGAGGGTGACTCTTAGAGCTCCCAATCCTCTGTGTGACGAGATCAGGAAGGAAAGGAAACACCCTGACTCCACTATTCCAAACCTTGAACACTATTATGGAGATACTTGTCCTGTGGGGCACCTTACTAGATACGAAAGTAAGATGGAGGCCAACGGCCTGAATGACAACATGAAAGCTCTCAACTTCTCCACTACACTCTTTGGGGAAGCAATGGATTGGTGGACCTCACTGCCTAATGGTTCCATCAAGTCCTATGCGGATATCGCTTCCCTCTTCCTGAAAAGATTTGAGAAAGCAATGAAAAGAAAGAGGTCATTGAGCACCGGCAGAATAATCCGTATGAGCATGAGGACCTTAGAACCTTTCGACTGCTTCAATGTCAAGTACGCCTGTAGAACCTCATAGCATCAAAGAACGGGTCCGACACCTATATGCCAACACTTATAATGATGATCTCAGAAAAAAGCTTTCCAATGAAGAAATCACAACTGAAAAGTACTTGGAAGATATCTGTGAAGGAGTCTTGTATGGAGAAGAGTATCGACGAAATGTCCCGATAAGAGCTCGAGCCAAAAAGGGAAAAGAGCAAGTACGACAGGAACCTCCTCCTCGTCACGGAAAGTTTGAACACAAAAGGAAACTTAGAGATAAGAGGGAATTCCACAGAGAGAGAACTCCACCAAGGAGATACGCCGAGTATACTCGCTTTCAATGCATCAAGATCCGACATCTCGCTTCTATCGTTGAGAAAAACTTGATATACAATGGTCAAACCTACGAGGAGCAACAAGAAGAAAAAGCTTCCAAGGACTACAGAGGTTCCATAAGCAAAAGGTCACTCAACAGAGGATCGTGTCCATTGAAGATGTAAATAGAGGGGATGATAAGGAGTGCAAAGCTGAAAGAACCTATATATGAGGAAGAACCTTCCAGACAACAAAAGAATGAACAAAGAAGGGAGGAGCGTGGTTCGGAGCCTCCGACAAGATCCTTACCGCCACCTCCAGCAGAGATCCCACCTCAGCATGCCCAAAGATACCGAGGGTACCACGATTATATGGAGGTGGAAAACCTCCCCTATAGCGGAGTTATCAATGCCATTGCGGAAGGACCAACTGGGGGAGACAGTCGAAATGCAAGGGAAAGGACCGCGCAACACTTGAGAAACAACGATAGAGCCTATGCTCGTTCAGCCCTGAAGGGCACAAACGCCATCACCTTTGATGATAGCGAAATCCCCCCACCAACATCTGGTGGAGGAGATCTCAAGGACCCCGACGTTCCTTTGGTTGTTTCTCTAGTTATCACCACTTACAAGGTCAACAAAGTACTTGTCGACACAGGAAGTTCTTCCAATGTAATCTCCAAGAGGACCGTGTAGCAAATGCACCTGGGACGAATTCAATATGGGCGTGTATATACTTCTTTGGTGGGTTTTGGAGGATCTGTAGTACATCCCATTGGAAGTATACCACTACAAGTCTCTATGGGCACCTTTCCGACAAGAGTGACTGAGACAATCCTCTTTGTGGTAGTCGATAGCACCTTTGACTATAACGTGATCTTGGGCCGTCCAGGACTTAATCAATTCAAGGCAATTGCGTCTCCCCTACACAACAGGGTAAAGTATCCAACCCCAAACGGCGTGGGTGAAGAAGTGGGAAATGTAAGAGAAGCTTGGGAATGTTATATCATGTCCACCAGGGCAGCTTCAGTACCTGTTCTTTCGATCACCAAAGGGCTCGGGAGTCCCCCTGTGGCTCTTACCCCATCAAAGGAAGAAATTGGTGCTGGGCCACTTAAAGAAAAATTCCCAAAGACTGCCAGGATGGAGCCTCATGAAGCCTTGAAAGAAGTCCAGTTGATTGAAGGGAATTCAGAGAAGGTAACCCGAATTGGAACAAAGATGAGCACAGAAGTAGAAATGAAGCTCATGACATGCCTCCGAGACAACCACGATGTCTTTGCCTGGAGCACAGATGACCTTAAAGGGATAGACCCTAGGATCGCAGTTCACCGCCTGAACATGGATTCGACGGTAAAACATATCCGATAAAAGAGGAAGGATTTCGGGCCTGTTGAAGATGCTATCACAGCAGGAGAGGTGGATAAGTTGATGAAAGTAGGAAATATCGAAGAAGTCGACATTTTGATCGTCTCAGAACGTGGTCCTCGTCGAAAAGGCCCCGGAAAATCGGAGAATGTGTAATGACTTCACTATACTCAACAAGTTTTGTCCAAAGGATCCGTATCCATTACCTCGCATAGACCAACTGGTTGATTCCACTGCAGGATGTGCGCTCCTAAGGTTCATGGACGAATATCAAGGCTTCTACCAAATCAGGATGGCCCAGGAAGACATCAAGAAGACGGCCTTCTTCGCAGCAGGAGGGGTCTATTGCTTCAATGTCATGCCGTTTGGCCTCAAGAACGCATGCGCTACATACCAACGACTGGTAAATAAGATGTTCAAAGAAGAGTTGGGTAAAACCATGGAAGTCTATGTGGACGACATGCTTGTAAAAAAGCAAGACTGGAGAGGAGCATATCGAGCATCTCAACAATTGTTTTTCCATCCTTAGGAAATATGGAATGAAGTTGAACCCTGAAAAGTGTACGTTCTGAGTAAAGGGAGGAAAGTTTCTTGGCTACATGGTCACAGAGAGAGGTATCAGCGCGAACCCGAAGAAATAAAGGCAATCCTGGACTTACCACAGCCAAAAACAATCAATGAGATTCAGAAGCTTTTGGGAAGGGTGATGGCATTAAGCCATTTTATCTCCAAGTCCGCCGAGAAAAACTTACCCTTCTTCAAGATTCTAAGGAAAGGAGACAAGTTTGAGTGGAGAAAGGAGAGCGAAGAGGCCCTAGAAAACTTGAAACAGTATCTCCTCTCACCACCGCTCTTGTCTAAACCAGTAGAGGGTGAACCTCTTTACCTTTATCTGGCCACTACTGATGAAGCGATGAGTTCTATGTTGGTGCGAATACAAGGCAATGCCACTTACTGATCTACTACTTGAGCAAGGCCCTCAGGGCTCGAGGCTAGGTATATCAAGATTGAGAAGCTCGCTTTAGGTAAGCCACTCCATAAGCTCCATCTAGGTAAGCTGCACCAGACGCTTGTCCAAGTGGGCGATCGAGTTGCTTAATATGATATCGGGTATCATGCTCCATCTGCCAAGAAGGCACAAGTTCTTGCCGACTTCTTGGTTGATTATCCGGAGGAAAAAAAGGAGAAACCAAAAGTCCACAGGAAAATGTGAGCCATATCATGATCACCCAAGTAAAAGATTCCATGGAGAAAGAATAACCAAAAGATAATAGGCCTAAAGAGACACATGAGAATAGTTTCCAGCTTTGGACTGAGTATCAGCAACCCATGGATGATTCATTAAGGGTGAGGCACATGTTTCTCTTAGACGAGGCACCCAACGCTTCGACACCTGCATCTTCCGACAAGAAGCGTATATGAAAGGTGCTTACTACCGGAAAGCAAATTGGGAAACAAGGATTGTTGGACGTTACAAGTGGATGGATCCTCTACTGGACGATTGGGAGGAATAGGAATCTTTCTTGAAATCCCTGAAGGAGCCAAGCTAGAATACGCCATCACCCTCAACTTTAAAGTAACAAACAACGAGGCTGAGTATGGGGCACTCCTCACCGGCCTAAGGATGGCGAGAGCTCTTCAGGTGAAAAGAATCAAGGCTTACAGATTCACAACTCGTAATCCAGCCTCCGGTCTTTACCGCTAAAGGACCTAACATGATCAAGTACTTGAACTTCTCAAAAAGAGGTTGAGCACTTTGAGGAATTCACTCACCAATTCCACAGGAATGGAACGAAAAGCCGATGCCCTCTCCAAGTATGCCTCGCCTTAGGAGCTCGACACGAGAAGTGTCATCTTGATGACCAAGACGGACTCCTCCTTGGCAAACTCCAATGGATGTGTCTTCCTCTTGAGCATCGAAGAAGTCGATGATCGATATATTCGCTAGGTGATTCAATTTCCCTTGTTTGTTGTCTTTTCCATTAAGCTGCTCGGATGCATGCCCATGATGCGTAAGCTAGTTAGTAATAAACAATGTTTTGGCTATGTTGACCAACAACAAGTGAACATCTTACTGACTCCGAACTAACTTCGTCCGGTAGATTCGCTTCCTTTTCTCCGAATTTTTAAAGTTCCTTCTCCTTTTTTAATATACATAAATGACCTCTCGGACTGCCATCTTAAGGCTTACGAAATTGCTTTCTCCTTTCCCTAGGATGTCCGAGAGTGATAGTCAGAACCGATCCGAGGCTGAGGGATATGTCTCCGATGTGTCGTCTTTATCCGACAGCTCCGAGGAGATTGACATTGTTTGTGATGACGAGTCAGTAGGGCTGGAGCAATCTCCCCGTCCGAGCCGGGAAGAGCCCGAGGTAAGCTCCTTGCTTAGTTAGTTGTTCCGGGTTTAGGGTCTTCAAAGCATCGGGATTACCTGCAAGTCTCTAATGTGCAGAGTGTTAGTGCGGCTCAAGAGACAAGCTCGCGGACTATAGGAGCTCGCCGTCCGGGCCGTGCTGGGAAGGAACCCGAACTTCCGGTAGAGATTCGATCCCTCATTCGAGACCTAGGTTATAATTTTAGGAGTAACCCTAACCGAATTACGTTCGTTCCGGACCCACAGGAGCCTAACATCGAGGAGGTGCATGATACCTCCGAGGCACCTCCCGAGTTAGGTATGTTCGAAGAAGGTGTTGAGGATCGGGTCCAAGTAGCTGTTCCCCTTCGGACGGTGGTAGAGTTGGGTTTGTCGTTCGGGGATGATAGTGGAGGAAGAGGTTCGGGCTGAGAATGTTGGTTCCGAGGAGGAGGAAGAAGAAATGCTGTCTGCCCATGTTTTTCGGAGGGAATCTGCTGGTCAAGCGGGTACGAGCCACCAAATGACCGAAGAGGAATTGCCCGAGGGTCTTAAGAGGGGTGAAGACGTGTTCCGGGTGAAGTTTCCTCGGACAAGGGACGAGGTTACTCACCCTGATCCGGAGGGTGAAATGAATGAAGAAGGTACATTGCCCACATGTCCTTCAATTGTGACGGCTGAGGAGGTGGAGGAACTTCGGAGGAAGTATGAGATTCCGGAGTGTGTGGAAATTCTCATTCCGGATGAGTCGCACGCTTTCTACAATCCACCTCCGGGGTATATGTGCGTTCATGAAATAAGTTTTCATCAGGTGGCGATCGTCAGACGTCCGAAGTTTTTGGAGATTTTGAGCAAAGATGGGTTAAGTCGCACCAAATCATCCCTAACTCGCCGGAAACTTGATGTGGTTCGGGTGATGTGTAAATATAAGGATATACCGTCACGCTTGATAACTTCCTAAGTTATTCAACGTTAGTGTAAATAATAGAAATATTTTGTTTTATACGCTCGTATGTCGCCAAGCGATACATTTTTGTCGATCCACTCTCTTCGCTAGATAAACCGTGGAAGAGATACTTCTTCGTCTGCCCGCTTTGAAACAAGGTCAATCCGGCGGAAATGCCAAAGTGGCAATTTGAGAAGAAATTTTTCGAGGCAGATCACGGACCGAAACCTCCAAATAAACGCCCCTTTATGGATGAAGTTTCCACCGAATCAAGATCCGAGCAATACTTCTTCCGAGGGTTGATATGCCAACCTCTTCCTTACTTGGCTTTTCGAGCCAAGTTTCTGCGATGGAAAGAAGGACTTAAGTAAGTGTTTCCTCCTTCGGGCACGCGGTTGGTCATCCGAGTCGGTGGGTACTTGCTTTGTTTGTAGTTATAAATTGTAATTTTTTGTTATCTCGCATCTTATTGTCATTCGGATGTGTAGATTTTTTGTTCGAGTACACCATGTCCACTATGCGAGAGTTGAAGCGAGCGTCGCCGCAGAAAGGAGATGGAGGAGGGTACTTGACCCAAATCATCAAGACTTCCACCGTGTCGCCATGGAGGAGCCTCGAATGTTGCTTTCCGAGCGGAGGAGACTTCAAGGTCAGCCGCAGCGAGGAGGTTTTCGCATAATACCTACCGGACAAGGGTAAGGTAGTCTGGCAAGGGGCCAAGAAACCTCCGAGATCTGTGTCTCGGGATCCCCCTGCTAGTGGCTCGAGCGCTGCGGCCGGGCAAAAGCGTTCGTCTGAGGGTCCAATCCCTCCGGCCAAGAAGGGCAAGGGAGATATGAGTGATGAGCCGGAGCTGGAGTTGGATGCTGAGGTGGCTCGGCCGCACGCTTAGAACCGGATCGGATTATGAGTGGCCGTCAGCCGCAAGGTTTGTTCATTTAAATTTCGATTGTTGTTTCAACTTTCTTTGCTCGAACCGTGTCTCTAACTTTTTAATGTCGGTTGTTTGTTAGCTTGTCAGCTGCTCAGCGTGGTGGCGGCCTGAGGCCACACTAGAGGAGGATTGGCCAAGGCTGCTCGGGCGGTGGAGATGTCTCTGTTGAACTGTTTGTCCGAGCGGTTGAAGAAGGCCATTGCTGCCAAGAGGGAGGCCGAGTCGGAGACGGCCAAAATGAAAAGTGCTATCCTAGCGCTGGAGAAGGACTTAATAGTTCACCAAGATAGCTTGGATCAGTTCGTTGGTGTCCCAAGCTTCAAGGATATGATATCGAATGAGCCGCTAAAGGTCCCAACAAGGGCCGCCCAGATTTCTTGGTTCGACTCGCAAATTCTTGCTCGAATCCAAGTATGACGAGGCTCGGCAAGATGGGTTCGATGCGGCTGTGGAACAGTTCCAGAGGAAAAGTTGGATTCCGAGTGGCTGTGACTTGGAGGCTGAAGGCGTTTCTGCTTTTAAAGAGGCCAATGGCTCGGACTTTGCTCCAGAGGGTGTCTTGATGAAGACTTGCTTCAATGCGAAGTTTGTGGAGCCGGTCCGTGATGAGACAAGACAAGAAGTTCGCCCCGGTGGTCCGTGATCTCCGCAGCTCAGGCCTGGCTGATGGTTCTAGTGTCTTCGCCTTTGAGGACCACTGAGCACAACCGAGACCGGGTGACTTGCCTGCTCGCCCAAGGTTTCGATCAAACTTGACTTGATGCAACAATGCCCCGCCTTCCCGAAGAGTGTCGCCTTGAGAGATAGGAGGTCGCCCAAGAAGCCGAGAACGGGAGCAAGCACCTCCGGAGGAGGATGTCGAGGCCCTCCGAACTCAGCCGGGTTCATCCGAGCGCGGAGAGAGTGAAGACGGGTATGCCCCGATTGTAATTGTGAGCCTTCGGCCTTGAGACAATGTTATTTGCTTCTTAGTCATTTTGTATAACTTGCTTTATCTAAGTTACACTTGACTCGTATCTATGTTATTGGTCCTGCTCGTTGATGGCTCGAGTAACTTTTATTATCGGGCTGTGTTATTGCCCTTCCGAATGCATGCTTTTCCTTGGCGCTGAATTTGTAAACCGATCAAGAATCGAAGTTTTCGCTATTCGACTTGCTCGGATAATGGGTCCGAGTGCACGAGGCCAAATTTTCCAACGTTAATCGCCTTTAAGTAAATTCTCCAATGGGTCGGTTTGGACATTTGTTCGTCTCAATCATAGCTCCAAATGTTTATCGCTTAAATAAACAGGAATGATTCGAGTCGTGTCTTCAAATGTTAACCATACGTAAAAAATTGGTTTACCAAAGTCAGAATAAGTAGGACTAGTTCGATGTTATCATTCGCCCATCCGTAGGGACTGTGTGCCGCTCAATCGTGTTGCTTGTGAGAAGTTGGTAAAAAGTAGACAATCAGTAGAAAAGTTGAGTGACTTGCTACGGGTCACAGTCGGTACGGAGGTCATCATGGCAGCCTCGAGCTGACGCATCTGAACGGGTAATTCACTTAAGAAGGCCGGAAATGTGAAGGGATTTTTCGTCGACCAATAGCGCCCGTTAGGCCCAAGCCCATCACGGGGTTACGGGCCACGTGGCGACTCGATTGGTCCTTCACCAGATATATACCCTCGATTGTACGGCTTTCGCCGATCATTCCATCCCTTTTATAGTAATAGGTGGTTCGGATCCTGGGTCCGGACGTCTGACGAGTGGGTTTATTTCATCGTTCCTATGCGTGATCTTGCCTCTAAGGGTTTCTGCTTCTAAGTCCCTCCGAGTCGACCATGCCGGGACGATGAAGTCAAGTCACTCGGATTCACGCTCCTTTGGATCCTCGTGCTAATCTTCTTTCTGTGGGGCTGTAAAATGTATCGTTAGCTTCAGCCCCGGGGAAGCGGATTAGTTCGCTATTCCTAAGGACTGGAAGACTTGTTGGCATGGAGAGTCGAATTCTTCCTCCATTCACCATTTTCTTGAGGTGCCCGAGGGTGCAAACCAACAAGTGTTTGTGGTGGAAGATGCGGATCGTTTGAGAAGACCGTGGAGCTGCCTTGCCGTACCGGAGTTATCCGGTCCGGATTCAACTTGTCCTTTTGTGCGGTAGGGACTCATTATTTGGAGACCCATCGTTCGCATGCCCCTGTTTTGCCTCGGACGCTGGGCTTCGGAGCGGTCATATCTTTGCGTTTCGGATGTTACATCACCAAGAATTGCTTATGTAATGTTACATCACCAAGAATTGCGTTTCGGAGCGGTCATATCTTTGCTTTATCCGAACTAACTGGTATAAGCTAATTTTGTTTGAGCAATTGGCTTCTCGATTTGTCAAGATCGGTTTCGACCTTCTCGACCGGTCCGAGGCAATCCGCTTGTGTGAATGTAGCTTTACTTCCAAAAGTTGTATTGATTTGACGGAAATTCAAGTACAACTGGTGGGCTTCGAGGCCGGATAAGGAAAATGACAAAACTTTGATAATCGTCAGAGTCTAATCTCAAAGTGTTATCCTAAGCATAAAACTTTTGCAAATTCTTAGCATTCGTGTTCTCTTCAAGGCTCGCCTTGGTTGTCTTCTAGCTCAAAGCTTCCATCGACTCGCCCAAAGAACTTTGTAAGGTCCTTCCCAACTGGGCTTGAGTTTCCCAACATTGCTAAGAATATCAGCTCTTCTGAGGACTAAGTCTCCGACTTGTATATCTTTGGGGAAGACATGCTTGTTGTAGGATCAAGCAGTCATGGCTTGGTATCGAAGGATGTTAGCGAGTGCCTTACTGCTTGTCTTCAAGGAGCTCAAGGTCGTAGATCCTTGAGACTTCATTGTCAGCCGGGTTGTACTGCTGGATCCTCTGGGTTTCCACTGCTACTTCTGAAGGAATGACCGCCTTAGATCCATAAACAAGGGAAAAAGGCATCTCCTGTGTAGAGGTCCGAGTCGTCGTCCTATGTGCCCAAAGGATTGCATCGAGATCATCTGCCCAACTGTCTTGGGAGGTCCTCAAACTTTTCTCCAAAATTTTGACGATGGTCTTGTTGTGGCTTCTACTTGACCATTAGCTTGGCGGTGGCCAATGGAAGTGAAGCGTTGTTCTATTTTGAAAGATTGAAGCACCTTCCGCCTTGCCCTGCAGAATCGAGCCCATTATCCGACACTAGGACTCTTGGAAGTCCGCGGCAGATGATGTTTTTCCATGAATGTCCGCACTTCGCTTTCAAAGGATGGTCGAACCGCCAAATTTCAACCCACTTAGTGAAATACTCCACTGCCACGATCAAGAACTTCTTCTGATGGGTTCCGCGTGGGAAGGGACCAATATGTCTATGCCCCATTGATCAAATGGGCATGCTATAATTGACGGAATCATAGGGTTGGTCACGATGTGATATGTCGCATAATATCGCGCTTCGCAGCACGAGTGAAGTCATGCATCGGCCAATGGTAGGACAATAGTATCCTTGTCTTATGATCTTCTGCGCCAAGGTTCTTCCCCCGGAGTGACTTCCACAACTTCCAAAGATGGATTTCTCCATCACGCTTTCGCCTCGGGATCCAGCATCTCATGTGGGTGCCGGAAGGATTTTTGTAAAGATCTTCTCCCATGATGAAGTATCTCGGCTCGAAAGGATCTTCCTTGCTTCTCTAGGATTTGAAGGTAGAGTGCCATCACTTACTTGTATTCGGATGGTTGGATAGAAGGTAGCTGACTTCGCACGGAACCACGCACTACGAACCCCTTCTTGCCTACTTCGGTTTGATTGCAATTGCTTCGGACGTGCTCAAGTACAAAAATCTTCTCTCTAAAAGTGAGGAGACTGAAAGCGACTTAGCCCCTATTTATAGAAGGCTATCTTTGGAACTCCAACCACGATTTTTTCGATTAAATCTCAATCAGAGATCAAAATCATCCAACGCGAGTACAATAATACCAAGTGAAATGACGAATCGGTACAAAAAACTTACCTTGTATAACAAAGACGATACAACAAACTTCCCCACTTTCGCGGAAGACAACACTCGTGCCTCGGATGACTACCCATCGGACGCCTCGAACTTTTCTAGGCAAAATCACTTGCCCACATATGGACCTCGCCCACTCGGACGCTTCTTCGGACCTTCTCTTTACAAAAGAGTTTGGTTCGATAGGACACTCATCTACGGATTAACCAGAACTACCAAAGGTACAACGCCGACGTTTCGCCTACACTTAGTCTCGCTATAAATACCCTTTTCTTTCTTAACTTTGTTATGCCCTAACCTTTTCCCTCGATGCAGAACAAAGGTAAAAAGAAAGGGGGGCGAGAGACTAAGTTAAGGACCTTACGAAGCACGGATTACACCTTTTTTCTACTTACGAGAGGCGGATTGGACCAAGGAACGACCCATCCTCATCGGTCTCAACCAATAGTTCCACAACTATCTTCTACTAAGATACTTGGAAACTAGGGGGACATATGTTGATACGAAAATATGTCCAATCCATCATAGGCGCCTTTGGAACGAATCCTAAAGCGTCCCGAGTTGTCTAAAGGATCCGAGACATAATGATCCGACCCATATGTCCGACCCTGGGCCCCTCCAGTCCGACCTACTCAGGTCCGACCCTACCTAGAAGAGAGGAACAAAGGATTTGAGCGATACGGGGTCCGACCCTAAGCCCTCAGGTCCGACCCACCCGGGTCAGACCCTCCCTAGAAAAGGGACAGAGTACTTAAACGATACTGGCTCCGACCCTAGGCCTTCAGGTCCGACCTATCTAGGTCCGATACGGATGATCATTCGGACCCAACATGACAATCTCACAAGCAACCAAGTAGACTGGCACTAGAGAGTAGGGAGGTCCGAGTCATAAGGTCCGAATCGGAAGAGTTGGGTAAACCTAGGGAACTTCCCCATAGACAGCCCAATACGGTCCGGACCAAGCATCCGGACCAACCTCTCCGGACCTTGAACCTCGGAAGACTATGTCACACCCTCTAAAACTCTCTCAATAATGACTAAACTACCCCTAAAAGCCCAAAATGGTATAGGCTAAGTGTCATTATTGGGCCATGGGCCTAAACAAGCCTTGGTTGCTCGATCAAGGCCTTACACTGCACGCATCCAGAGGGGTCCTCCTCTTGAGAAATTCCTATAAATATGCGACTTCCCCATGTTAAGGTAAGTCATCCGACATAAGCTAATCCCAACATTATACAGAGTGATCTTCACCACTTGAGTAGTCTCCAACCGGTTTGACAATTAGCAAACCGGATGCTTACCCCCCCCCCCACACAAGTAACTCAGTGTGTTCTACCGAGCCTGTGGTCGCAGTGCTCTCACACACCGGCTCTTACACAAGACGGAGCTTCTTACCTCGCCATTACTGCGGCAATGAATAATCTCTAAGTAGTTAGGGGATCTTACCCTCAACACTTAGGATTCTGAGTTATGGCAATAGCACTTGTGTTGTCACAGAAAATCGGAGTTTTCTCGTCATTGACCTCATAGTCTCTGAGTTGTTGTTGTATCCACAAGATCGTGAAGCACAACACCCAGCAGAATATATTCAGCCTGTGGTTGATGTGGCAATTGAGTTTTGTTTCTTCAACCATGATATTAACTGCACCAAGAAATTGACAAGTTCCCGAGGTGCTTTTTCTATCAAGCAATGATCCAAAGATAGTCAAGATCGTAATATCCAACTAAACTCAATCCAATCGCCTTTTGGATACCACAATCCAACTTCTATAGTACCCTTTACATACCTTAGTATTTTCATAGCAATGTTGTAGGTGATTGCATCGATTTGTCTCAAATCTAGCACACACTCTCGTATTGAATATCAGGTCTACTTGCAGTGAGGTACAGTAGAGACCCAATCAATTTCCTATACTTGTGTTCTTCAATACTCTTGTCAGATTCAGTATAGGTCATTTTGGTTCCAATGCTCATAGGTATCTTACAATTCTTTTCCGAAGGCTTTAGATTAAACTTGTTGAGCATGTCCTTTGCATACTTTGTTTGACTAATGAATATTCCATCATTAAGTTGTTTGACTTGCAATCCGAGGAAGTAGTTTAATTCTCCCATCATGCTCATTTCAAATTTACTTTTAATGAGCTCAGCAAAGTCTTCACAAAGTTGCTTGTCTTTAGATCCAAATATAATGTCATCAACATATACTTGAACTAAAAGTAGTTTCTCATCATGGTTCAATGTAAAGAGTGTTTTATCAACATCTCTTTTCTTGAAGCCACTTTCTAGTAGGTATCTGGCCAATGTATCATACCATGCTCTTGGAGCTTGTTTCAGCCCATACAAAGCTTTCTGAAGCTTATAGACCATCCTACTTTTCGAGGAAACTTCAAAGCCTGGGTGTTGCTCAACATAAACTTCCTCAGCAAGTTCACCATTTAGGAAGGCACTCTTGACATCCATTTGATAAACTGTGAAGTCATTATGAGCTGCAAAGGCTAGAAAGAGTCTTATTGCATCCAATCTTGCAACTGGTGCATAAAATTCATCAAAATCTAGTCCTTCAGTCTGGGTGAATCCCTTGGCAACCAGCCGTGCTTTGTTTCTGGTTATTTCACCAGACTCATTCATTTTATTTCTGAAAACCCACTTGGTTCCAATTACAGATATTCCGTCAACAAATGGAACCAGTTTCCAGACTTTGTTTCTCTCATATTGATCCAACTCTTCTTGCATTGCAGAGATCCAATCTTGATCCTTCAATGCTTCTTCTATAGTTTTAGGTTCAATATTTGAGATGAAACATCCATAAAGAGAGTCAGCAATTACTCTCCTAGTTCTAACTCCTTGGTCTAAAGGACCGATCACATCCTCAGGTGATGATTTCTTATCCATTTCATAATGGGTTTTGAATTAGTAGGATCAATATCATTTTGATCTCAATGTGAATCAATATGATCTTGATAGGATACTTGCAAGATTCGAGATATTTGACACATGGGAAATGCCATGGATATCGTATACACTTTTCAAAGGTTAGAGAAATCTGGAATTTGATTTTCAGCAATTTCATTCTCAGAAACCTCTTCATGATGAAGGTTCTCAGTAACCTGTTCCATTTCTGGAATTCTCATAGGAAATTCTTCATCATGTCTTAGAGTCATCTGATTGTTACTAAGCAATGGTTGATTTTCATCGTCAGATTCATCCTCCAAGTGAATGATAGAATTGTTTCCATTTGAGGATTCTTTTTCGTAATCTTTAATCATCGCCTTTGAACTTATCTCGAGAGTTCTCCATTCAAGGGTACTTTCTTGTTTCCTTCAGAGAAGACTACATGAATGCATTCTTCTATCTTTGTGTTCTTTGTCAGAGATTCTCAGAAGCTTTCCTATTCGTGAGAATAACCAAGAAATACTCCTTTATCTGCTTTTGGTTGAAATGTTCTCAAGTATTCTTTTCCATTGTTAAGAACAAAACATCTGCAACCAAACACCCTTAGATGTTTGATACTAGGGGGTCTACAAATCAAAAGTTCATAAGGAGTTTTGTCATGGTGTTTGTTAATCAAACATCTATTTTGAGTATAGCAGGCTGTGTTAACAGCTTCAACCCAATAGATTTCACTTATTTCAGTGTCAGCAAGCATTGTTCTTGCTTCTTCTTTTAGGGTCATATTCTTTCTTTCAGCAACACCATTTTGTTGTGGTGTCCTTACGGAAGATAGTTGATGTTGTATACCTTTGCAGGTACAAAACACTTTTATGTACTGGTTCACAAACTCAGTACCATGGTCTGTTCTGATTACAGATGCCTTGTCATTTTTCAAGACTTCAAGCTTATTCAGCAAGATGTCTAGTTTTAGGATTGAAAGATGGTCTGTTCTGATTACAGATGCCTTGTCATTTGCAGTGGCCTTTCACTGGAGTGTCTAGTTTTAGGCTTGAAAGATGTTTTGTACTGTTTTCCCATTTGGCAAGCTGAGCATATACCATCTTTTCTATATACCATTTTGGGTAAACCAACCACCAATTCTTTCTTGGCTAGCTTGTTCAGAGTTTAGAAATTCAAGTGACTCATTCTCTTATGCCATAGCCAGTTTTCTTTCAAGGCTGATTGACTCACCATGAGACATTCTTCAACAGGGCAGATGCCCAACAAGAACATAAAGATTTCCTTTTCACAGAAAGCAACCAAGACCTGCTCATGGACTCATTGTCAATTACTTTGTATAGTTTTGACTTGATCTTGACAGTGTACCCTTTGTCTACTAATTGACTCATGCTTGTTAGCAATCTTAGCTTTCCTTGCCAGATTTCTTCTAGACCTGGCATTCAGATTTTCAGTGGCTTGACTTTTCTTCCACTTCTGATAATTGCTGTGAGCAATCCTAGCCTTTATCCATCGTTCTTGCTCTTGTTTATACTCACGAGCAAGTTGTTTCCCGATGGCTTTATAGCCAATGCCATTTCGAGCACCTGGTGCTATCTGAGTTCTCATCTTAGCAGCTTTGCTAGTCTCTGGGTAGTCTATTTTCTTTCTAGAAAATGTGACATAGGAGAATTTGGCAGCTCCTGCATGTTTTTTTCAGAAATATTCCCAACAGTTTTCTTTTGGACTTGTTTTTCCCACAAAGGTTTGGTCGAATCGCTTTCCTTTGTCAATGTACTTTAGCTTCAATTAATTCTATAGGTTGTTTGGGAATCATCTTGCGAGCAATCGATAAATGTTATTCTTTCATCACTCTTATTCGTAGTGGTAGATCTATTTGTTTAAAGGCCCAACCCAAGTCCTCCCTTTTCTGAAGGATCTCTTAAATAAGATTGTACTTCAATAAGAGTGTCACTAGCTTTGACATAAGATTGGAAAGATACTTCCTTCTTTTTGAGTTCCTTATTCACAGAAAGAAGACCTTCACATTTCTTTTGAAGTTTGGCCAATGCCTCTTTATGTGATTTTTTTCGTCTCGTATATCCGAGCATTGAGAAATGCATTTTCAGATCCTTTTCTCGATATCTTGAGTAATTGTGAATTTTCCTTTACAAGAGAATTCTTTTCTTCTTCAAGGATTTCGCCTCTTCGACCATTAGAAATTCTCTTTCGTAGAGATAAAGTTGTCTTTTGAGATGTTCCAGATCTTTGATTCCTTCCTCATCACTTTCATAAGTATAACAAGAAGTATGTGTTACCTCATCAGCCATTAGACAAGGTTCAATGTTGGAGATATCTGGAAAGATTTCTTCAGCCACTCCACACACTTCTTTCTTCTTTTGACCAAAGTCAACCACTTCATGAGAGACACCACACATCTCTAGAGAAGGCAGTGTGGAATCATCTGAGTCTTCATCCTCAGAATCAGACTCAATGTCTAGAGCATCCAGTTGGATTTGTATCTTCTTTCTTTCCTCAATGAGCAGAGCTCTCTGACCTCTCTTGAAGTTTCTTCTATCTTTCTTGTCACTTGTCTTTAGCTTATTGAAAATAGGGCAATCTCTTTTTAAATGACCAGGTTTCTGACAATAGAAACATATATCGTTTCCAATTTCTGCTTCCTCAGTACTAGATGCTTGTCGAGCCATTGTTCATAGGTTTTGACAAATTTAATATTTTGTCGGTGATAATTTGAGCCTAGATGCTTTTTGAGCTTCTCTTTGGCTTTTCTTCTCTAAATCTCTCGACTAACATATTGTCTCATTTGCTTTACAGTAAGAGCATTCTCCTCAGTCACCTCCTTGCCTTCCTTCTTTTCAGAAGTTCCTTGAGCAATTAGAGCAATATTCTGCAACTTTTCAGTTGTTTGTTCTCTTTGATTTGTCTCATAGTCAACTGTGGCAAGGTGAGAGAAAAGTTCCACTGGAGTGATATCTAGCATTCCTTGGTTAAAGTATAAAAAACTTTATATGCTCCCAGTTATGATTTAGACTTCTCACAATAGTCTTAATTTTTTCCGTCAGTATATCTATTACTTTCACCAAGTCCACCATGTCACTATGAGTGTTGTAAACCGAAATCTAGTTCTTCAAGAGTCTCTGTGGGACCTTGTTTAAAGTTTTGGAATTTGAGCTTCAAAACTTCAACTTATTTTCCTTTGTTTTCAATCCGCACGTATTTCCTCAATCAGTTGTGCCACTTCGCTTTTTGCACCCCACAATTTAATCAGATGTGCTCCGAGTAGAACGATGATGATATTATGAGCTCGACCATCCATTCGATTTCTCTTGGCATCTTCCGATGTCCGAGCTCTCGGTTTTCGCTCAGAATAACTTGACTAGTAGGTCTTCCACCGTCAAGCACTGCTTGTGAGGAACCACCACTTGGTTCTTCATCAGTGGAAATTCTGTCTATGGGTTGTTGAATGACTATGGGTTCATTCTTTATTACTTCGATCATTTCATCACTGATGGCTTCTAGGTGGAGCAACGTGTTGTTCTTCCGTTTCTCATAATTCTCTGGCTTGAGAATTGGAGCGTCACTTAAAGACATCCTCAAAGACACACACTAAATGTAAAAATCAAGTGTAGGTGAAAAGCAGTTAGTGGGCACTTATCTGGGATCTAGGTTCAGTGCAGAAGGCTTGGGAACCTCCCGCTCTGATACCACTTGTTGGTCCAGATAACGGCAAAGTAAAAGACTAGGGTGGGGGTGAATAATCTTTTTCAAACTTTTGTCGATAAACACAATTTCTCAGATATTTGTGAAGATATCTGATACTTAATTTCAGAGCGGAAGACTTTTTGTGATAAGTGCACGTGCTCAGCAAGATATGTGTAAATACTTAGCAAAGTAAATAAAGCAAGTAATAAATTGCAAAAGTAAATAACACCAGTCTTTATAGTGGTATCTGAAGGTGGCGTAATCCTTCAACTAATCCACTTCGGCCTTTCTCAGACCTAGAATCCACTAAGACAGATAAATGAGTTAACCTTACAAATATCTTCTCTCGATTCCTAAATACACTTGGTTCCCAACCAAGTGTTCCCCCTGAGTTACTCCCCGTCTTTCTCAACCAAGTACTTCATGTACTCAGAAACCTTTTGAGCTATTCCTTAGTTTCCCAAACTAAGTACTTCCTATGCTCAGTAACCTTGGAGTTATTCCTTAGTTTCCCAAACTAAGTACTTCCTGTACTCCTCGCCGTTTAAGGTGTTGATTAAGGTAGTTTTTCAGGTGAGCTTCTTTAATAACTTATTCAGTTATGCAGATAGCTCTATGAATCAAGTATACTTAATACACTTTTCAATGCATGGTATCTTGTTCATTACTGACTCAAGTCTATGGTAAGTGTTCAATAGAATGAATCTCAGATATGAAATCTTAATTCAACTCCTTCACAAATAACAATGCTTGTTAAGGATCAGGACACTTAGAACTTGTGTGCTACTTAGAATCAAGAGCTTTGGTCGCAACAGAAAGCTTGAAGGTAAGTAGTATGCTTGAGAGAGCTTGTGTGAGTATTCAGTGTTCTTGGTAAGTTCTATGTGTGTGTTCTCAAGCATTCTAAGTGTTGATATTTATAGATGACTTTGAGTGTCGTTCGAATAGTATCCATTAGGCTTAAATCAAATTCAAACTATTGATGTCTGAGTATAGTACTGTTGCACGTTTGTCTTCTTCTTTATAGACTACCATTTTTGTTCAGACATTTATGTCCGCGCATTTAATGCACTGTACTGTACTTTGTTCAGATATATTTTGCAACACTTGTTTATTGAAACACTTGTTTCTTCAAGATATCTGGACATAGGTATCTCGACACCTTTGTCTTCAAAGAATCTTGTGCCTTCAAAACTTCAATTTAAAGTCGAGCTTCTCCGGATGCCTTCTTCTTGGTCTTCTTCAAGAAAATAAAAATTACATTTAGAGACCTAACATCCTATACAAGATTTACTAGACTATCATACTTAGTGATTTTCCTCTTTTATAGTGTTCAAGTGAACCAAGAGTACTAACCACCTTTATGAGCTAAGATAAGTCATTAGGTTGCTGATCAAAATCTAAACATATATTCCTAACAAATTTCACCCATTTTGATCAGTCAACGATGACTATCTGACCTATTACAAATCTGGATGAGGAAACAATCCACCACTTAATCAATTCATAAGATCTTTCAATTCTTTCAATTATGCGTAGTAAATATCAACCAAATCACAAGGTGTGATCTTTGCTGACAAGTTATCTTTTTATAAATTGATATCTGAGAGTAGGTTCATCAGATATGTTACAAAGAAAGTTCACAGATAACTTTAATACATAAAATACACTTCAACTCAGTCAGCAAGATACAAAATACATAGTAAATTAGGACAACAGGAGTAACCAAGCTCTAAGTAGACATCCTAATAAACTAGTCTTCAAGTCTTCAACACTTCAAAGCAATTCCATGGATCAATCTGCAAATTTCCTATCACCAAACCTTTTGATATCATCAGAGTAGTCATAGAGAAGAGTTCTGACAATCATCTATGTGTCTCCGAAAATCCATGCACTTCCTTGTAGTTTTGGTAGATTCTTTTTGGCAAAGTGTTTGACCCACAAATACTTTCCCCACTTCCAGGCATGCTCGATTCTGATATCTGATAGCTTGAAATAGTCATATATGATCCTCAGATATTTGATGTCACCCTTGAATTGATCTTCAGTCAAGTAGAAGGACTCATAGGTTCCACAAAGAAGTCTTGCTCTTGTGCCTATTCCAAAGGATGTTGGGAATTCCGCACATCATCCGGCTTTCCATAAGGACATTCATCGAGAGGTCCTTTTTCATGGCTTCTATTCTCTTTATTACTTCAAAATCCAACCTGGCTTTGGTGTGGTTGGTGTTAATCAAGATTGGCTTGTCTTTTCTCCATGCCATGAGCTGTTTATGGATTGGTTCTGGAAATCTTTCATTTAACAATAAGTGCTTGAGTTCCGTAATCCAAGAGCTATTCTTCCGATTAATGCACCAGAGACAAAGGAGTCATTGTTGGTCTTCACATACTCAATCTTCGCTTCTTCAGCCCGAGTGGTAGTTGAAGTTTTCTTTGTTCAGCTCTCAGCCAGTTCCTCCTTTTTCTTGAATTCTCCCTTGGGGATTTGATTGAAGAACCACCCTGTATTGACTTGGTATTTCCAGAGGGTGTTTTAGCTGCCAAAGTCTTTACAGCTATGGGCTCGAGATAGTTATCAACCTTTCTTCTTTTTCTGTGAAGAGGAGCTTCATCTTCATCAGTCTCTTCATCATCATCATCAAGATCGATTCTTGTGAAAATTTTGCAGCCTTCTTCATTGCCCTGGGATTTGATTTAGCCTTCTTCTTCTTCTTCTTCTTCTTCTTCTTCTTCTTCTTATTCTTCGTAAGACTCATCAATCCTCTTACTTGTCTTCTCCTTGAGCCTTGGTACTTCTTGGAGGTCTTTTGCCATGGCCCTTGTTACCATTGTTGTTTCTTCAATGGTCATTGAAGTAGCTACTATTTGCAAAGCACTGACTTGATGAGGGCTCATTTATTCCGAGTAGTGGGAAGTTTTCTTGTTTCCTCTTCCTTTCGAAAGCAGACCAACTCTAGATTTCTTCTTACCTTCCCCGACCTCGAGGTCCAAATCCTTCCCCTTAGTCATTGTCGATCGACTAAGTACCACAAAGGATTCTGAGAGAGACTCAAAATTCCCTTGCAAGTAATTGTAGGCAGTAACCAACTTCTCAAGTTCAGCCTTGAGCTCCTGATTTTATTTTATAAGTCAATTTTCCTTATCAGTGAGCTCTGCCAATGGGCCTAGTATGGCATCCGCTTCCAAAGAAGGTAACTTGCCTCATGAAAAGCTTTTTCAGCTAATGACACATCATCGTCCCTTACCATTCCCAAATCCTTCTGAGCAAGGACCATACTGGTTGTTCTCTGAGTGATGAGCTCAGTGAATTTCTTCATGTCTGAGGGGACGGAGGCAATTACTTTGTTCAAAGGAAGACAACTCCTTTTAAGATGTGCCAAAACTTGTTATTTATTCATGTATTCTTGGAGTGGACATTTCGAAGTTTGTTGAATACTTCAGAGCAATTAGCTTCTTTCGATGAGAAACCGCTATGTTCATTATGTGTTCGCCAATGTCTTGTCTTCTTCATCATCTGAGTCATCAGCACAGTGATCTTCATCCTCTTGCACTTCTTCATCAAGGTTTCTGAAGACGGCAACCATCTCAGATATCGGTTTCTTGCCTTTGGAGGATGGCTTCTTTGGTTAAGATGCAGCCTTAGCATCATGCTTTTCTTCAGATACTTGTTCAGTATCTAGCTCCTTAGCAATATAATCAACAGCGTCCCGGAGCTCTTTAATCTCAGAGTAAGCTTGCATCTCTTTTCCTGTTTGTTCTTCAAGTTTATCTAGCTTGACTCTAGATTCAGCTATCTTTTCTTCCAGTTGAAGATTTAGTCGTTGTTCTTCTTCCAACATTGTTCGAGTTGAGCAACTCGTTTGTGCATCCACTTTTTTCGAAAGTGTTTTCCACAGAGTGCTCAACTACTTGTTCAGTAGTGTCCTTTTGTTGGGAAGATGGATGGATAGATTTCTGAGGAGATGGAGGAGGGGATTGTTGTGATGTCCTCTCAGTGTGCTTTTTAGCAACTGAGGCATTGTTTCCTTGTGGAATCCCTCCTGTCCCTGGTGCTGGGGCATCATCATCATCCTTTTTGTCATCCTCATTCTTGTGATGGTCAGAAGGAGGTTCTTCGTCCATCAGTCTCCTTCTCTTCTTCATCTTTAGAGACCAGATTGATCACTTCTGGAATAGTGACCATTTTCCCATTTACTTCCTCTTGTTCAGAGGGTATGAACTGTAGAGTCCGGGGCAAAATAGGCTTGAATGCCATCTGCATTCGTCCATTATCGCTTGGTTGAAAGCTTCGATCACTCGCCACTTCCTCGACAAAGTCCTTATCTATCAATGTTTCGAAGAATATTGTTCATCGGGGAACATCGTGCATGTAGTTTTCCAAGTCAAGGGCTCGTGCTCTCCTTGTGTGGTGATCAGTTACCTTTAAGATCTCAGATAGATCGGAGTATCGGAGCTTTTGCCATTTCTTGAAGCATTTCAGATGCTTTGGCAAAGTGTGTTCCTTGAAGAAAGGAAGCAAGTCCTCTTTCTCATCAACAGGGACCTTAGTGGAACTTGTTTGATCCTGAAAGATAGTGTTCTGAATTAATTTCAAAACTATAGTAGATATCTGGGCTTTAGAGTCGAAAGGTATCTGAGTTACCTGTGTGACAGGCTCAGATGACTTGACTACTGAGGTTCCAGGTGCCTCAGATATCTGGATATGAGGAGGAGACTGGGAAGTCTGATCCTCAGTTATCTTTCTTTCTTCTTGAACCTGAGATTAGAAACATAACACTTAGAAAATTTTATCAAGAAAAATTTAATTGACAAATCAGTTATCTGAGAGGTCAATTACCTCCACTGCTGGAGGTTCAGAAACATGTCTCTTAGAGACTTGTGCAGTCTCTGGAAGTTTTTCTTGTGATGAAGGCTTTGATGCCTCATCAATTTCCATTTGTTGTGTGGATTGAGCAGGCAACTCCTCAGCAACTTCTACTTCTTTTGAACTCATTAAGTAGAACGTGTTAGTTTGAGAAAATGATCGTAGATTTTCTCTTGAAGAATATAGGTATTCGAATGAAATACCTTTTCTCAGTAGGTTCAGACATTTCTGTGCCTCAAAGACCTCGAAGTCTCTCGATTCTTCTATGAAGAGAGAGACTTTTAGTCTCTTCATTTTTCTTCTCAAAAGTTTCATTAGAAACAAACACTTTATAGTATTAGTAAAGCACATATCGAGATGTTATATCTTAAGGAACTATATTCTACTTGTGAGATGTGCCCTGCTCCTTAAGTGGTGAGGCTTTGAAGCCTCCTTCGCTTCCTCGAGGTAAGCTTTCCATTTCCTCTTGTTGTCAGGTTTCTAATTCAGCCTGTGAATAAACAAATTTCATTAAATAACAAGATTTAACAAACAAAAATATCACAAGTAGAGAGTTAAACCATTCACCACCGAGCAAAGGTCAGTCGATTGGTCTCGAACTTGTGACCCTTCTATGCGTTGGTCTTGTTGTTCCATTTCAGCTTCTTTGTTTGAAGTTTCAGGTACTTCAGACCTTTCCTGAGTGTGCAACTCAGTTGCCTCCCCTGGTTGATCATTCTGAGCAGATGCCTCAGTTTGATCCCTCTTATTGAGTTGGGGAACCTGTTCTTTTACAGGATTTTCTTCAGCAAGGAAAGATGCTGGTATCTCATGTTGTAACTCATATCATCTCAACAAAGATCCACTATCGTTGTGGTTGTTGTGGTGATTCTGATCTGGATGAAGAAGGTGATGCTGTATGGGGCCTATCCAGATCTGCTTGAGACAGACTTTTGAGTGTTGAGGCAATGGCAGTATCCTCCAACACTAAGTTGCCACTCATCAGAGCATCTTCAATATGCTTAAGTGTTACTTGCTCTGACGGTTTGTTTTGTCTAGTGACTTTGGACACAGTTGCTTCTTCAGCATCCTTTGAAACAGGTGCTTGTTCAGCAACCTGTGGTGTAGGTTCTTCTTCAGATACCTTTACACTTGTTACTTTTTCAGTAACCTTAGCCCTCTTTGATTTTTGTAGGACTTGACAGATGACTAATTCATCATCTTCATCGTCAGAGCTCTCATCAGCATTAGGAACGGATTGGTCCATCATCCCTACGGTTTCTGCAGATAGGGCTTGGTACCTACCACTATTCTCATTAGCAGCATTGATGAGTTCATCAGCAAGGCTCTCCTTAGCAGCATTGATGAGTTCATCGCCAGCTATGCAGATATCAGAGAGTCGACAACCACAATGGGTGTGTCTTCTGATTTGCCAGCAGACTTCTTACGTGAAGTTCTGGGCTTTTTGGTCGCAACTTTTCTTTCAGATATCTCTTCGCTTTTCGCTTCGAACCTTTTCCGAGATCCAAGAACCTTTTTCATCATGTTCGTATACTCATATTTGTAGAGTAGGTTACTATTGGCAATGTTTGCCGTCTCTCTGAGCTCAATGCCAAGGCACTCCAGTAAGTAGCAAATCTTCAATCCATAGCTTACTGTGGCTTTTAGGCTCAAAGCCTTGAATCTTCTTCACAAACTTCATGAAGGCGCATTTTCCCGCTTGAAAGGGTTTTCCAACTTTTGTCTTGTCGACTCAACAAGAACATCATTATCCAAATGTTTCGCTTATCCGTCAAGACCTCCTTGTAGACCATCAAAGCATCGGTAAAGAATGCACGCCAACACATCCCAGTGAACCAACAGATGTCTGTTTCTGATGTCAGCAAGTTTGAAATCAGTGGGTGAATCCGGTTTTTCAAGATCACACACATCACTGTACAAATGCTTTACACCTTCAAGGAGATCATCATCCTTGGTGTTTATTTCAAAATCATTTCCAAGATTTTAAAGTTCAAACAACTTACAGAAAGTTGTTAAGTCCAAAAAGATTTCCTTTCCTTGGACCTTTGTTTTTATAGACACTATTTCAAAGGCCTTCAAACACAGAAATAATCTTGGAGTTGTTGTAGAATTCTAACACATCCAAAGGAGGAAACTCATCGAGTAGCGTATAGGAAACCCTCGATTTGTGCATTTTCAAGCATGTCAAGAATTAGCTTCCTATCGCTCGGTTTTCAATTGCAATTGAGGTATTCCTCAATCATGGCACCACCCCAAATCATCCTGTGATTTGAAGTCCAATGATCGTGATTAAAGTTTCCTACCAACCGATTGTTTATAACTACCAACTCGTGCTTGCTTTTCAGAAGTACCAGTGGTAGTAGATTGGGATTTCTGGGTAGAAGCACGTTTTGGAGCCATCTCTTTATATAGTGAAAGTTTTTTGAAAGTCTAAAAGAGATTAGGGTAAAAGATTAGTGATTCTTTGCACACAAACTAATTGAGGAACAGAGATTTGCAGAGAAGTTGAAGAAATATTTTTGCTATTCTTGTGCAAGTCTGAGTGTTTGATTAGGCGAAAATGAATTCTTTTGCCAAAATCCTATATATATAGGAATGTAATCTCAACAGACATATACATACAAATTAATTTTGTGTGTAAGTATCTGTGTATTTGCAGATACGCGTGGGTAAAAGTTTGTTTGATATTAAATGTTTAGTGGGCCACGTCTGAGTTTTTACACACCACTATTTTTCAGAGAAATAATCTCGTCCGTTAAGATCAAACGCCCATTTCATCACGGGTCAATATTGCTTCTTCAGCAATGATCACAATCAGCAATTGTAATTGTGCCCAATTAATCAATTTTGGCGATTTTCTATCTGAATCACATTTCTGTGTGACTAAGAACACTGTTTGCATCTGAGTCTATCTCACACTTAGTATCTGTCCAAGTTTTACACAAAGATAGAAATAATACAAATTTCAAGAGAGTAGTTGATCGCAGACAACAGTACTATTCTCTTTTGTGTTCCCTCATCGAGTGATCTAGATATCCGAAAGTGCCTGCCGTAAATCTTCAAATAGACATTTTACCCTTTAGCCTTTGGTTTCTGGATACCCGTTCCAGATTCCTCTTTTCCCACCTTTGATATCTTCTTCAGATATCTGAACTTTTTCAGTTGTTTGGTAGCTCCATTAGTCCAAGACTATGTCTTAAGGCTAAGAATCTACTTTCTTGTAGTGGCTTAGTGAAGATGCCTGCAAGTTGGTCTTCAATGCCAATCTTGAGTATCTCTATATTGCCTTTTTCAACATGGTCTCTAATGAAGTGGTGTCTAACATCAATGTGCTTTGTTCTTGCATGGAACTTAGGATTCTGAGTTATTGCAATAGCACTTGTGTAGTCACAGAAAATAGGAGTTTTCTCTTCATTCAGTCCATAGTCTCGAGTTGTTTTGTATCCACAATATTTGTGAAGCACAACACCAAGCAACAATATATTCAAATTTCCGTGGTAGATGTAGCATTGAGTTTTGTTTCTTCAACCATGATATCAATCGCACCAAGAAATTAACAAGTTGTCGACGTGCTTTCTCTATAAAGCAATGATCCAAAGATAGTCAACATCCTAATAGCCAACCAAACTCAATCCACCGCCTTTTGGATACCATAATCCAACTTCTACAAGCACTTTTACGCATCTTTAATATTTTCATAGCAATGTTGTAGTGTGTTTGCATCGATTTGTCTCAAATCTAGCACACACTCCAACGCATATTGAATATCGTGTCTACTTGCGGAGGTACAAGAGAGACTCAATCAATTTCCTATACTTGTGTTCTTCAACACTCTTGTCGATTCAAGATAGGTCATTTTCGTTCCAATGCTCATAGTATCTTAGCATTCTTTCGTAAGGCTTTAGATTAAACTTGTTGAGCATGTCCTTTGCATACTTTGTTTTACTAATGAATATTCCATCATTGAGTTGCTTGACTTGCAGCCCTAGGAAGTAATTCAATTCTCCCATCATGCTCCTCTCAAATTTACATTTCATGAGTTCAACAAAGTCTTCACAAAGTTGTTTGTCTTTAGATCCAAATATAATGTCATCAACATATACTTGAACCAAAAGTAGTTTCCATCATGATTCAATGTGAAGAGTGTTTTATCAACATCTCCTTTCTTGAAACCACTTTCTAGTAGGTATCCGCCAAAGTATCAAACCCTCTTCGAGCTTGTTTCACCATACAGAGCTTTCGCTTATAGACCATCCTACTTTCTCGAGGAAACTTCAAAGCTGTGGTTGCTCAACATAGACTTCCTCAGAAGTTCACCATTTAGGAATGCACTCGACATCCATTTGATAAACTGTGAAGTCATTATGAGTCAAAGGCTAGAAAGAGTCTTATTGCATCCAATCTTGCAACTGCATAAGATTCATCAAAATCTAGTCCTTCAACTGGTGAATCCTTCGCAACCATTTCTTGCTTTGTTTCTCGTTATTTCACCGACTCATTTATTTTGTTTCTGAATACCCACTTGGTTCGAATTACAGATATTCCGTCAACAGATGGAACCAGTTTCCAGACTTTGTTTCTCTCAAATTGATCCAACTCTTCTTGCATTGCAGAGATCCAATCTTGATCCTTTAATGCTTCTTCTATAGTTTTAGTTCAATATTTGAGATGAAACATCCATAGAGGCAATTTGCATTTTCAAATTGCTCTTCTAGTTCTAACTCCTTGGTCTAATCGGATCGATCACATCCTTTGCGTGATGATTTCTTATCCATTTCATAATGGGTTTTGAACTAGTCGATCAATATCATTTTGATCCGAATGTGAATCAATATGATCTTGATGGGATACTTGCAAGATTCCGAGATATCCCACACATGGAAATGCCATGGATATCCCATAATTTTTCAAAGGTTAGAGATATCCGGAATTTGATTTCCAACAATCTCATTCTCAGAAACCTCTTCATGATGAAGGTTCTCAGTAACCTGTTCCATTTCTTGAATTTTCATAGGAAATTCTTCATCATGTCTTAGAGTCATCTGGTTGTTACTAAGCAATGGTTGTTTTTCATCGTCAGACTCATCCCCTAAGTGATTGATAGAATTGTTTCCTTTTGAGGATTCTTCTTCGTAATCTTTAATCATCGCTCTTTGAACCTATCCGAGATCATCATTCATGGGTATTTTGTTGTTTCTTTCGTAGAAAACTACATGAACCAATTCTTTCTTTTAAGTTCTTTTGTTGTAGATTCTATAGGCTTTGCTATTAAGAGAATAACCAAGAAATACTCCTTCATCTGCCTTTAGTTGAAATGTTCTCAAATACTCTTTTCCATTGTTAAGAACGAAACATCTGCAACCAAACACCCTTAGATGCTTGATACTATGGGGTCTACCAATCAAAAGCTCATAAGGAGTTTTGTCATGGTGCTTGTTAATCAGACATCTATTTTGAGTGTAGCAGGCTGAGTTTACAGCTTCAACCCAATAGATTTAACTTATTTCAGTGTCAGCGAGCATTGTTCTTACCGCGCTTTTTAGTGGTCCTATTCTTCGCTTCAAAGAACACCATTTTGTTTTGGTGTTCTTACGGAAGATAGTTGATGTTGCATACCTATGCAGGTACAAAACTCTTTTATGTACTGGTTCACAACTCAGTACCATGGTCTGTTCTGATTACAGATACCTTGTCATTTTTCATGACTTCAAGCTTATTCAAGAAGTCAGTATTTCAACCCTTGCATCGATTTTGTTTGAGAAATACAACCCAAGTGAATCTTGAGTAATCATCAACAACAACCAAACCATACTTCTTTCTTGCATAGCTAGTTACAGAGGATTCAAAAAGATCCATATGTAACGTTTGCAGCGGCCTTTCACTGGAGTGTCTAGTTTTAGACTTGAAAGATGTTTTGATTGTTTTCCCATTTCGAAGTCGGGCATATACCATCCTTTCTATATGCCATTTTGGGTAAACCAACCACCAATTCTTTCTTGGCTAGCTTGTTCAGAATTTTGAAATTCAAGTGACTCATTCTCTTATGCCATAGCCAATTTTCTTCAAAGGCTATGATTGACTCACCATGAGACATTCTTTAGTTGTATGATGCCCAATCAAGAACATAAAGATTTCCTTTTGGCCTAGCAACCAAGACTGTCTGCTTTGACTCATTGTCAATCACTTTGCATAGTTTTGACTTGATCTTGACAGTATACCCTTTGTCTACTAGTTGACTCATGCTTTGGAGAATATATTTCAATCCCTTTACATGTAGTACTTCAGAGATTGTAAGGGCTCCAAACTTCAGATTGCCAAATCCTATGGCTGGATTTTCATCTCCTCCAGCAAATCTAATAATTGGTCCATCATCGCATTTTCTATAGTTAATCAGATTTGCTTTGTCTCCTGTCATGTGCTTCCCACATCCGCTATCAAAATGCCACTTTGGATTGGTGTTTAGAGTGTTCTCATTAGCCATTAAACAGGGTTCAATGTTAGAGATATCTGGAAAGATTTCTTCAGCCACTCCACACACTTCTTTCTTCATTTGACCAAAGTCAATCACTTCATGAGAAACACCGCACATTTCTGGAGAAGGCAGTGTGGAATCATCTGTGTCTTCATCCTCAGAATCAGACTCAATGTCTAGAGTATCCAGTTGGAGTTGAATCTTTTTCCTTTCTTCAGTGAGCATAGCTCTCTGACTTCTCTTGAAGTTTCTTATATCTTTCTTGTCACCTGTCTTTAGTTTGTTGAAGGCAGGGCAATCCTTCTTGAAATGACCAGGTTTCTGACAATAGAAACAGATATCGTTTCTGATTTCTGCTTCAAGATTAGATGCTTTCGGTCGCTTGTTCATGAGCTCGACAAATTGATATTTTTGTACTGTGATAGTTTGAGCCTACATGCTTTTTCAAATTCTCTTCGCTTTTCTTCTCTCAATCTCGACCACATATTTTCTCATTTGCTTTACAAAGAAGAGCATCCTCACTCACCTCCCCGCTTCCATCTTTTCAAGTTCCTTGGGCAACTAGAGTAACATTCGCAACTTTTCATTGTTTGTTCTCTTCGAGTTGTCTCATAGTCAAGTGGCAAGGTGAGAGAAAAGTTCCACCGAGTGATATCCGCATTCCTCGTTAAAGTAGAAAACTTTGTAAGCTCCGCTATGATTTAGACTTCTCACAATAGTCTTAATCTTTTCCGTCGTATATCTATTATTCGCCAAGTGCAGCCATGTCACTCATGATCGCTAAACCGGAAATCTAGTTCTTCAAAAGTCTCTATGGGACCTTGTTTAAAGTTTTGAATTTGAGCTTCAAAACTTCAACTTATTTTCCTTCGCTTTTCAAGGCCGCACAGATTTCTTCAATTAGTTGCCAGACCACTTTCGCCATTTTTGCACCCCTACGCTTTACCGTATGTGCTCGAGTAGAACGATGATGATATTGCGAGCCTGACCATCCCGTCGATTTCTCTAGGCATCTTCCACTGTCCAGAGCTCTCTGGCTTTGGCTCAGAATAACTTGACCGGTAGGTCTCCGCTAGTCGACGATCGTCTGTGAAGACCCATCACTTTGTTCTCTGCTCTACCATTAGAACCCTCTATGACCAGCTTGAGTTGTTGAATGACTCTGGGGCCATTCTTTATCACGTCGATCATTTCTTCACTGATGGCTTCTAGGTGGAGCATCATGTTGTTCTTCCATTTCTCATAATTCTCTGGCTTGAAAATTGGGGCGTCACTTAAAGACATCCTGCAACAAACATACTAACTAAACAAATCAAGTGTAGGTGAAAAGCAGTTAGTGGGCACTTATCTCGATCTAGGTTCAAGGTATGCTTAGGAACCTCCTGCTCTGATACCACTTGTTGGTCCAGATAACGGCAAAGTAAAAGACTAGAGGGGGGTGAATAGTATTTTTCAAACTTTTGTCGATAAACACAATTTCTCAGATATCTGTGAAGATATCTGATACTTATTTTCAGAGAGCGGAAGACTTTTTTTGATAAGTGCACGTGCGCAGCAAGATATGTGTAAATACTTAGCAAGGTAAATAAAGCAAGTAATAGATTGTAGAAAGTAAATAACATAAGTCTTTATAGTGGTATCCAAGGTATGAATCCTTCAACTAATCCACTTCGCCTTTCTCGCACCTAGAATCCACTAAGACATAATTGAGGTAACCTTACAAGTATCTTCTCTCGATTCCTAAATACACTAGTTCCCAACCAAGTGTCCCCCGAGTTATTCCCTGCTTTCAACCAAGTACTTCCTCAGACTGTAAACCTGAGCTATTCCTTAGTTTCCTAAACTAAGTACTTCCTATGCTCAAGAACCTTGGAGTTATTCCTTAGTTTCCCAAACTAAGTACTTCCGCATCTACACGATTAAGGTGTGTTAAGGTAGTTTGTCGTGAGCTTCTTTAAGAACTTGTTCATTATGCAGATAGTTCTATGAATCAAGTATACTTAATACACTTTTCAATGTATGGTATCTTGTTCTTATCGACCAAGTCTATGATAAGCGCTCAAGAGAATGAATCTTTATATGAAATCTTAATTCAACTCCTTCACAAATAACAATGCTTGTTAAGGATCAGGACACTTAGAACTTTTGTGCTACTTAGAATCAAGAGCTTTGGTCGCAACAGAAAGCTTGAAGGTAAGTAGTATGCTTGAGAGAGCTTGTGTGAGTATTCAGTGTGTAAGTTCTGTGTGTGTTCTCAAGCATTCTAAGTGTTGATATTTATAGATGAATTTGAGTGCCGCTTCAATTGTATCCGTTAGTTTAAATCAAATATAAACTATTGATATCTCGAGTATAGTAATCGCTGAACGCTTGTCTTCTTCTTCGAGACTACCGCTTTTGTTCGACATTTCGTCTGCGCATTTAATGCATCGTACTATACTTTGTCCTCAGAGTGCCAACGAACTATGCATGCTTTCAAGCTTTGCACGCTCTTTTCGTAGACTATCACAACTCCAGATACCACCGGTTAAAATATATTGTTTCTGAACATAATCTTTATCCAAGGTATCCGATCAGATATATGTAAGCACTTTTCCTCATTCGTAAACCTCAGATTCTCGTGATATCTTTTGCAACACTTGTTTATTGAAACACTTGTTTCTTCAAGATATCTCGACATAGGTATTTGATTACCTTTGTCTTCAAAGAATCTTGTGTAGTCTTCAAAACTTCATTTTAAAGTCGAGCTTCTCATGTTGGATGCCTTCTTCTTAGTCTTCTTCAAGAAAATAAAAATTACATTCAGAGACCTAACATCCTATACAAGATTTACTAGACTATCATATTTAGTGATTTTCCACTTTTACAAAGGTTCAAGTGAAGCAATAGTACTAACCACCTTTTCTGAGCTAAGATAAGTCATTAGGTTGCTGATAAAAATCTAAACAGATATTCCTAACAACTTGTTTATTCAAGATATCTGGACATAGGTATCTGATGACCTTTGTCTTCAAAGAATCTTGTGCGCCTTCAAAACTTCAAAATTTGTTGAACTCTCCTACTGGATGCCTTCTTGTCGGTCTTCTTCAAAGATATAAAAATTACATTCAGAGACCTAACATCCTATACAAGATTTGCTAGACTATCATACTTAGTGATTTTCCTCTTTTACAGTGTTCAAGTGAACCAAGAGTACTAACCACCTTTCTAAGCTAAGATAAGTCATTAGATTCCTGATAAAAATCTAAACAGATATTCCTAACACGGTGTTCCACCTGAACTCTAGCTAGCTCACCGTGCTCAGGCATGTGCTTCCACCGTTTAAACCGTGTTCGAGTACCGCCAGGAGTCAAATATTCCTTGTTTCCTTCGATATGTTTCTTTTGTCCCAAAGACAGATTCCTACGCTCTTTCCCATAGCCCATTTTGATTCCTCCTCAATCGCAGCTACAGTCCTAACTTCTTCCATGGCCTCCATTTTGTTGAAAATCTCATTCTCCTTCTCTACAACAAAAAACAGGTGTTTAATCTGTCGCTAAACAGAGAGCGATCCGTCACAGGGTTTAGCGACGATAAAATCCGCCGCCTCTTTCTTCGTCACAATGCTCCCAATGATCGATAGAGTATCCATCGCTAAATAACTACGGATTTAGCACCAATAGAATATTGACTTTTTAGAGACGATATTATCCGTCTCTAAAATTCGCTTTTTTCATTTTTCAAAATATCAAAAGTACTTTTATTTAGCGTCGCTAAATAGAGACGGAATGGGCGATGGATAGGTATTTTTTAAAAATTTTAAATTAACTGGAAATTTAGCGACGGATTTCGCAAAATATTGATGGATTTTGTGACGGATTATGTTTTTCCGTCACAAATTCCGTCACTGATTAGCGACGGATAACTAATCGGTCGCTAAATAGTGACGGATTTTGTCACTGGATTATGTTTTTACGCCACTATTTAGCTTGGATTTCGATTTCACCCGTTTCATATTGATAAAATGTCCGATAGTAAATCCAAAATAATGAAATTGTTTTAATTAAACAGAAATCATTCGACAAAATACAAATTATCCGTACTAAAATGAAATATATTCGTACCTATAGTTTTAAGAAGTCAGAAAAACATAAGTCCAAATCTCACTAACGGGCGGGATGGCTGGTGATGGAACGTGGCCATGAAAGCCTCAGACCGCTGTCAAGACACTGTATCCTCCTTGTTGTCTAGCTAGTCGCTCCAACCGCCTGTTCCTCCGAACTCTAGCTAGCTCACCGTGCCTATGCATGTGCCTCCACCGTGCAACTCAGTGTTCGAGTATTGTTGTAGGAGTCAAATATTGCTTGTTTCCTTCGATATGTTTCTTTTGTCTAAGCACCTGGAGTTCTCGCTCATTCCCTTAGCCCATTGTGATTCCTCCTCGATCATGCCAAATACCTTCCATTCTTCCACGGCCTCCATTTTTTTGAAAATCTCATTCTCCTTCACTACAAAAAAATAGGTGTTTAATCCGTCGCTAAGGGTTTTGCGACGGATAAAGATCTCGTTTTCTCTTTTTCGTCACAATGCTCCTAACTGTTGATACGGATATGTGTCCAATCATAAGCGCCATAGAGCGGTCCTAGAGCATCGTATTTAAATGGCTAATTCAAGACCATCCGACCTTCAAATGGTCCGACCTATGGAAACATTCCGGTCAACTAGTATGTGCAAGTCAATACACCTTCTCAACTAAGTCCGACTGCTAGGTGTATGACTTCAACTCAAAAGAAGTGACATGATCTTTCCAAGTATCACAAAATGTCACCCAGATGCCAAACGGATCGGACGAGATAATCTCACACGCCACCCTCACATTAAGACCAAACGATATAATGTAACCATCGAGATACTTCGTGGAACTCTGTGCTCTGACACCCCGAGTTACCTAAGGGTAGATTAACCAAGCGCATGATCCGTCTCAAGGATCGACACGGACCAATAGGCGAATAAGATTTCAGAGGGAAAGGTCCAAACTACCCTCCTGCACCTGCTAATCGGTATTGAATATCGCCACTATTGGGTCAGGCCAAAGGTAGCATTGTTGTCCAAATCGAACATACACTGCATCATCTTATGAACCACTTCATAAGTATATGATAACTATAAATATAGCACAAGGTCACATACATGGGGGTAAGTTATAAGTGATAAGTCATAATTCATAAGCAACAACTACCAAGTTCACTATATCATATCCTTCCTCATTACTACTACATCGAGCTTTCCAACTCTCTCTGAATAAAGTCTCTACCATATCGACAACATGCAATCCGGATTACCTATCTAACCCCCCACTTAGTCTTTTCAGGTGTTCCGACTCTGACCAAGGCACCAGGTCGGACTTCAAGTTGGAGGCGGACCATAGGATAGAGACTTGTAGTAGTTCAGTTAGTGTTCGAGGCTAAACCCTCAACATTTTGGCGCCACTCGTGGGAATCATTACAAAGGTTCCGTGCTTAAGTTAGTCGATGGCAAGAATAAGATGGACAAGACGACCAAGGTTGCAGCGCCGGATTCCACCCCACGCCCATCGCGGACGCCCGCCAACAGAGGACGAAGGGCCACCGGGCCGAAAGGAATGCCGGAGAAAGGAGATATCTCGAGCGATGGTCACACAATGAGCCCATCCTCTCACGAGGGAAGAGACGCTCCACCTGTGGGAACCGTAATACTCGAGAATGTTGGGCCCAAAATCATGGAGAAGAAGCCGCACGTTCATCCGGCCGACACAAGGTCCTCCACCCGCCAACACTTTACCATGCCGATGGTCGTAGTCCGCACTAGTGACTTCGGATTAAGTGAGAACCAATTCGTCGACACTCACGATAATCCAGGTTGTCTGGGTCTAACAATATCCAACCTTGACAAGCCACTCCGCCAAGGCTAATCCAAGGCAAGCAGAGCCCGCCTATCAAGGAACGAGCAACGTCCGATCTAACAAAGGTTGGGGAATCACTACCACAAGAGGATTTGGAACCTCCTGACAGAGAGCTTCGCTTCCTGTTCGACAAGAAGGAAGCCCCAATGGACAAAGAGCATATCAAGAAGAGGAAATGGGCAACTAGAGTTCCGCAGAGAAGCACCACTGCCAGAGACCATGTAGGAAACTATTCCCGTAGTCTACCTAGATGAGCTCACGGTGGATGTAGCAATTCATCCTAGAACGGGAGAGATGATGACTACGGAAGAAATCTATACTCAACAAAAAGCCTTGGAGGCCCAGATTCTAAATCTCGGACGCCTGTTAAAGGATCATGAGCAGATAGCTACTAGTGCACCAAACCCTTTGTGTGATGATATCGTGAAAGAAAAGGAAAGAAACAAGATCTTGGATCAAGTGATTCCGAACATGGAATACTATTACGGAGACACTTGTCCTATGGGCCACCTGACAAGGTACAATAGTCAGATGGATTCCAAGGATGAGCGATAATACGAAGCTCTCACGCTCTCATCTACTCTCTTCTAATGCCCATGGATTGGTACACTGCTTTGCCAAACAAGTCAATAAGGTCATATGCGGATCTCTCTTCCAAGTTCCTGGGACGATTTGGAAAATCGAAAAGAAGAAAGTGGACTGTAGAGCACCTGGCCGAGGTTATACAAAGGGAACAAGAGGATCTTAGGACATTCTTGGATCGCTTTAATACGGAAGTTCTCCGAGTTGAGCCTCACAGTATTAAAGAACGGGTCCGTCACCTGTATGCTAATACTTACAACTCAGAGCTCCGCAGGAAACTCTCTAGCCAGGAAGTAAGAAGTGAAAGACATTTGGATGACATCTGTGAAGAGATAATGTACGGAGAGGAGTACCAAGGAATGTTCCAAAGGAGAGTCGGGTTCCAAGAAAGGAAAGCAAATGATGAAACAAGAGCAACGCTAGGGAAAGTTTGATCCAAGAAGGATTACAGGATAAAGGTTTCAGGAAAGGAGTCCGCCAAGACGCATTCATGACTACACTCGCCTCAATAAACCAAGATCCGACATCTTGGCCACCATTGTCGAGGAAAAGTTGATATCCAATGGCCAAAGCCATCTCACAATAATCGAAAGAACAAGAATGCGAAAGTGGTATCGCAAGTTTCACAAGAGCCGTGGTCATGAGACCGATTGTATCTCAATCAAAATAGAGGTCAATATTTGATAAGAGAGGGCAAGTTGAAGGAGCACATCTATACGGACGAGCCTTCTAGACATGATAGGACGGAACGAAGGAGGGATGATAGAGCTACAGAGCCACAACCCCATCCGCTATCCTTGCCACCTCTACCGGACAGTCATCCGGCTCGCATGGATCATCACCAATATAGGTATAATAATCATATTGAAATGGAGAACCCTCCATATAGTGGAGTGATCAACACAGAAGGGCGGACTAACTGGGGCGAGAAGTAAACGCAAGAGAGCGGATTCTAACAATGACAGATCATATGTCGCCCAAAGAATTCGAGGGACAAACTCTATATCCTTTGATGATAGTGAGATTCGTCCTGCTACAGCAGGAGGGGAGGACATAGATGATCCGGATGTTCCACTGGTAGTTTCTTTGACCATAGCAACTTATCAGGTGAACAAGATCCTGGTGGATACTGGGAGTTCCTCAACATCATCTCCAAAAGGACAATAGACGTATGGATTTGGGAAGAATCCATATGAGAGAGTCAATACTCCATATTAGGTTTGGAGGAGGAACCGTCTGCCTTAGAAGGCCATGCTACATGTATCACCGGGGACACATCCCGCTGAGGGTGCAAATAGTCCGCTTTGTAGTGGTGGATCGAACTTTCACTACAATGCCATCTTGGTCGTCTGGGCTCAATCAATTCCAGCTATACCCCACCGCATAATAGAATGAAGTTTCCGACCCATGCGGAGTTGAGAGGAAGTGGGGAACATCCGAGAAGCTTGGAGTGTTACATTATGTCCACGAGGAGAGCGTCCCCACTGTCATGGTTACATAGGACTCTCGATCCAAGTTGTTCTCCCACCAAAAAGGAGAATTCTAACATTGGGATTGGGAGCCAAGGACAAGTTTCCTAAAATCAAGACGGATCGAACCTCACGTAAACGCCGTAGAAGTTGAACTTGTTGGGAGCCCGATAAGAAGACTAGAATCGTAATGTAGATGAATGCTAAGTGGAAATAAAGCTCATTACTTGTATCGAGCCAACAAGGATGTCTTTGCTTGAGTAATCGATGACCTCAAGGGATAGACCCAGGGTTGTTGTTCACCGTCTCAACATGGATCCTCGATTAAATATATCCGCCAAGAGAAAGGATTTCGTCCGATCAAGGATGCTATCATATCCGGTTGATCGACCCATGAAAGCCGTATATATCAAGAGGTTCGTTATTCCGATTGGGTTTGCAACGTGGTTTTAGTAGAAAAGTCACCCAACAAATGGCGGATGTGCAATGATTTCACCAAGCAATAAATTTGCCAAACGATCCATACCCTTTGCCACGGATTGACCAATTGGTCGATTCCACAAATGGATGTCTACATCGAAGTTTCATGGACGCGATCAAGGCTTTTACCGATTCGGATAGCCAAGGAGGATATTAAGAAAATAGCTTTTTGTCATGGAGGGGTGTATTGCTTTAAAGTGATGCCCTTCGATTGAAAAACGCGAGAGCTACTTACCAACGGGTAAATCAAATGTTCAAGGAAGAAATCGCAAGACTATGGAGGTGTATGTGGATAACATGCTCAAGTTAAAAAAAACTAAGGAACAATATGTGGATCACTTGAACAAGTGCTTTGCTATCCTTAGGAAATACGGAATGAAACTCAATCCGAGAAGTGCACCTTCGAGTAAGGGCGGAAGTTCCTATGATACATGGTCATAGAAAGGAATAAGTGCAAACTCAGAAGATAAAATCCATCCTAGACCTACCCCATCCAAGAACCTCAATGAGATACAATAATATCGATTCACTCATGTCCTTAAGTCTTTATTACGATCCGCAGAAGAATCTCCCATTCTTCAAAAATCCTCCTAAAGGAGAGAGAACTTTGAGTGGACTAAGGAATGTTCCGAGGGTTTTGAAAACTTGAAAAAGTACCTCCATTCCCATCCACCGCTTCCTCCAAACCCGTAGAAGGAGAATCCACTCTACCTCTACCTAGAAATTACTAAGAGGCAATGAGTTCCAGATAGTAATGATTCAAGCTTAACGACCACATGCCAATCTACTATCTTAGTAAAGTCTTTGCGTAGAGACAAGATAATGAAGATTGAGAAATTTGCATATGATTTGGGTTTACACCGCATACAAGTTAAAGCCATATTTCAAGTCTCATAAAATAGTAGTACTAACTACGGAACCTTTGAAACAGTCCAGGAAATCCCGACCAATCCGTAGATGACTTCTATGGACAATCGAAATGAGTAATACGTATATTTACATTAGCTATCGTGACCCAGCCAAGAACGCTAAGTTGTTGCCGATTTCCTAGCGGAATACCTCAAGGTAATCAGAAAGTCCTTGATAAACAGCATTTGAATGCCTAATTACCAAGCGGATCAAATCAAGGCTAGTTCCGCCAAAGATCAACCTGTAAACCTCGAGGAGGCTCATTATTAATCACCTCTTGACTACATCATGGAGGATATTCGATAACCAAATGTTCCTTCTTGATGATATCACAAGGAAATCTGCATACTAATAACTCCGACGTGCTAAAGAGAAGGAGGAACAAAGATTGAAATTCGAGCTAACAGAAGATCTCCAAACCAAGGAATATTCCTCCGATATTTGGATTGAAGTGGATGGTTCGGCCTAATCGGAAGAGTAGGAGGTATTGAATCTATTTTAAAAGCCCCGATCGCTGAACTCACTATGCGATATCCTGGAATTCAAAGTCACCAATAATGCGGTGAATATGAAGCATCATATCTGGACCACGCCTAGCCAAGTCCCCGCAGATTCGAAACTCAAAGGTTACACGGATTCACAGCTAGTTGAAGCCCAATTTTCTGGTGCTTTTTGCCACAAGGTCTTTAATGATCAAGTACCTTGAGCTACTTAAGCAAGAAGTCACTTTGATGAGTTTACTCGAGAAGTTTGATAGGCATGGAACGAATGAGCTGACGCTTTCGCAAAGTATGCTCATATAACAACTGATAGGATAACTAATCCGTCGCTAAATAGTGACGGATTATGTTTTTCATTAAGATTTAGCTTACGGATTAGTTATCCGCCTCGCTAAATTTCCAGATTTTAATTTTTTTTTAAAAATTACGCCTGCTGTTTCAATTGTTTCATTTTGATAAAATGTTCATAGTAAATCCATAATAGTGAAATTGTTTTAATTAAATGTAAATCATTCGACAAAATACAAATTATCCAGATTAAATGAAATATATCCGTACATATAGTTTTAAGTACGTAAGTCGAAAACATAAGTCCAAATCTAACCATCGGGTGGGGGTATTGTGATGGAACGTGGCCATGAAAGCTCGTGACCGCTGTCAAGACGCCGGGTATCCTCCTGTTGT
>CM048843.1:47927482-48113231 GCA_026545765.1 Plantago major | reverse complement strand
CTCTACTTGAGAGTTAAACAATACACAAAAAGGTGGGATAAACAACAAGCGAACAACACCACTCGAGAGATAAACAACACATCAAAGGTGGGATAATATCAAGCGAAGAAGTCTATTGAGATTTAAACAATACATAGAAGGAGTAAGAGTATGACAAGCGAAGAACTCTACTTGAGAGTTAAACCACACACATAAAGTGGGATAAACAACAAATGTAAAATTCTACTAGAGTTGAACAACACAATAAAGGTGGGATGATTACAAATTGAGAAGTCAATTTGAGATTTAAACAACACATCGGAGGGTAATAAAAACAAATGAAAAACTCTACTTGAGAGTTAAACAATACACAAAAGGTGGGATAAACAACAAGCGAACAACACCACTCGAGAGATAAACAACACATCAAAGGTGGGATAATATCAAGCGAAGAAGTCTATTGAGATTTAAACAATACGAGAAGGGTAAGAGTATGACAAGCGAAGAACTCTACTTGAGAGTTAAACCACACACATAAGGAGTGGGATAAACAACAAATGTAAAATTCTACTCGAGAGTTGAACAACCTGATAAAGAGTGGGATGATTACAAATTGAGAAGTCAATTTGAGATTTAAACAACACATCGGAGGGGTAATAAAAAAACAAATGAAAAACTCTACTTGAGAGTTAAACAATACACAAAAGGGGTGGGATAAACAACAAATGTACAATTCTACTCGAGAGTTGAGCAACCTGATAAAGGAGTGGGATGATTACAAATTGAGAAGTCAATTTGAGATTTAAACAACATATCGGAGGGGTAATAAAAAAACAAATGAAAAACTTTACTTGAGAGTTAAACAATACACAAAAGGAGTGGGTTAACAACAAACAAACAACACCACTCGAGAGATAAACAACACATCAATGGAGTGGGATAATATCAAACGAAGAAGTCTATTCGAGATTTAAACAATACACAGAAGGAGTAAGAGTATGACAAACGAAGAACTCTACTTGAGAGTTAAACCACACACATAAGGAGTGGGATAAACAACAAATGTAAAATTCTACTCGCAATAAAGGAGTGGGATGATTACAAATTGAGAAGTCAATTTGTGATTTAAACAACACAACGGAGGGGTAATAAAAAAACAAATGAAAAACTCTACTTGAGAGTTAAACAATACACAAAAGAAGTGGGATAAACAACAAACGAACAACACCACTCGAGAGACAAACAACACATCAATGGAGTGGGATAATGTCAAACGAAGAAGCCTATTCGAGATTTAAACAATACACAGAAGGAGTAAGAGTATGACAAACAAAGAACTCTACTTGAGAGTTAAACCACACACATAAGGAGTGGGATAAACAACAAATGTAAAATTCTACTCGAGAGTTGAACAACACAATAAAGGTGGGATGATTACAAATTGAGAAGTCAATTTGAGATTTAAACAACACATCGGAGGGTAATAAAAACAAATGAAAAACTCTACTTGAGAGTTAAACAATACACAAAGGAGTGGGATAAACAACAAGCGAACAACACCACTCGAGATAAACAACACATCAAAGGGTGGGATAATATCAAGCGAAGAAGTCTATTAGATTTAAACAATACATAGAAGGGTAAGAGTATGACAAGCGAAGAACTCTACTTGAGAGTTAAACCACACACATAAGGAGTGGGATAAACAACAAATGTAAAATTCTACTAGAGTTGAACAACACTGATAAAGAGTGGGATGATTACAAATTGAGAAGTCAATTTGAGATTTAAACAACACATCGGAGGGTAATAAAAAACAAATGAAAAACTCTACTTGAGAGTTAAACAATACACAAAAGAGTGGGATAAACAACAAGCGAACAACACCACTCGAGAGATAAACAACACATCAAAGGGTGGGATAATATCAAGCGAAGAAGTCTATTGAGATTTAAACAATACAGGAAGGAGTAAGAGTATGACAAGCGAAGAACTCTACTTGAGAGTTAAACCACACACATAAGGTGGGAAAAACAACAAATGTAAAATTCTACTCGAGAGTTGAACAACACAATAAAGGAGTGGGATGATTACAAATTGAGAAGTCAATTTGAGATTTAAACAACACATCGGAGGGTAATAAAAAAACAAATGAAAAACTCTACTTGAGAGTTAAACAATACACAAAGGAGTGGGATAAACAACAAGCGAACAACACCACTCGAGAGATAAACAACACATCAAAGGTGGGATAATATCAAGCGAAGAAGTCTATTGAGATTTAAACAATACAGAAGGAAGGGTAAGAGTATGACAATCGAAGAACTCTACTTGAGAGTTAAACCACACACATAAGGAGTGGGATAAACAACAAATGTAAAATTCTACTCGAGAGTTGAACAACACAATAAAAGAGTGGGATGATTACAAATTGAGAAGTCAATTTGAGATTTAAACAACACATCGTAGGGTAATAAAATAACAAATGAAAAACTACTTGAGAGTTGAACAATACACAAAAGGAGTGGGATAAACAACAAACAAACAACACCACTCGAGAGATAAACAACACATCAAAGGAGTGGGATAATATCAAACGAAGAAGTCTATTCGAGATTTAAACAATACACAAGACTAAGAGTATGACAAATGAAGAACTCTACTTGAGAGTTAAACCACACACATAAGGAGTGGGATAAACAACAAATGTAAAATTTTACTCGAGAGTTGAACAACACAATAAAGGAGTGGGATGATTACAAATTGAGAAGTCAATTTGAGATTTAAACAACACATCGGAGGGGTAATAAAATAACAAACGAAAAAACTACTTGAGAGTTAAACAATACACAAAAGGTGGGATAAACAACAAGCGAACAACACCACTCGAGAGATAAACAACACATCAAAGGTGGGATAATATCAAGCGAAGAAGTCTATTAGATTTAAACAATACACGGAAGGAGTAAGAGTATGACAAACGAAGAACTCTACTTGAGATTTAAACCACACACATAAGGAGTGGGATAAACAACAAATGTAAAATTCTACTGAGAGTTGAACAACACAATAAAGGAGTGGGATGATTACAAATTGAGATGTCAATTTGAGATTTAAACAACACATCGGAGGGTTAATAAAATAACAAATGAAAAACTCTACTTGAGAGTTAAACAATACACATAAGGAGTGGGATAAACAACAAGCGAACAACACCACTCGAGATAAACAACACATCAAAGGAGTGGGATAATATCAAGCGAAGAAGTCTATTGAGATTTAAACAATACAGAAGGAGTAAGAGTATGACAAGCGAAGAACTCTACTTGAGAGTTAAACCAGACACATAAGGAGTGGGATAAACAACAAATGTAAAATTCTACTCGAGAGTTAAACCACACAATAAAGGAGTGGGATGATTACAAATTGAGAAGTCAGTTTGAGATTTAAACAACACATCGGAGGGTTAATAAAATAACAAACGAAAAAACTCTACTTGAGAGTTGAACAATACACAAAAGGAGTGGGATAAACAACAAACGAACAACACCACTCGAGAGATAAACAACACATCAAAGGAGTGGGATAATATCAAACGAAGAAGTCTATTCGAGATTTGAACAATACACAGAAGGAGTAAGAGTATCACAAACGAAGAACTCTACTTGAGAGTTAAACCACACACATAAGGAGTGGGATAAACAACAAATGTAAAATTCTACTCGACAGTTAAACAACACAATAAAGGAGTGTGATGATTACAAATTGGAAAGTCAATTTGAGATTTAAACAACACATCGGAGGGGTAATAAAAAACAAATGAAAAACTCTACTTGAGAGTTAAACTATACACAAAAGGAGTGGGATAAACAACAAACGAACAACACCCCTGGAGAGATAAACAACACATCAAAGGAGTGGGATAATATCAAACGAAGAAGTCTATTCGAGATTTAAACAAGACACAGGAGTAAGAGTATGACAAATGAAGAACTCTACTTGAGAGTTAAACCACACACATAAGGAGTGGGATAAACAACAAATGTACAATTCTACTCGAGAGTTAAACAACACAATAAAGGAGTGGGATGATTACAAATTGAGAAGTCAATTTGTGATTTAAACAACACATCGGAGGGGTAATAAAAAAACAAATGAAAAACTCTACTTGAGAGTTAAACAATACACAAAAGGAGTGGGATAAACAACAAATGTACAATTCTACTCGAGAGTTAAACAACACAATAAAGGAGTGGGATGATTACAAATTGAGAAGTCAATTTGAGATTTAAACAACACATCGGAGGGGTAATAAAAAAACAAACGAAAAAACTCTACTTGAGAGTTGAACAATACACAAAAGGAGTGGGATAAACAACAAACGAACAACACCACTCGAGAGATAAACAACACATCAAAGGAGTGGGATAATATCAAAAGAAGAAGTCTATTCGAGATTTAAACAATACACAGAAGGAGTAAAAGTATGACAAGCGAAGAACTCTACTTGAGAGTTAAACCACACACATAAGGAGTGGGATAAACAACAAATGTAAAATTCTACTCGAGAGTTGAACAACCTGATAAAAAGGTGGGATGATTACAAATTGAGAAGTCAATTTGAGATTTAAACAACACATCGGAGGGGTAATAAAAACAAATGAAAAACTACTTGAGAGTTAAACAATACACAAAAAGGTGGGATAAACAACAAGCGAACAACACCACTCGAGAGATAAACAACACAACAAAGGAGTGGGATAATAACAAACGAACAAGTCTATTAGAGATTTAAACAATACACAGAAGGAGTAAGAGTATGACAAACGAAGAACTCTACTTGAGAGTTAAACCACACACATAAGGAGTGGGATAAACAACAAATGTAAAATTCTACTCGAGAGTTAAACAACAGAGTAAAGGAGTGGGATAATTACAAATTGGGAAGTCAACTTGAGATTTAAACAACATATCGGAGGGGTAATAAAAAACCAAATGAAAAACTCTACTTTTGAGTTAAACAATACACATAAGGAATGGGATAAACAACAAATGTAAAATTCTACTCGAGAGTTGAACAACACAATAAAGGAGTGGGATGATTACAAATTGAGAAGTCAATTTGAGATTTAAACAACAAATCGGAGGGGTAATAAAAAAACAAACGAAAAACTCTACTTGAGAGATAAACAATACACCAAAGGTGTGGGATAAACAACAAACGAACAACACAACTCGAGATAAACAACACATCAATGGGTGGGATAATATCAAGCGAAGAAGTCTATTGAGATTTAAACAATACACAGAAGGAGTAAGAGTATGACAAACAAAGAACTCTACTTCAGAGTTAAACCACACACATAAGGAGTGGGATAAACAACAAATGTAAAATTCTACTCGAGAGTTGAACAACACAATAAAGGAGTGGGATGATTACAAATTGAGAAGTCAATTTGAGATTTAAACAACACATCGGAGGGGTAATAAAAAAACAAATGAAAAACTCTACTTGAGAGTTAAACAATACACAAAAGGGGTGGGATAAACAACAAACGAACAACACCACTCGAGATAAACAACACATCAAAGGTGGGATAATATCAAGCGAAGAAGTCTATTGAGATTTAAACAATACATGGAAGGAGTAAGAGTATGACAAACGAAGAACTCTACTTGAGAGTTAAACCACACACATAAAGGTGGGATAAACAACAAATGTAAAATTCTACTCGAGAGGTGAACAACACAATAAAAGTGGGATGATTACAAATTGAGAAGTCAATTTGAGATTTAAACAACACATCGGAGGGGTAATAAAAAAACAATTGAAAAACTCTACTTGAGAGTTAAACAATACACAAAAGGTGGGATAAACAACAAGCGAACAACACCACTCGAGAGATAAACAACACATCAAAGGTGGGATAATATCAAGCGAAGAAGTCTATTGAGATTTAAACAATACATAGAAGGAGTAAGAGTATGACAAACAAAGAACTCTACTTGAGATTTAAACCACACACACATAAGGAGTGGGATAAACAACAAATGTAAAATTCTACTCGAGAGTTGAACAACACAATAAAGGAGTGGGATGATTACAAATTGAGAAGTCAATTTGAGATTTAAACAACACATCGGAGGGGTAATAAAAAAAAAACAAATGAAAAACTCTACTTGAGAGTTAAACAATACACAAAAGAAGTGGGATAAACAACAAACGAACAACACCACTCGAGAGATAAACAACACATCAAAGGAGTGCGATAATATCAAACGAAGAAGACTATTCGAGATTTAAACAATACACAGAAGGAGTAAGAGTATGACAAATGAAGAACTCTACTTGAGATTTAAACCACACACATAAGGAGTGGGATAAACAACAAATGTAAAATTCTACTCGAGAGTTGAACAACACAATAAAGGAGTGGGATGATTACAAATTGAGAAGTCAATTTGAGATTTAAACAACACATCGGAGGGGTAATAAAAAAAAACAAATGAAAAATTCTACTTGAGAGTTAAACAATACACAAAAGAAGTGGGATAAACAACAAACGAACAACACCACTCGAGAGATAAACAACACATCAAAGGAGTGCGATAATATCAAACGAAGAAGACTATTCGAGATTTAAACAATACAGAAGGAGTAAGAGTATGACAAGCGAAGAACTCTACTTGAGAGTTAAACCACACACATAAGGAGTGGGATAAACAACAAATGTAAAATTCTACTAGAGTTGAACAACACAATAAAGAGTGGGATGATTACAAATTGAGAAGTCAATTTGAGATTTAAACAACACATCGGAGGGTAATAAAATAACAAATGAAAAACTACTTGAGAGTTAAACAATACACAAAAGGAGTGGGATAAACAACAAGCGAACAACACCACTCGAGAGATAAACAACACATCAATGGGTGGGATAATATCAAGCGAAGAAGTCTATTGAGATTTAAACAATACGAGAAGGAGTAAGAGTATGACAAGCGAAGAACTCTACTTGAGAGTTAAACCACACACATAAGGAGTGGGATAAACAACAAATGTAAAATTCTACTCGAGAGTTGAACAACACAATAAAGGAGTGGGATGATTACAAATTGAGAAGTCAATTTGAGATTTAAACAACACATCGGAGGGGTAATAAAATAACAAATGAAAAACTCTACTTGAGAGTTAAACAATACACAAAAAGTGGGATAAACAACAAGCGAACAACACCACTCGAGAGATAAACAACACATCAAAGGAGTGGGATAATATCAAGCGAAGAAGTCTATTAGAATTGAACAATACACAGAAGGAGTAAGAGTATGACAAGCGAAGAACTCTACTTGAGAGTTAAACCAGACACATAAGCAGTGGGATAAACAACAAATGTAAAATTCTACTCGAGAGTTGAACAACACAATAACCGAGTGGGATGATTACAAATTGAGAAGTCAATTTGAGATTTAAACAACACATCGGAGGGGTAATAAAATAACAAATGAAAAACTCTACTTGAGAGTTAAACAATACACAAAAGAAGTGGGATAAACAACAAGCGAACAACACCACTCGAGAGATAACAACACATCAAAGGGTGGGATAATATCAAGCGAAGAAGTCCATTTGAGATTTAAACAATACACAGAAGGAGTAAGAGTATGACAAGCGAAGAACTCTACTTGAGAGTTAAACCACACACATAAGGAGTGGGATAAACAACAAATGTAAAATTCTACTCGAGTTAAACAACACAATAAAGGAGTGGGATGATTACAAATAGAGACGTCAATTTGAGATTTAATCAACACATCGGAGGGTAATAAAAAACAACGAAAAACTCTACTTGAGAGTTAAACAATACACAAAAGGTGGGATAAACAACAAGCGAACAACACCACTCGAGAGATAAACAACACATCAAAGGAGTGGGATAATATCAAGCGAAGAAGTCTATTGAGATTTAAACAATACACAGAAGGAGTAAGAGTATGACAGACGAAAAACTCTACTTGAGAGTTAAACCACACACATAAAGAGTGGGATAAACGACAAATGTAAAATTCTACTCGAGAGTTGAACAACCAATAAAGGAGTGGGATGGTTACAAATTGAGAAGTCAATTTGAGATTTAAACAACACATCGGAGGGTAATAAAAACAAATGAAAAACTCTACTTGAGAGTTAAACAATACACAAAGGAGTGGGATAAACAACAAGCGAACAACACCACTCGAGAGATAAACAACACATCAAAGGTGGGATAATATCAAGCGAAGAAGTCTATTCGAGATTTAAACAATACAGGAAGGAGTAAAAGTACGACAAGTGAAGAACTCTACTTGAGAGTTAAACCACACACATAAGGAGTGGGATAAACAACAAATGTAAAATTCTACTCGAGAGTTGAACAACACAATAAAAGAGTGGGATGGTTACAAATTGAGAAGTCAATTTGAGATTTAAACAACACATCGGAGGGGTAATAAAAAAATAAATGAAAAACTCTACTTGAGAGTTAAACAATACACAAAAGGAGTGGGATAAACAACAAATGTAAAATTCTACTCGAGAGTTGAACAACACAATAAAGGAGTGGGATGATTACAAATTGAGAAGTCAATTTGAGATTTAAACAACACATCGGAGGGGTAATAAAAAACAAATGAAAAACTCTACTTGAGAGTTAAACAATACACAAAAGTGGGATAAACAACAAACGAACAACACCACTCGAGAGATAAACAACACATCAAAGGAGTGGGATAATATCAAACGAAGAAGTCTATTTGAGATTTAAACAATACACAGAAGGAGTAAGAGTATGACAAACGAAGAACTCTACTTGAGAGTTAAACCACACACATAAGGAGTGGGATAAACAACAAATGTAAAATTCTACTCGAGAGTTAAACAACACAATAAAGGAGTGGGATGATTACAAATTGAGAAGTCAATTTGAGATTTAAACAACACATCGGAGGGGTAATAAAAAATAAATGAAAAACTCTACTTGAGAGTTAAACAATACACAAACGGTGGGATAAACAACAAACGAACAACACCACTCGAGAGATAAACAACACATCAAAGGAGTGGGATAATATCAAACGAAGAAGTCTATTCGAGATTTAAACAATACACAGAAGGAGTAAGAGTATGACAAACGAAGAACTCTACTTGAGAGTTAAACCACACACATAAGAAGTGGGATAAACAACAAATGTAAAATTCTACTCGAGAGTTAAACAACACAGTAAAGGAGTGGGATGATTACAAAATGGGAAGTAAATTTGAGATTTAAACAACACATCGGAGGTGTAATAAAGAAACAAATGAAAAACTCTACTTGAGTGTTAAACAAAACACAAAAGGAGTGGGATAAACAACAAACGAACAACAACACTCGAGAGATAAACAACACATCAAAGGAGTGAGATAATATCAAACGAAGAAGTCTATTCGAGATTTAAAGAATACACAGAAGGAGTAAGAGTATGACAAACGAAGAACTCTACTTGAGAGTTAAACCACACACATAAGGAGTGGGATAAACAACAAATGTAAAATTCTACTCGAGAGTTAAACAACACAATAAAGCAGTGGGATGATTACAAATTGAGAAGTCAATTTGAGATTTAAACAACACATCCGAGGGGTAATAAAATAACAAATGAAAAACTCTACTTGTGAGTTAAACAATAGACAAAAGAAGTGGGATAAACAACAAACGAACAACACCACTCGAGATTTAACCATCACATCAAAGGAGTGGGATAATGTCATTCGAATAAGTCTATTCGAGATTTAAACAATACGGAAGGAGTAAGAGTATGACAAACGAAGAACTCTACTTGAGAGTTAAACCACACACATAAGTGGGATAAACAACAAATGTAAAATTCTACTCGAGAGTTAAACAACACAATAAAGGAGTGAGTTGATTACAAATTGAGAAGTCAGTTTTAGATTTAAACAACACATCGGAGGGGTAATAAAATAACAAACGAAAAAACTCTACTTGAGAGTTGAACAATACGCAAAAGGAGTGGGATAAACAACAAACGAACAACACCACTCGAGAGATAAACAACACATTAAGAGAGATAAACAACACATCAATGGAGTGGGATAATATCAAACGATGAAGTCTATTTGAGATTTAAACAATACACAAAAGGAGTAAGAGTATGACAAACGAAGAACTCTACTTGAGAGTTATAAACCACACACATAAGGAGAGGGATAAACAACAAATGTAAAATTCTACTCGAGACTTGAACAACACAATAAAGGAGTGGGATGATTACAAATTGAGAAGTCAATTTGAGATTTAAACAACACATCGGAGGGGTAATAAAATAAAAAACGAAAAACTCTACTTGAGAGTTAAACAATACACAAAGGGAGTGGGATAAACAACAAACGAACAACACCACTCGAGAGATAAACAACACATCAAAGGAGTGGGATAATATCAAACGAAGAAGTCTATTCGAGATTTAAACAATACGGAAGGAAGGGTAAGAGTATGACAAACGAAGAACTCTACTTGAGAGTTAAACCACACACATAAGGAGTGGGATAAACAACAAATGTAAAATTCTACTGAGAGTTGAACAACACAATAAAGAGTGGGATGATTACAAATTGAGAAGTCAATTTGAGATTTAAACAACACATCGGAGGGTAATAAAATAACACATGAAAATCTCTACTTGAGAGTTAAACAATACACAAAAGGAGTGGGATCCACAACAAACGAACAATACCACTCGAGATAAACAACACATCAAAGGTGGGATAATATCAAGCGAAGAAGTCTATTGAGATTTAAACAATACATAGAAGGGTAAAGAGTATGACAAGCGAAGAACTCTACTTGAGAGTTAATCCACTCACACAAGGAGTGGGATAAACAACAAATGTAAAATTCTACTCGAGAGTTGAACAACACAATAAAGGAGTGGGATGATTACAAATTGAGAAGTCAATTTGAGATTTAAACAACACATCGGAGGGGTAATAAAAAACAAATGAAAAACTCTACTTGAGAGTTAAACTATACACAAAAGGAGTTGGAGAAACAACAAACGAACAACACCACTCGAGAGATAAACAACACATCAAAGGAGTGGGATAATATCAAACGAAGAAGTCTATTCGAGATTTAAACAATACACAGAAGGAGTAAGAGTATGACAAATGAAGAACTCTACTTGAGAGTTAAACCACACACATAAGGAGTGGGATAAACAACAAATGTAAAATTCTACTCGAGAGTTGAACAACACAATAAAGGAGTGGGATGATTACAAATTGAGAAGTCAATTTGAGATTTAAACAACACATCGGAGGGGTAATAAAAAAACAAATGAAAAACTCTACTTGAGAGTTAAACAATACACAAAAGGAGTGGGATAAACAACAAACAAACAACACCACTCGAGAGATAAACAACACATCAAAGGAGTGGGATAATATCAAACGAAGAAGTCTATTTGAGATTTAAACAATACACAGAAGGAGTAAGAGTATGACAAACGAAGAACTCTACTTGAGAGTTAAACCACACACATAAGGAGTGGGATAAACAACAAATGTAAAATTCTACTCGAGAGTTGAACAACACAATAAAGGAGTGGGATGATTACAAATTGAGAAGTCAATTTGAGATTTAAACAACACATCGGAGGGGTAATAAAAAAATAAATGAAAAACTCTACTTGAGAGTTAAACAATACACAAAGGGGTGGGATAAACAACAAACGAACAACACCACTCGAGAGATAAACAACACATCAATGGTGGGATAATATCAAGCGAAGAAGTCTATTCAGATTTAAAGAATACAGAATGAGTCAGAGTATCACAAACGAAGAACTCTACTTGAGAGTTAAACCACACACATAAGGAGTGGGATAAACAACAAATGTAAAATTCTACTCGAGAGTTGAACAACACAATAAAGGAGTGGGATGATTACAAATTGAGAAGTCAATTTGAGATTTAAACAACACATCGGAGGGGTAATAAAAAACAAATGAAAAACTCTACTTGAGAGTTAAACAATACACAAAAGGAGTGGGATAAACAACAAATGTAAAATTCTACTCGAGAGTTGAACAACACAATAAAGGAGTGGGATGATTACAAATTGAGAAGTCAATTTGAGATTTAAACAACACATCGGAGGGGTAATAAAAAAAAACAAAGAAAAACTCTACTTGAGAGATAAACAATACACAAAAGAAGTGGGATAAACAACAAACGAACAACACCACTCAAGAGATAAACAACACATCAATGGGTGGGATAATATCAAGCGAAGAAGTCTATTGAGATTTAAACAATACATAGAAGGAGTAAGAGTATGACAAACAAAGAACTCTACTTGAGAGTTAAACCACACACATAAGGAGTGGAAAAAACAACAAATGTAAAATTCTACTCGAGAGTTGAACAACACAATAAAGGAGTGGGATGATTACAAATTGAGAAGTCAATTTGAGATTTAAACAACACATCGGAGGGGTAATAAAAAACAAATGAAAAACTCTACTTGAGAGTTAAACAATACACAAAGGAGTGGGATAAACAACAAGCGAACAACACCACTCGAGAGATAAACAACACATCAATGGGTGGGATAATATCAAGCGAAGAAGTCTATTGAGATTTAAACAATACATGGAAGGAGTAAGAGTATGACAAACGAAGAACTCTACTTGAGAGTTAAACCACACACATAAGGAGTGGGATAAACAACAAATGTAAAATTCTACTCGAGAGTTGAACAACACAATAAAGGAGTGGGATGATTACAAATTGAGAAGTCAATTTGAGATTTAAACAACACATCGGAGGGATAATAAAAAATAAATGAAAAACTCTACTTGAGAGTTAAACAATACACAAAAGGAGTGGGATAAACAACAAACGAACAACACCACTCGAGAGATAAACAACACATCAATGGAGTGGGATAATATCAAACGAAGAAGTCTATTCGAGATTTAAACAATACGAGAAGGAGTAAGAGTATGACAAGCGAAGAACTCTACTTGAGAGTTAAACCACACACATAAGGAGTGGGATAAACAACAAATGTAAAATTCTACTCGAGAGTTGAACAACACAATAAAGGAGTGGGATGATTACAAATTGAGAAGTCAATTTGAGATTTAAACAACACATCGGAGGGGTAATAAAAAAACAAATGAAAAACTCTACTTGAGAGTTAAACAATACACAAAAGGAGTGGGATAAACAACAAACAAACAACACCACTCGAGAGATAAACAACACATCAAAGGAGTGGGATAATATCAAACGAAGAAGTCTATTCGAGATTTAAACAATACACAGAAGGAGTAAGAGTATGACAAACGAAGAACTCTACTTGAGAGTTAAACCACACACATAAGGAGTGGGATAAACAACAAATGTAAAATTCTACTCGAGAGTTGAACAACACAATAAAGGAGTGGGATGATTACAAATTGAGAAGTCAATTTGAGATTTAAACAACACATCGGAGGGGTAATAAAAAACAAATGAAAAACTCTACTTGAGAGTTAAACAATACACAAAAGGAGTGGGATAAACAACAAATGTAAAATTCTACTCGAGAGTTGAACAACACAATAAAGGAGTGGGATGATTACAAATTGAGAAGTCAATTTGAGATTTAAACAACACATCGGAGGGGTAATAAAAAAACAAATGAAAAACTCTACTTGAGAGTTAAACAATACACAAAAGGAGTGGGATAAACAACAAACGAACAACACCACTCGAGAGATAAACAACACATCAATGGAGTGGGATAATATCAAACGAAGAAGTCTATTCGAGATTTAAACAATACACAGAAGGAGTAAGAGTATGACAAACAAAGAACTCTACTTGAGAGTTAAACCACACACATAAGGAGTGGAAAAAACAACAAATGTAAAATTCTACTCGAGAGTTGAACAACACAATAAAGGAGTGGGATGATTACAAATTGAGAAGTCAATTTGAGATTTAAACAACACATCGGAGGGGTAATAAAAAAACAAATGAAAAACTCTACTTGAGAGTTAAACAATACACAAAAGGAGTGGGATAAACAACAAACGAACAACACCACTCGAGAGATAAACAACACATCAAAGGAGTGGGATAATATCAAACGAAGAAGTCTATTCAAGATTTAAACAATACACAGAAGGAGTAAGAGTATGACAAACGAAGAACTCTACTTGAGAGTTAAACCACACACATAAGGAGTGGGATAAACAACAAATGTAAAATTCTACTCGAGAGTTGAACAACACAATAAAGGAGTGGGATGATTACAAATTGAGAAGTCAATTTGAGATTTAAACAACACATCGGAGGGGTAATAAAAAAATAAATGAAAAACTCTACTTGAGAGTTAAACAATACACAAAAGGGGTGGGATAAACAACAAACGAACAACACCACTCGAGAGATAAACAATACATCAAAGGAGTGGGATAATATCAAACGAAGAAGCCTATTCGAGATTTAAACAATACACAGAAGGAGTAAGAGTATGACAAACGAAGAACTCTACTTGAGAGTTAAACCACACACATAAGGAGTGGGATAAACAACAAATGTAAAATTCTACTCGAGAGTTGAACAACACAATAAAGGAGTGGGATGATTACAAATTGGGAAGTCAATTTGAGATTTAAACAACATATCGGAGGGGTAATAAAAAAACAAATGAAAAACTCTACTTGAGAGTTAAACAATACACAAAAGGAGTGGGATAAACAACAAATGTAAAATTCTACTCGAGAGTTGAGCAACACAATAAAGGAGTGGGATGATTACAAATTGAGAAGTCAATTTGAGATTTAAACAACACATGGGAGGGGTAATAAAAAAACAAATGAAAAACTCTACTTGAGAGCTAAACAATACACAAAAGGAGTTGGATAAACAACAAACGAACAACACCACTCGAGAGATAAAGAACACATCAATGGAGTGGGATAATATCAAACGAAGAAGTCTATTCGAGATTTAAACAATACACAGAAGGAGTAAGAGTATGACAAACAAAGAACTCTACTTGAGAGTTAAACCACACACATAAGGAGTGGAAAAAACAACAAATGTAAAATTCTACTCGAGAGTTGAACAACACAATAAAGGAGTGGGATGATTACAAATTGAGAAGTCAATTTGAGATTTAAACAACACATCGGAGGGGTAATAAAAAAACAAATGAAAAACTCTACTTGAGAGTTAAACAATACACAAAAGGAGTGGGATAAACAACAAACGAACAACACCACTCGAGAGATAAACAACACATCAATGGAGTGGGATAATGTCAAACGAAGAAGTCTATTCGAGATTTAAACAATACACAGAAGGAGTAAGAGTATGACAAACGAAAAACTCTACTTGAGAGTTAAACAATACACAAAAGGAGTGGGATAAACAACAAATGTAAAATTCTACTCGAGAGTTGAGCAACACAATAAAGGAGTGGGATGATTACAAATTGAGAAGTCAATTTGAGATTTAAACAACACATGGGAGGGGTAATAAAAAAACAAATGAAAAACTCTACTTGAGAGCTAAACAATACACAAAAGGAGTTGGAAAAACAACAAACGAACAACACCACTCGAGAGATAAAGAACACATCAATGGAGTGGGATAATATCAAACGAAGAAGTCTATTCGAGATTTAAACAATACACAGAAGGAGTAAGAGTATCACAAACGAAGAACTCTACTTGAGAGTTAAACCACACACATAAGGAGTGGGATAAACAACAAATGTAAAATTCTACTCGAGAGTTGAACAACACAATAAAGGAGTGGGATGATTACAAATTGAGAAGTCAATTTGAGATTTAAACAACACATCGGAGGGGTAATAAAAAAACAAATGAAAAACTCTACTTGAGAGTTAAACAATACACAAAAGGGGTGGGATAAACAACAAACGAACAACACAACTCGAGAGATAAACAACACATCAATGGAGTGGGATAATGTCAAACGACGAAGTCTATTCGAGATTTAAACAATACAAAGAAGGAGTAAGAGTATGACAAACGAAGAACTCTACTTGAGAGTTAAACCACACACATAAGGAGTGGAAAAAAACAACAAATGTAAAATTCTACTCGAGAGTTGAACAACACAATAAAGGAGTGGGATGGTTACAAATTGAGAAGTCAATTTGAGATTTAAACAACACATCGGAGGGGTAATAAAAAAATAAATGAAAAACTCTACTTGAGAGTTAAACAATACACAAAAGGAGTGGGATAAACAACAAATGTAAAATTCTACTCGAGAGTTGAACAACACAATAAAGGAGTGGGATGATTACAAATTGAGAAGTCAATTTGAGATTTAAACAACACATCGGAGGGGTAATAAAAAAACAAATGAAAAACTCTACTTGAGAGTTAAACAATACACAAAAGGAGTGGGATAAACAACAAACGAACAACACCACTCGAGAGATAAAGAACACATCAATGGAGTGGGATAATATCAAACGAAGAAGTCTATTCGAGATTTAAACAATACACAGAAGGAGTAAGAGTATGACAAACAAAGAACTCTACTTGAGAGTTAAACCACACACATAAGGAGTGGAAAAAAACAACAAATGTAAAATTCTACTCGAGAGTTGAACAACACAATAAAGGAGTGGGATGATTACAAATTGAGAAGTCAATTTGAGATTTAAACAACATATCGGAGGGGTAATAAAAAAACAAATGAAAAACTTTACTTGAGAGTTAAACAATACACAAAAGGAGTGGGTTAACAACAAACAAACAACACCACTCGAGAGATAAACAACACATCAATGGAGTGGGATAATATCAAACGAAGAAGTCTATTCGAGATTTAAACAATACACAGAAGGAGTAAGAGTATGACAAACAAAGAACTCTACTTGAGAGTTAAACCACACACATAAGGAGTGGGATAAACAACAAATGTAAAATTCTACTCGAGAGTTAAACAACACAATAAAGGAGTGGGATGATTACAAATTGAGAAGTCAATTTGAGATTTAAACAACACATCGGAGGGGTAATAAAAAAACAAATGAAAAACTCTACTTGAGAGTTAAACAATACACAAAAGGAGTTGGATAAACAACAAACGAACAACACCACTCGAGAGATAAAGAACACATCAATGGAGTGGGATAATATCAAACGAAGAAGTCTATTCGAGATTTAAACAATACACAGAAGGAGTAAGAGTATGACAAACAAAGAACTCTACTTGAGAGTTAAACCACACACATAAGGAGTGGAAAAAACAACAAATGTAAAATTCTACTCGAGAGTTGAACAACACAATAAAGGAGTGGGATGATTACAAATTGAGAAGTCAATTTGAGATTTAAACAACACATCGGAGGTGTAATAAAGAAACAAATGAAAAACTCTACTTGAGTGTTAAACAAAACACAAAAGGAGTGGGATAAACAACAAACGAACAACAACACTCGAGAGATAAACAACACATCAAAGGAGTGAGATAATATCAAACGAAGAAGTCTATTCGAGATTTAAAGAATACACAGAAGGAGTAAGAGTATGACAAACGAAGAACTCTACTTGAGAGTTAAACCACACACATAAGGAGTGGGATAAACAACAAATGTAAAATTCTACTCGAGAGTTAAACAACACAATAAAGGAGTGGGATGATTACAAATTGAGAAGTCAGTTTGAGATTTAAACAACACATCCGAGGGGTAATAAAATAACAAACGAAAAACTCTACTTGAGAGTTAAACAATACACAAAGGGAGTGGGATAAACAACAAACGAACAACACCACTCGAGAGATAAACAACACATCAAAGGAGTGGGATAATATCAAACGAAGAAGTCTATTCGAGATTTAAACAATACACAGAAGGAGTAAGAGTATGACAAACGAAGAACTCTACTTGAGAGTTAAACCACACACATAAGGAGTGGGATAAACAACAAATGTAAAATTCTACTCGAGAGTTAAACAACAGAATAAAGGAGTGGGATGATTACAAATTGAGAAGTCAATTTGAGATTTAAACAACACATCGGAGGGGTAATAAAAAAAACAAATGAAAAACTCTACTTGAGAGTTAAACAATACACAAAAGGAGTGGGATAAACAACAAACGAACAACACCACAGGAGAGATATACAACACATCAAAGGAGTGGGATAATATCAAACGAAGAAGTCTATTCGAGATTTAAACAATACACAGGAGTAAGAGAGTATGACAAACGAAGAACTCTACTTGAGAGTTAAACCACACACATAAGGTGGGAAAAACAACAAATGTAAAATTCTACTCGAGAGTTGAACAACACAATAAAGGAGTGGGATGATTACAAATTGAGAAGTCAATTTTTGATTTAAACAACACATCGGAGAGGTAATAAAAAAACAAATGAAAAACTCTACTTGAGAGTTAAACAATACACAAAAGGAGTGGGATAAACAACAAATGTAAAATTCTACTCGAGAGTTAAACAACACAATAAAGGAGTGGGATGATTACAAATTGAGAAGTCAATTTGAGATTTAAACAACACATCGGAGGGGTAATAAAAACCAAATGAAAAACTCTACTTGAGAGTTGAACAATACGCAAAAGGAGTGGGATAAACAACAAACGAACAACACCACTCGAGAGAGATAAACAACACATCAATGGAGTGGGATAATATCAAACGATGAAGTCTATTTGAGATTTAAACAATACACAAAAGGAGTAAGAGTATGACAAACGAAGAACTCTACTTGAGAGTTAAACCACACACATAAGGAGAGGGATAAACAACAAATGTAAAATTCTACTCGAGACTTAAACAACACAATAAAGGAGTCGGATGATTACAAATTGAGAAGTCAATTTGAGATTTAAACAACACATCGGAGGGGTAATAAAATAACAAACGAAAAAACTCTACTTGAGAGTTGAACAATACACAAAAGGAGTGGGATAAACAACAAACGAACAACACCACTCGAGAGATAAACAACACATCAAAGGAGTGGGATAATATCAAACGAAGAAGTCTATTCGAGATTTAAACAATACACAGAAGGAGTAAGAGTATGACAAACGAAGAACTCTACTTGAGAGTTAAACCACACACATAAGGAGTGGGATAAACAACAAATGTAAAATTCTAATCGAGAGTTAAACAACAGAATAAAGGAGTGGGATGATTACAAATTGAGAAGTCAATTATTGATTTAAACAACACATCGGAGGGGTAATAAAATAACAAACGAAAAAACTCTACTTGAGAGTTGAACAATACGCAAAAGGAGTGGGATAAACAACAAACGAACAACACCACTCGAGAGATAAACAACACATCAATGGAGTGGGATAATATCAAACGATGAAGTCTATTTGAGATTTAAACAATACACAGAAGGAGTAAGAGTATGACAAACGAAGAACTCTACTTGAGAGTTAAACCACACACATAAGGAGAGGGATAAACAACAAATGTAAAATTCTACTCGAGACTTGAACAACACAATAAAGGAGTCGGATGATTACAAATTGAGAAGTCAATTTGAGATTTAAACAACACATCGGAGGGGTAATAAAATAACAAACGAAAAAACTCTACTTGAGAGTTGAACAATACACAAAAGGAGTGGGATAAACAACAAACGAACAACACCACTCGACAGATAAACAACACATTAAAGGAGTGGGATAATATCAAACGAAGAAGTCTACTAGAGATTTAAACAATACACAGAAGGAGTATGAGTATCACAATCGAAGAGCACTACTTGAGAGTTAAACAACACACATAAGGAGTGGGATAAACAACAAATGTAAAATTCTACTCGAGAGTTGAACAACACAATAAGGGAGTGGGATGATTACAAATTGAGAAGTCAATTCGAGATTTAAACAACACATCGGTGGGGTAATAAAAAAACAAATGAAAAACTCTACTTGAGAGTTAAACAATACACAAAAGGAGTGGGATAAACAACAAACGAACAACACAACTCGAGAGATAAATAACACATCAATGGAGTGGGATAATGTCAAACGAAGAAGTCTATTCGAGATTTAAACAATACACAGAAGGAGTATGAGTATGACAAACGAAGAACTCTACTTGAGAGTTAAACCACACACATAAAGAGTGGTATAAACAACAGATGTAAAATTCTACTCGAGACTTAAACAACACAATAAAGGAGTGGGATGATTACAAATTGAGAAGTCAGTTTGAGATTTAAACAACACATCGGAGGGGTAATAAAATAACAAACGAAAAACTTTACTTGAGAGTTAAACAATACACAAAAGGAGTGGGTTAAAAAACAAACGAACAACACCACTCGAGAGTGAAACAACACATCAAAGGAGTGGGATAATGTCAAACGAAGAAGTCTATTCGAGATATAAACAATACAGAGATGGAGTAAGAATATGACAAACGAAGAACTCTACTTGAGAGTCAAACCACACACATAAGGAGTGGGATAAACAACAAATGTAAAATTCTACTAGAGTTGAACAACACAATAAAGGAGTGGGATGATTACAAATTGAGAAGACAATTTGAGATTTAAACAACACATCGGAGGGGTAATAAAAAAAAAAATGAAAAACTCTACTTGAGAGTTGAACAATACACAAAAGGAATGGGATAAACAACAAACGAACAACACCAATCGAGAGATAAACAACACATCAAAGGAGGGGGATAATATCAAACGAAGAAGTCTATACGAGATTTAAACAATACACAGAAGGGGTAAGAGTATGACAAACGAAGAACTCTACTTGAGAGTTAAACCACACACATAAGGAGTGGGATAAACAACAAATGTAAAATTCTACTCGAGAGTTAAACAACACAATAAAGGAGTGGGATGATTACAAATTGAGAAGTCAATTTGAGATTTAAACAACACATCGGAGGGGTAATAAAATAACAAACGAAAAACTCTACATAGGAGTTAAACAATACACAAAAGTGGGATAAACAACAAGCGAACAACACATTAAGAGAGATAAACAATACATCAAAGGAGTGGGATAATATCAAACGAAGAAGTCTATTCGAGATTTAAACAATACATAGAAGGAGTAAGAGTATGACAAACGAAGAACTCTACTTGAGAGTTAAACCACACACATAAGGAGTGGGATAAACAACAAATGTAAAATTCTACTCGAGAGTTAAACAACAGAATAAAGGAGTGGGATAATTACAAATTGGGAAGTCAACTTGAGATTTAAACAACATATCGGAGGGGTAATAAAAAACCAAATGAAAAACTCTACTTTAGAGTTAAACAATACACAAAAGGAGTGGGATAAACAACAAACAAACAACACCACTCGAGAGATAAACAACACATCAAAGGAGTGCGATAATATCAAACGAAGAAGTCTATTCGAGATTTAAACAATACACAGAAGGAGTAAGAGTATGACAAACGAAGAACTCTACTTGAGAGTTAAACCACACACATAAGGAGTGGGATATACAACAAATGTAAAATTCTACTCGAGAGTTGAACAACACAATAAAGGAGTGGCATGATTACAAATTGGGAAGTCAATTTCAGATTTAAACAACATATCGGAGGGTAATAAAAAAACAAATGAAAAGCTCTACTTGAGAGTTAAACAATACACAAAAGGAGTGGGATAAACAACAAACGAACAACACCACTCGAGAGATAAACAACACATCAATGGAGTGGGATAATGTCAAACGAAGAAGTCTATTCGAGATTTAAAGAATACACGGAAGGAGTAAGAGTATGACAAACGAAGAACTCTACTTGAGAATTAAACCACACACATAAGGAGTGGGATAAACAACAAATGTAAAATTCTACTCGAGAGTTGAACAACACAATAAAGGAGTGGGATGATTACAAATTGAGAAGTCAATTTGAGATTTAAACAACACATCGGAGGGTAATAAAAAACAAATGAAAAACTCTACTTGAGAGTTAAACAATACACAAAAGGTGGGATAAACAACAAGCGAACAACACCACTCGAGATAAACAACACATCAATGGTGGGATAATATCAAGCGAAGAAGTCTGAGATTTAAACAATAAACTTGAGGAGTAAGAGTATGACAAACGAAGAACTCTACTTGAGAGTTAAACCACACACATAAGGAGTGGGATAAACAACAAATGTAAAATTCTACTCGAGAGTTGAACAACACAATAAAGGAGTGGGATGATTACAAATTGAGAAGTCAATTTGAGATTTAAACAACACATCGGAGGGGTAATAAAAAAACAAATGAAAAACTCTACTTGAGAGTTAAACAATACACAAAAGGAGTGGGATAAACAACAAACAAACAACACCACTCGAGAGATAAACAACACATCAAAGGAGTGGGATAATATCAAACGAAGAAGTCTATTCGAGATTTAAACAATACACAGAAGGAGTAAGAGTATGACAAACGAAGAACTCTACTTGAGAGTTAAACCACACACATAAGGAGTGGGATAAACAACAAATGTAAAATTCTACTCGAGAGTTGAACAACACAATAAAGGAGTGGGATGATTACAAATTGGGAAGTCAATTTGAGATTTAAACAACATATCGGAGGGGTAATAAAAAAACAAATGAAAAGCTCTACTTGAGAGTTAAACAATACACAAAAGGAGTGGGATAAACAACAAATGTAAAATTCTACTCGAGAGTTGAACAACACAATAAAGGAGTGGGATGATTACAAATTGAGAAGTCAATTTGAGATTTAAACAACACATGGGAGGGGTAATAAAAAAACAAATGAAAAACTCTACTTGAGAGCTAAACAATACACAAAAGGAGTTGGAAAAACAACAAACGAACAACACCACTCGAGAGATAAAGAACACATCAATGGAGTGGGATAATATCAAACGAAGAAGTCTATTCGAGATTTAAACAATACACAGAAGGAGTAAGAGTATGACAAACAAAGAACTCTACTTGAGAGTTAAACCACACACATAAGGAGTGGAAAAAACAACAAATGTAAAATTCTACTCGAGAGTTGAACAACACAATAAAGGAGTGGGATGATTACAAATTGAGAAGTCAATTTGAGATTTAAACAACACATCGGAGGGGTAATAAAAAAACAAATGAAAAACTCTACTTGAGAGTTAAACAATACACAAAAGAAGTGGGATAAACAACAAACGAACAACACCACTCGAGAGACAAACAACACATCAAAGGAGTGGGATAATGTCAAACGAAGAAGTCTATTCGAGATTTAAACAATACACAGAAGGAGTAAGAGTATGACAAACGAAGAACTCTACTTGAGAGTTAAACCACACACATAAGGAGTGGGATAAACAACAAATGTAAAATTCTACTCGAGAGTTGAACAACACAATAAAGGAGTGGGATGATTACAAATTGAGAAGTCAATTTGAGATTTAAACAACATATCGGAGGGGTAATAAAAAAACAAATGAAAAACTCTACTTGAGAGTTAAACAATACACAAAAGGAGTGGGATAAACAACAAATGTAAAATTCTACTCGAGAGTTGAGCAACACAATAAAGGAGTGGGATGATTACAAATTGAGAAGTCAATTTGAGATTTAAACAACACATGGGAGGGGTAATAAAAAAACAAATGAAAAACTCTACTTGAGAGCTAAACAATACACAAAAGGAGTTGGAAAAACAACAAACGAACAACACCACTCGAGAGATAAAGAACACATCAATGGAGTGGGATAATATCAAACGAAGAAGTCTATTCGAGATTTAAACAATACACAGAAGGAGTAAGAGTATGACAAACAAAGAACTCTACTTGAGATTTAAACCACACACATAAGGAGTGGGAAAAACAACAAATGTAAAATTCTACTCGAGAGTTGAACAACACAATAAAGGAGTGGGATGATTACAAATTGAGAAGTCAATTTGAGATTTAAACAACACATCGGAGGGGTAATAAAAAAACAAATGAAAAACTCTACTTGAGAGTTAAACAATACTCCAAAGGTGTGGGATAAACAACAAACGAACAACACAACTCGAGAGATAAACAACACATCAATGGAGTGGGATAATGTCAAACGAAGAAGTCTATTCGAGATTTAAACAATACACAGAAGGAGTAAGAGTATGACAAACAAAGAACTCTACTTGAGATTTAAACCACACACATAAGGAGTGGGATAAACAACAAATGTAAAATTCTACTCGAGAGTTGAACAACCTGATAAAGGAGTGGGGTGATTACAAATTGAGAAGTCAATTTGAGATTTAAACAACACATCGGAGGGGTAATAAAAAACAAATGAAAAACTCTACTTGAGAGTTAAACAATACACAAAAAGTGGGATAAACAACAAGCGAACAACACCACTCGAGATAAACAACACATCAATGGGTGGGATAATGTAAATCGAAGATGTCTATTATAGATTTAAACAATACACAGAAGGAGTAAGAGTATGACAAACAAAGAACTCTACTTGAGATTTAAACCACACACATAAGGAGTGGAAAAAACAACAAATGTAAAATTCTACTCGAGAGTTGAACAACACAATAAAGGAGTGGGATGATTACAAATTGAGAAGTCAATTTGAGATTTAAACAACATATCGGAGGGGTAATAAAAAACCAAATGAAAAACTCTACTTTAGAGTTAAACAATACACAAAAGGAGTGGGATAAACAACAAACAAACAACACCACTCGAGAGATAAACAACACATCAAAGGAGTGCGATAATATCAAACGAAGAAGTCTATTCGAGATTTAAACAATACACAGAAGGAGTAAGAGTATGACAAACGAAGAACTCTACTTGAGAGTTAAACCACACACATAAGGAGTGGGATATACAACAAATGTAAAATTCTACTCGAGAGTTGAACAACACAATAAAGGAGTGGCATGATTACAAATTGGGAAGTCAATTTCAGATTTAAACAACATATCGGAGGGTAATAAAAAAACAAATGAAAAGCTCTACTTGAGAGTTAAACAATACACAAAAGGAGTGGGATAAACAACAAATGTAAAATTCTACTCGAGAGTTGAACAACACAATAAGGGAGTGGGGTGATTACAAATTGAGAAGTCAATTTGAGATTTAAACAACACATCGGAGGGGTAATAAAATAACTAACGAAAAATTCTACTTGAGAGTTAAACAATACACAAAAGGAGTGGGATAAACAACAAACGAACAACACCACTCGAGAGATAAACAACACATCAATGGAGTGGGATAATGTCAAACGAAGAAGTCTATTCGAGATTTAAAGAATACACGGAAGGAGTAAGAGTATGACAAACGAAGAACTCTACTTGAGATTTAAACCACACACATAAGGAATGGGATAAACAACAAATGTAAAATTCTACTCGAGAGTTGAACAACACAATAAAGGAGTGGGATGATTACAAATTGAGAAGTCAATTTGAGATTTAAACAACACATCGGAGGGGTAATAAAAAAACAAATGAAAAACTCTACTTGAGAGTTAAACAATACACAAAAGGAGTGGGATAAACAACAAACGAACAACACCACTCGAGAGATAAACAACACATCAATGGAGTGGGATAATGTCAAACGAAGAAGTCTATTGAGATTTAAACAATACAGGAAGGAGTAAGAGTATGACAAACAAAGAACTCTACTTGAGAGTTAAACCACACATAAGGAGTGGGATAAACAACAAATGTAAAATTCTACCCGAGAGTTGAACAACCTGATAAAGGAGTGGGATGATTACAAATTGAGAAGTCAATTTGAGATTTAAACAACACATCGGAGGGGTAATAAAAAAACAAATGAAAAACTCTACTTGAGAGTTAAACAATACACAAACGGAGTGGGATAAACATCATACGAACAACACCACTCGAGAGATAAACAACACATCAATGGAGTGGGATAATGTCAAACGAAGAAGTCTATTCGAGATTTAAACAATACATAGAAGGAGTAAGAGTATGACAAACAAAGAACTCTACTTGAGATTTAAACCACACACATAAGGTGTGGAAAAAACAACAAATGTAAAATTCTACTCGAGAGTTGAACAACACAATAAAGGAGTGGGATGATTACAAATTGAGAAGTCAATTTGAGATTTAAACAACACATCGGAGGGATAATAAAAAACAAATGAAAAACTCTACTTGAGAGTTAAACAATACACAAAAGGAGTGGGATAAACAACAAACGAACAACACCACAGGAGAGATAAACAACACATCAAAGGAGTGGGATAATATCAAACGAAGAAGTCTATTCGAGATTTAAACAATACACAGAAGGAGTAAGAGTATGACAAACGAAGAACTCTACTTGAGAGTTAAACCACACACATAAGGAGTGGGATAAACAACAAATGTAAAATTCTACTCGAGAGTTGAACAACACAATAAAGGAGTGGGATGATTACAAATTGGGAAGTCAATTTCAGATTTAAACAACATATCGGAGGGGTAATAAAAAAAAACAAATGAAAAACTCTACTTCAGAGTTAAACAATACACAAAAGGAGTGGGATAAACAACAAATGTAAAATTCTACTCGAGAGTTAAACAACACAATAAAGGAGTGGGATGATTACAAATTGAGAAGTCAATTTGAGATTTAAACAACACATCGGAGGGGTAATAAAAAATAAATGAAAAACTCTACTTGAGAGTTAAACAATACACAAAAGGAGTGGGATAAACAACAAACGAACAACACCACTCGGGAGATAAACAACACATCAATGGAGTGGGATAATGTCAAACGAAGAAGTCTATTCGAGATTTAAACAATACACAGAAGGAGTAAGAGTATGACAAACAAAGAACTCTACTTGAGATTTAAACCACACACATAAGGAGTGGGAAAAACAACAAATGTAAAATTCTACTCGAGAGTTGAACAACACAATAAAGGAGTGGGATGATTACAAATTGAGAAGTCAATTTGAGATTTAAACAACACATCGGAGGGGTAATAAAAAAACAAATGAAAAACTCTACTTGAGAGTTAAACAATACACAAAAGGAGTGGGATAAACAACAAACGAACAACACCACTCGGGAGATAAACAACACATCAATGGAGTGGGATAATGTCAAACGAAGAAGTCTATTCGAGATTTGAACAATACACAGAAGGAGTAAGAGTATGACAAACAAAGAACTCTACATGAGAGTTAAACCACACACATAAGGAGTGGGATGATTACAAATTGAGAAGTCAATTTGAGATTTAAACAACACATCGGAGGGGTAATAAAAAAACAAATGAAAAACTCTACTTGAGAGTTAAACAATACACAAAAGGAGTGGGATAAACAACAAACGAACAACACCACAGGAGAGATAAACAATTTGTTTTATTTAGTAAATTTTATTTACTAAGGATATGGAAATTGATTTTATATATTATGTTTGAAGGATAATATCAAACGAAGAAGTCTATTCGAGATTTAAACAATACACAGAAGGTGTAAGAGTATCACAAACGAAGAACTCTACTTGAGAGTTAAACCACACACATAAGGAGTGGGATAAACAACAAATGTAAAATTCTACTCGAGAGTTGAACAACACAATAAAGGAGTGGGATGATTACAAATTGAGAAGTCAATTTGAGATTTAAACAACATATCGGAGGGGTAATAAAAAAACAAATGAAAAACTCTACTTGAGAGTTAAACAATACACAAAAGGAGTGGGATAAACAACAAACAAACAACACCACTCGAGAGATAAACAACACATCAAAGGAGTGGGATAATATCAAACGAAGAAGTCTATTCGAGATTTAAACAATACACAGAAGGAGTAAGAGTATGACAAACGAAGAACTCTACTTGAGAGTTAAACCACACACATAAGGAGTGGGATAAACAACAAATGTAAAATTCTACTCGAGAGTTGAACAACACAATAAAGGAGTGGGATGATTACAAATTGGGAAGTCAATTTGAGATTTAAACAACATATCGGAGGGGTAATAAAAAAACAAATGAAAAACTCTACTTGAGAGTTAAACAATACACAAAAGGAGTGGGATAAACAACAAATGTAAAATTCTACTCGAGAGTTAAACAACACAATAAAGGAGTGGGATGATTACAAATTGAGAAGTCAATTTGAGATTTAAACAACACATCGGAGGGGTAATAAAAAACAAATGAAAAACTCTACTTGAGAGTTAAACAATACACAAAAGGAGTGGGATAAACAACAAACGAACAACACCACTCGAGAGATAAACAACACATCAAAGGAGTGGGATAATATCAAACGAAGAAGTCTATTCGAGATTTAAACAATACAGAGGAGTAAGAGTATGACAAACGAAGAACTCTACTTGAGAGTTAAACCACACACATAAGGAGTGGGATAAACAACAAATGTAAAATTCTACTCGAGAGTTGAACAACACAATAAAGGAGTGGGATGATTACAAATTGAGAAGTCAATTTGAGATTTAAACAACACATCGGAGGGGTAATAAAATAACTAACGAAAAACTCTACTTGAGAGTTAAGCAATACACAAAAGGAGTGGGATAAACAACAAACGAACAACACCACTCGAGATTTAACCATCACATCAAAGGAGTGGGATAATGTCAAACGAAGAAGTCTATTCGAGATTTAAAGAATACACAGAAGGAGTAAGAGTATCACAAACGAAGAACTCTACTTGAGAGTTAAACCACACACATAAGGAGTGGGATAAACAACAAATGTAAAATTCTACTCGAGAGTTGAACAACACAATAAAGGAGTGGGATGATTACAAATTGGGAAGTCAATTTCAGATTTAAACAACATATCGGAGGGGTAATAAAAAAAAACAAATGAAAAACTCTACTTCAGAGTTAAACAATACACAAAAGGAGTGGGATAAACAACAAATGTAAAATTCTACTCGAGAGTTAAACAACACAATAAAGGAGTGGGATGATTACAAATTGAGAAGTCAATTTGAGATTTAAACAACACATCGGAGGGGTAATAAAAAATAAATGAAAAACTCTACTTGAGAGTTAAACAATACACAAAAGGAGTGGGATAAACAACAAACGAACAACACCACTCGGGAGATAAACAACACATCAATGGAGTGGGATAATGTCAAACGAAGAAGTCTATTCGAGATTTAAACAATACATAGAAGGAGTAAGAGTATGACAAACAAAGAACTCTACTTGAGATTTAAACCACACACATAAGGAGTGGGAAAAACAACAAATGTAAAATTCTACTCGAGAGTTGAACAACAGAATAAAGGAGTGGGATGATTACAAATTGAGAAGTCAATTTGAGATTTAAACAACACATCGGAGGGGTAATAAAAAAACAAATGAAAAACTCTACTTGAGAGTTAAACAATTCACAAAAGGTGTGGGATAAACAACAAACGAGCAACACCACTCGAGAGATAAACCACACATCAATGGAGTGGGATAATGTCAAACGAAGAAGTCTATTCGAGATTTAAACAATACACAGAAGGAGTAAGAGTATGACAAACAAAGAACTCTACTTGAGATTTAAACCACACACATAAGGAGTGGGATAAACAACAAATGTAAAATTCTACTCGAGAGTTGAACAACACAATAAAGGAGTGGGATGATTACAAATTGAGAAGTCAATTTGAGATTTAAACAACACATCGGAGGGGTAATAAAAAAACAAATGAAAAACTCTACTTGAGAGTTAAACAATACACAAACGGAGTGGGATAAACATCATACGAACAACACCACTCGAGAGATAAACAACACATCAATGGAGTGGGATAATGTCAAACGAAGAAGTCTATTCGAGATTTAAACAATACATAGAAGGAGTAAGAGTATGACAAACAAAGAACTCTACTTGAGATTTAAACCACACACATAAGGAGTGGGAAAAACAACAAATGTAAAATTCTACTCGAGAGTTGAACAACAGAATAAAGGAGTGGGATGATTACAAATTGAGAAGTCAATTTGAGATTTAAACAACACATCGGAGGGGTAATAAAAAAAAATGAAAAACTCTACTTGAGAGTTAAACAATACACAAAAGGAGTGGGATAAACAACAAACGAACAACACCACTCGAGAGATAAAGAACACATCAAAGGAGTGGGATAATATCAAACGAAGAAGTCTATTCGAGATTTGAACAATACACAGAAGGAGTAAGAGTATCACAAACGAAGAACTCTACTTGAGAGTTAAACCACACACATAAGGAGTGGGATAAACAACAAATGTAAAATTCTACTCGAGAGTTGAACAACACAATAAAGGAGTGGGATGATTACAAATTGTGAAGTCAATTTGAGATTTAACCAACATATCGGAGGGGTAATAAAAAAAACAAATGAAAAACTCTACTTGAGAGTTAAACAATACACAAAAGGAGTGGGATAAACAACAAATGTAAAATTCTACTCGAGAGTTAAACAACACAGTAAAGGAGTGGGATGATTACAAAATGGGAAGTAAATTTGAGATTTAAACAACACATCGGAGGTGTAATAAAGAAACAAATGAAAAACTCTACTTGAGAGTTAAACAATACACAAAAGGAGTGGGATAAACAACAAACGAACAACACCACTCGGGAGATAAACAACACATCAATGGAGTGGGATAATGTCAAACGAAGAAGTCTATTCGAGATTTAAACAATACATAGAAGGAGTAAGAGTATGACAAACAAAGAACTCTACTTGAGATTTAAACCACACACATAAGGAGTGGGAAAAACAACAAATGTAAAATTCTACTCAAGAGTTGAACAACAGAATAAAGGAGTGGGATGATTACAAATTGAGAAGTCAATTTGAGATTTAAACAACACATCGGAGGGGTAATAAAAAAACAAATGAAAAACTCTACTTGAGAGTTAAACAATTCACAAAAGGTGTGGAATAAACAACAAACGAGCAACACCACTCGAGAGATAAACCACACATCAATGGAGTGGGATAATGTCAAACGAAGAAGTCTATTCGAGATTTAAACAATACACAGAAGGAGTAAGAGTATGACAAACAAAGAACTCTACTTGAGATTTAAACCACACACATAAGGAGTGGGATAAACAACAAATGTAAAATTCTACTCGAGAGTTGAACAACACAATAAAGGAGTGGGATGATTACAAATTGAGAAGTCAATTTGAGATTTAAACAACACATCGGAGGGGTAATAAAAAAAACAAATGAAAAACTCTACTTGAGAGTTAAACAATACACAAACGGAGTGGGATAAACAACATACGAACAACACCACTCGAGAGATAAACAACACATCAATGGAGTGGGATAATGTCAAACGAAGAAGTCTATTCGAGATTTAAACAATACACAGAAGGAGTAAGAGTATGACAAACAAAGAACTCTACTTGAGATTTAAACCACACACATAAGGAGTGGGAAAAACAACAAATGTAAAATTCTACTCGAGAGTTGAACAACAGAATAAAGGAGTGGGATGATTACAAATTGAGAAGTCAATTTGAGATTTAAACAACACATCGGAGGGGTAATAAAAAAACAAATGAAAAACTCTACTTGAGAGTTAAACAATACACAAACGGAGTGGGATAAACAACAAACGAACAACACCACTCGAGAGATAAACAACACATCAATGGAGTGGGATAATGTCAAACGAAGAAGTCTATTCGAGATTTAAACAATACATAGAAGGAGTAAGAGTATGACAACGAAGAACTCTACTTGAGATTTGAACCACACACATCAAGAGTGGGATAAACAACAAATGTAAAATTCTACTCGAAAGTTGAACAACACTGCTGAGGGTGTAACTCCCCAATCACTTAGATTTATTTGACTCTTCCAAATGGTGCCAAGGTAAAAGGCTCCTTGCTAGGTGAGGACCGAAGTGTAAGAACAAGGCCATGACTACTCCGTGGGACACACACTTGAGTGGGGGGGTGGGGGTTAGTGCCCGGTTTGCTAAGTGTCAAACCGGGATGAGACTTTACTCGAGAGTGACTGAGGTTCAACTCTGTATACTGTTCGTGATGTGACTAGCGAGAAGACTTGTTCGAAGTGACTTACTTGAAGTGCCTTGCTTATTGGGATATGTGCCTTATTTATAGGCTACCATTGTAATGGAAGGCCTTGCTAGGATTGTGCCATGTGTACGGCTAGGATTGAGACACCAATGCTAAGATGAGGCCCATAGACCAATAATGAAGCTTTAGCCCATGCCATCTTGGGCTTTAGGGGTAGCTTGGTCATTATTGGGAGAGTTTTTGAGGATGTGACAGAGTCTGGCGAGATCGAGTTCGAGAGGTTGGTGGGATGCATGATCCGGACGATACAGTTGTCGGTGAGGAAGTTCTCTGCTGTCCAACTCTTCCGATAGACTTGAGGTTCGGACATCTCACTCTTTGGTGCCCACTTGCTTGGTAGCTTTATGAGATGGTCATCTTGGATTCGAGATGGCATCCGTGTCAGTCCTTGGGTCGGAGAGTCTTGACTTAGCCTGCTCCTTTCCGGGAGGCTCGGACCAGGTGGGTCGGACCTAGGGTTCGGGTCAGACCTTGCAGGTCCAAATCCTTTGTCCCCTTCCCTTAGGGTGGGTCGGACCATAGATGGTCTGCCCGGATCGGACCATTGGCTCGGACCTAAGTGCCTCGGATCCTTTGGATGACTTAGGACGCCTTAGGATTCGTTCCTAGGTCCTTTATGACGGATTGGACATATTTCCGTATCAACATATGTCCCCCTAGTTTCCAAGAATCTTAGTAGAAGATAGTTGTGGAACTATTGGTTTGGGAAGTTGTTTTGAGGGAAAGAATCCGTTCTTCAGTACAATCCGTTTCGATCTCGTTAAAAAAAAAGATGTACTCCGTACTTCGTGTGGCCATTGACTTAGTCTCTCTCCCCCCCCCCCCTTTTTCTTTTTCTAAAACATCGTTGTCATCCGAGGGAGTAGGTCCAAGGGGTAACGAGGTGAAGAAAAAAGAAAAAAAGGGTATTTGTAATGGAGACTAAGTTTAGGCTCCGAACATCTGTAGTGTACCTTTGATGAGCTACGGTGGCGGACCGTAGGTGTGTGTCCCGTCCGAACCAGGCTCTGTGGTTGCGGGAAGGTCCGATGGGTAATCGCTCGAGTATACGAGGTTCCTTGTGTGGACAAAGTATATGGGACTTGAAAGCCGTTAGGCGTCCGAGAAGATGATACTCCGGAGCTCTCGTGTTGTCGGCCTTGAGAGAGTTGGGGAAGGTCCGAAGAATGTCCTTCGAGTATACGAGGTTCCTTGTGTGGACAAAGTATATGGGACTTGAAAGCCGTTAGGCGTCCGAGAAGATGATACTCCGGAGCTCTCGTGTTGTCTGACGCCCGAGAGAGTTGCGGGAAGGTCCGAAGGTAATGTCGCTCAGTATCTGAGGTTCCTTTGTGGACAAAGTATATGAATGGAAAGCCGTTAGGCGTCCGAGAAGATGATACTCCGGAGACTCTCGTGTTGTCGGCCTTAGAGAGGGAGAGTTGTTGTATTCATCTATCAAGAGGTAAATTTGTTGTACCCATTCGTCATTTCACTTGGTATAATTGTACTATACCGTTGGATGGTTCGTGATCGACGGTGGAGATTAAATCGAAAAATCGCGGTTGGAGTTCCCAATATGGCCCTCTATAAATAGAGGGTTGGCGGTTCATTTCTCATCGTTTAGAGATAATTTTTGCATTCCGAGTACATCCGAAGCAACTACCAGCAATCCGAAGCGAGCAAGGAGCGGTTCGAAGCGCGTGATCTTGTGCAGAGTCAAGTCACTTCTTTCTAATCATCCGAGTCCAAGTAAGTTTACTTGTCTCGTCTTATGATTAAATCATCTCTGTTGTCTTTCATCTTCAAGTTACTCGGATGTATGCTTATGATGTGTAGTATAGTTGATAACCAATACGTACTTGATGTTGACTAACACCGAATAAGTGTAGTACTGACTCCGAACTAACTGTGCCGAGTAAGCTGCTAGTTTTGGCTTTGAGTTGGCCACTTTAATATACATAAACGACCTCTCGGACTGCCATCTTAAAGCTTACGATATTGCTTTCTCTTTTCCCTAGGATGTCCGAGAGTGATAGCCAAAATCGATCCGGAAATTTGAGGATATGACTCGGCGATATCCTTAGCGATAGCTCAGGAGATTGAGATCATGGATGATGACGTCTTGGAGGTGGAGCAAGCGCCATCCGAAGTCGAGAAGAGCCGAGGTAAGTTCCTTACTTGGTTAGTTGTTCGATTCTGGTCCTCCGAGGCGTCCGGATTACTGCGAGTGTCGCATGCGAGTTATTATGGCGGCTCGAAGACAAGCTCGCGAGTTATAGGAACTAAATCGTCGCCGGTCGGTGGCGAGAATCGAACTTCGATAGAGATCCGTACTTTAATTCGCACCTAGGTTATAACTTTAGGAGTAATCCTAATCGAGTCCCGTTCGTTCCGGATCATGAGCCTTGACTATCGAGGAAGTGCATGATACTTGGAAGCACCTCCCAATTTGAGCATCTTGAAGAGGGTGAGGAGGATCGTGTGTGCAAGTTCTTTGCGCTATTAGGGCATTGTAGAGTTAAGCGTCCTCATCCGAGGAAGATGAGGCGAAGAAGGTGTCTTGAGGTGAAGATTACGGTTAGGAGGAAAAAGGTGCGAGCCATCCGCTAATGTGCCGTGTGGAAACTTACGGCAAGCGGGGCCGAGTCGGTGGGTGAGGAGGCGTCCGGAGAGGCTAAAGAAGGGTGAGGGCGTTTTCAAGTGAAGTTCCCTCGGTCGAGGACGAGTCACTCACCCGATCCGGAGGGTGAGATGAATGAAGATGGTACTTTGCCTACTTGTGCCTCAACTATCCGAGATGAAGTAGATGAGCTCAGGAGAAGATATGAGATTCGGATTGTGTGGAGATTCTCATCGGACGAATCTCATGCTTTTATAATCCGCCTCACGGGCTATATGTCGGTCTATGAGATAAGTCTCCATTGCGAATTGGCGGCTACGATGTCGTCAAGTTTTGGAGATTTTGAGCAGCATGGGTTTGAGTCCGCACGGATCATCCCCAACTCCCTCGGAAATTTGATGTGCTTGGTGTTATGTAAATATAAAGGCATCCGCTCACCTTGACAATTTCCGTAAATTGTTTAACATTAGTGTAAGTAGTAGGAACACTTGGTTTTATACATTCGTATGTCGCCAGCATACACATTTTATTGATCCTTGTCCTCATTGGGAATCCAATGGTTCAAGAGGTACATTTTGTCCGTCGGCTCTCGGAAGCAATCCAGCGGAGAGGCCACGTGGCATTTTGAGAAGAAGTTCTTAGGGGTGTCTGCGGTTGGAAGCCACCGGCACGAACATCCTTGTGGATGCAAGCGTTCCACCGGTCGAAGCGGAGAAGTACTTTTCCGAAGTGCGATATGTCGCCTTTGCCTTTCTTGGCGGCTTGTCGAGCAAGTTTTTATGACAACATGGAGGATTTGAGTAAGTGGTTTCTCTCGCCTCTGGTTGGTTGTCCGGTCGGTTGTCATTTATCGACTATATGAATTTCATTTGTAGATTCTTTTGTATTTGCAACTTATTGTGATTCGGATGTGCGATTTACGGTTCGAGTATCGATGTCGACCATGCAGGCTGAAGCGTCAACGAAACGCTTGCGTGAAGGAGTTAGCGAGAGGTTCTCGGACCCAGTATGAAGACCTCCACCGTTCATCCGATGAGCAGGCGAAATCTTCTTTGTATTCGAGTGGAGGAGTCTCGGAGGCTGCTGCGAGGCCCAAACCATCCCTACTCGAGAAGGGTAAGGTGGTCGCAACTAAGGGCTCGAAGAAGCCTCCGAGATCCGTGTCGCGAGATCCTCCATAGCGGATCGAGCTGCAGCTCAAAAAGCGCTCCTCAGAAGGTCCGAATCCTCCCGCCAAGAAGGGCAAAGGAAAGGTGGGCGAGGCTCTGGCTGAGTCGGATGAAGTTGCTCGGTTGGTTGTTGCTTGAGCTAGGCGGATTCGGAGTTAGCGCCGCTCGGCCTGAGTGAGTTTAGGCTTCCGTCGGTTTCACATCTTTACGTGATTCGGAGGTATCTAACGCCGATGTTCCGTTTTGTTTTCGACACTCTGCTTTGTTGAAGCATGCTCCTTGGTGGTGCTCGGAGGCTACCACGGAAGAAGATCTAGCCAGTGAAATTTGCCAGGCGATCGAAGCGTCCGGTTACCTGACACCGGGCGCTGAAGAAGAAGGCCATATTGCGAAACAAGAGGCAGTCGGAGGCGGCCAAGATGAAAAGTGCCATTCGATCTTTGGAGGCTGATTTGAAAGTGCACCAAGCTAGTTTGGACGATTTCGTGGCCGTCTCGGACTTTCAAGGATAAGATCTTTGAAAGAGCTTGAGTCGGACGAGGCATCCAAGATTTCCTTGATTCGGACTCCTACAAGTTCTTGCTCGAGTCAAAGTATGATGAGGCCCAAGATGGGTTTGATCTGTTGTGGAAGCGATGCTTGGGAGGAAAGGTTAGGTGCAGACGATTGTAACTTGGAGGTGAGGGTATCCGCCTTTAAAAATGGAGATGGCTCGGACTTCGCTCGGAGGGTGTTTTAGACGAAGATTTGCTCAAATGTGAATTTGTGGAGCTGCTGACGAGTCGGGAGGCAAGAAGTACAATCACGGCGGTCCGTATCTCCCATCCTTCGTCCCTCGGTGCTCATGTCTAGTGTTTTCGTTCCTTTGGAGGACCATTTGGAGCCTGGCAAGGCTGGTGACTTTGCCGGGCTGTCAAGGCTTTGATCGCGACCTCGACCTGATGGATGAGTGTCCGGCCTTCCTGAAAGAGATTGAGGCTCGGAGAGCACGGAGGATAGCCCAACAGCAAGGTCAAGCACCTCCGGAGAAGGATCTGGCGGCCCTCTCGGTCATGACCTAGTTCGTCCGGCGAAAGCGGTGAAAGGGGTATGCCGGATTTTTCGTAATAGGGTGCCTCCGGGCCAAAAAAGAAATGTTTGTCGTTTTTGCCCATCATCTTTTTTTTGTACAAACATATACTTATGTTTGATGAATGGTATTGGTTCGGGTCCTTTGATGGCTCGGAACTATTTTTGTTCTTGATATACTATTATTCTTGTTTCCATCCTTGCACGTTTAATTTTGTATTTGCTTAGTAACTCATCAACTCTCGTAGACTCGGATAGTGGGTTCGGACCTTTGAGATCCATACCGCCAGGACATTAGTTTGCCTGATTCAAATTTGCCTTTGCGGGCTTTGGGGGACGATCAATCGTTGTTCCCATCCGAATCGGAAGCTATAATAGAAATAAATTGGATCACGAGCGGTCCAAGCCACGTCTTAGAGTGGTCGGGCTTGAGAACAAGAACCTCCTTGTATCGTGATAAGTTAAGGCGATTGAGACGTTGACTTGGTGTATCTTTCCGAGTCATGCGGACTTGTGAGATAGTGAAAAGTCGATCGATTATCAAATGCAGTGTCTGTACGAATCACGAGTTAACCGGATGTTGTTATGTTAGCCCCGAGCTTGGTACATCCGAGTGAGTAGCATAGTCGGTATGCTCAACCGTGTGGATGGATTGTTGGGTTGGGCCAATGGAAGCTGAAGAGCTAGGCCCATGTGCGGCCCAAGCCCATATCCTGTGAATATGGGGCACGTGTCCACTTCCAATTGGTCTTCTCTTTCTATATATACTCCTGCTTTATGCGGCTTTTGATTAAGACATCGCGCCTTTTATAGTAATCAAAGGTCAGGAGCTCGAGTCCGTAATTTGGTGAGCATGTTTATGCCATTACTCTCGCCCGTGATCTCGTCCCAAGGGTTTCTCCGATGCTTCGGAAGTCTATCCAGGCTGGTTCTTCGGTGAGAGTCGTGGAAATTAGTTTGCTCGGAAAGCCAGCTTCGGATCTTCGAGGATATGGTCCGTACCGAGTGAGGCCCAAAGTTTTTGCTAATCAATTCCTCTGATCGTCAGGCTAATCTTCTTTCTCCGGGGCTGTGGTCTATATTCGTGACTTTTAGCCCCGGAGAGGTGGATTAGCTGGATGGTTCGGGGATCTTCAAATAGTTGGTTTTGAATCTCAATGCGTCCGAGGCAATCCGCTCTGGTTATCGCGGGCGACAAAGTAGCGAAATTGGTTTGATAGAATCCTTCCGATTTCGTGGTTCGGTCGTAAGAAACCGCCCGAAATGTTGGAAGGCTTTCTACCAATCCTGTTGTGTCTAGTTGCTCGTTTCTCGGATGGAGGGAGAAGTATCACCCTGAGTAAGTCTATTAGCTCGTCCTTGAGGATGTGTATCCGAGCGGTTTGGTTTTGTTGGTGACTGCATTTCCATGATTGAAGGCTCGAGGGAGCTATTTGCAATTTTGGAATGGGGTCCCTAACAATGCTGAGTTTGTTTGGAGTCGGATCATTGAGGACCTTGAGTAACCTTTTGGTGACTCGTTTGTCTTGCACTAAGGTCTTTCGTCCGGCGACTTGGTTTTATGTGGCTTTGTTCGAATTGAAGGCTCGAGGGAGCGACTTACAATTCTGGAATGGAGTCCCTGACAATGCCGGTCTTGTTGGGACTCGGACCAACGGGAGCCTCCGGAGTGACTTGTGTTGACTCGACAATCCGGGCTGATCGCTCTCCAAATACGCTGAATCTGGGGTGTGTTTATAGTATTTGGTATGATGCGATCCGGATGGTCGATGTGGCAGCTTCATCATTGAAGTGATGAAGTATCCTTTCTGGAATCAATGAATGGCCTAGGTTACATAGTCCGGGTGCTGTTAAACTTTGGATAGTCCGAAGGGGCTTTGAAACCTCTGCCCGTAAGCAATCAAAGTTCGGATGGTATAGTTCCTTCTTCCTTCGGGGCGCCTATAGATGCACGGTGACGGTGTTCGGATGGGGTTTGGTTTGGTAGCTCGAGGTTAATTAGGAAGCTTCGTTGTAATAGTAGAAAAGAGATAGAGTAGAAGCTTGTTTTGTAAGCTTGATTAGGGCTCTTGGACCCTGACCTTGTAAACCTGCACTATTTAATAAAAGCGTATTTGCCTTTGTGAAGGTCGGACACTGCTTGATTGTGTCAGTCCGATCCGGATCAATGTATGATCTAGATTCGGATCGAGTAGTTAAATATCTTCGAGGACATGATTATCAACAATGTTTATGAAATCGCAGTTGTATTGATTTGACGGAAATCGACTTACAACTTGAGGGCTTCAAGGCCTTTTTCAAAAACAAACACAAAAGCAGTCGACAAGATAGAGGAAGGTGATGACGTTGCCATACTTCTCTAAGTGTAAAACTTTTGGAGATTCTTGGCATTCCAAGTTCTCTTCAAGGCCCCTTGTTCATCTTCTAGCTCAAAGCTTCCATTAACTCTTGCCCATAACCTTGTACGGTCCTTCCCACTTGGGTTTTAGTTTCCCCACATGACCTAGTATATCAACTCTTCGAAGGACTAAGTCTCCAACTTGTATGTCCTTGGGAAAGACACGTTTATTATAGGCTCGAGCAGTCATGGCTTGGTACCGAAGGATGTTGGCAAATGCCTTATCGCGCTTGTCTTCAAGGAGCTGAAGGTCATAGATCCTTGCGAGCTCATTATCAGCTGGGTTGTATTGCTGGATTCTCTGAGTTGCCACCCTTGTCTCTGAAGGATGGCCTCGGATCCATAGACCAAGGAGAAAGGTGTTTCTTGTGTGGCGATTAATCGTCGTTCGATCTTGCCCAAAGGCAGCGTCAAGATCATCCATGTTGTCTTGGGAAGTTCTCAACCTTTTCTACAGAATTTTGACTATGGTCTTGTTGGTGGCTTCCACCTGACCATTGGCTTGGGGGTGGCCAACGGAAGTAAAGCGTTGTTCTATTTTGAAGAACTGAAGCCACTCCTTCAGCCTTGACCCAGAAAATTGTGCTCCATTATCTGAAACTAACACTCGTGGGAGTCCAAACCGGCAGATTATGTTCTTCCAGATGAATGTCCGAACTCTGCTTTCGGTGATGGTTGACTCTGCTTGACTTGACCCTTAGTGAAGTACTCTCGCCACTATCAAGAACTTCTTGATCGTTCCTCGTGGAAAGGGACCAGCGATGTCTATGCCCCATTGATCAAATGGGCAAGCTATGATTAACGGAATCATAGGGTTGGTCGGACGGTGTGGTATGTTGGCATAGTATTGGCGGTCTTCACGGTATGGCGGTGTTGGCGACATCCATGTCGATGGTTGGCCAATAGTATCCTTGCCTTATGATCTTTTGTGCCAAAGTCCTTCCTCCAGAATGGCTTCCACAACTTCCGGCGTGGATCTCTTCCACCGTAATTTTCGCCTCTTGAGGATCTAGGCATCTCAAGTGAGTTCCGCTGTAGGATCTTTTGTAGAGATCTTCTCCCAAAATAAAGTATCTGTTAGCTCGACATTGCATCTTCCTGGCCTCTCTAGGATCCACGGTAGTACCATCCTTGAGGTAACGGAATATATCGGTCGTCAGGTTTCTTTACGTGCTCACAAGGAACATCTTTCCGTTGGGGTTTGCGGGGAGGATTCATGTGGTCATTAGGATGACACTTCTTGTGTCCAAAGCTCCTAAGGCCGAGGCGTACTTGGAGAGGGCATCGGCCTTTTCATTCCATTCTCTGTGAAATTGGTTAAGAGTAAATTCTTCAAATTGCTCAACCTCTTTCTTGAGGAGTTCCAAATATTTGATCATGTTAGGTCCTTTGGTGGTAAAGGACCCGGAGAACTGGGATTATGCAGTGCTGATGCATGTAGGCTTTGATCCTTTTCACCTGAAGGGCTTTCGCCATTCTTAGGCCGGTGATAAGTGCTTCATACTCGGCCTCGTTGTTCGTCACCTCAAAATTGAGGGTGATGGCGTACTCAAGCTTGGCTCCTTCAGGACTCTCAAGGAAAATTCCTATTCCTCCCAACCGTCCGGTTGATGATCCATCCACTTGTAATGTCCATTGTTTCCTTCCTTTCCTCCTAAAGTGGGAGTGAGTGCTTTCTCAACCTTACTTCTTGTCGGAAGATGCGATCGTTGAGATATTGAGTTCTTAAATCGAAAGAAACATGTGCCTCACTCGATGAATCATCCATAGGTTGGTGATCTTGAGTCTTAAATTTGGATGCTACCTCTTTGTGTTTCTTGGTCTCTTTCTCTCCACTTGATTCCTTGATCAGGCTATCACCACATGACTAGCCTTTTCACAGGAGTTTTCGTTCTCCTTTTACGCTTTCTGGATAGTCTACCGGAAGTCGGCGGGACTTGTGCTTTCTTGGCGAGATGGGGCTTGGTAGCCAATATCATATTCACTTAGCTCAATAGCCCATTTGGATAGGCGTCTGGTGATCCGGTTTTCCAAGACATGTTTGAGTGGCTCATTTATAAGGACCACAATCCGATGCGACTTGAAGTAAGGCTTGATCGTCGTGCGATGTAAACCAATGCTGAGCTTTTCAACCTTGACATATCGGCTTGAGCCTACAAGAGCTTTGCTCAAATAGTAAATTAGTAAATGCTCGTTGTCTTGTAGCCGTACCGATCTGAACTCATTTCTTCATTAGTGGTAGCGAATAATAAAGGTAAAGGTTTCGTCCTCCACAGGTTTAGAGCGAAGAGGCGGCGAGAGGAGATACTTTTCAAGTTTTCAGGGCCTCTGCGCATTCCTTTGTCCACTCGAACTTATTTCCTTTTCGTAAGATCTTAAAGAAGGAAGGTTCTTCTCGGCGGACACGGAGATAAAAGCGGCTCAACGCCATCACCTTTCCTAGAAGTTTTGAACTTCATTGGCAGTTTTAGGTATGTGAGATCTACAATTGCCTTTATCTTCTGCAGGTTATGCTTGATGCCTCTTTACGTGACCATGTAACCAAGGAATTTTCCTCCTTTTACCCGAAAGTGCACTTTTAGGAGTTGACTTCATTCCATATTTTCGGAGAATAGAAGCAATTGTTGAGGTGTTCGATGTGTTCCTCTTGGTCTTGCTTTTCACAAGCATGTCATCCACATAGACTTCCATGGTTTTCCCAATTCTTCCTTGAACATCTTATTTACCGGCCGTTGGTAAGTAGCTCCTGCATTCTTGAGGCCAAAGGCATGACCTTGAAGCAATAGACTTCTCCTACCGCAAAGAATGCCGTTTTCTTGATGTCTTCTTGAGCCATCCTAATTTGGTAGAAGCCTTGGTATGCATCCATGAAGCTTAGAAGTGCACATCCTGATGGAATCAACCAATTTGGTCTATGCGTGGCAATGGATAGGGATCTTTTGGACAAAACTTGTTGAGTCTGGTGAAGTCATTGCACATTCTCCACTTTCTGGAGCTTTTCGACGAGGACCACGTTGCGGACCCAATCAGTGTCGACTTCTTCGATATGACACCTTTCATCAATTTTCAACCTCCTGCTATGATAGCATCCTCAATGCCCAAAGTCTTTCTTCTTTTGCGGATGTGCTTGACCGTAGGATCCATGTTGAGACGGTGGCTGTGATCCTTGGGTCTATCCTTGGTCATCATGCTCCAAGAAAAGATGTCGCGATTGTCCGAAGCGGTGATGAGCTTCGCTCTACTTCCACTTATCTCTGTTCAATCCGAGTTGTTTCCTCGGATTTCCTTGACCAGATTGGACCTCTTTCAAGGCTTCATGGGATTCTATCCTAGTTTGTCTTGGGAACTTTGCTTTGAGCGATCCGATACGATCTCTTCCTTTGGTGGTGTCGAGTTTTGGAAGAATGGCTAAGAGGGCCCTTAGCGAAAGGGCAGTTCTATGGCTCCTGGTTGACATGATGTAGGATTCGAGCTTCTCTAATGTTGCCCATCTCTTCCCCTACGTTCGGGGTTGGAAACTTCACCTGTTGTGTAGGGAGAAGCGATTGCTCTAAATTGGTTAAGTCAGGCGGCCCAAGATCGCGTTATAGTCGAAGGTATTATCTACTACCACAAAGAGGATAGTGCAGGTCACTCTTGTCGGAAAAGTGCCCATGGAGACTTGCGGTGGTATACTTCAATGGGACGTACTCTGAGACCCTCAAAACCTACTAATGAGGTATATACTCGTCCATATTGTATTTGCCCAGATGCATTTGCTCGTGGTCCTTTTGGATAGGACATTGGAGGAGCTTCTGTGTCAATTAGCACCTTGTTGACTTTGTAAGTGGCAATCACTAGAGAAACAACCAAAGGGACATCGGTCCTTGAGATCTCCTCATGAGACGTTGGTGGGGGATCTCGCTATCGTCAAAGGTGATTGCATTTGTGCCTTTCAAAGGTGGTGGACCGTAAGCCACGTCGTTATTTCTTAAGTGTTCTTGGTCCTTTTCCTTGCATTCTGCTATCTCCCCTGTTGGTCCTCCATGATGGCGTTGATAACTCCTTGTAAGGGAGATTCTCCATTCTGTCTCTTAGCGGTAACCTTGATATCTTTGGGCTGCCGAGGTGGGATTTCGGCGGAGGTGGTGGTAAAGATCTGTCGGAGGTTGAACTCGCTCCTCTCTTCTTTGCTCATTCCTTCTATGCACGGAGGGCTCATCTTCAATGGTGGTTCTTTCAACTTCCCACTTCTCACTAGCCTTTCAATTTACATCTTCAGCTGGATGCAATCCTCGGTTGGGTGACCTTCATTTGTGGAACCTACGGTAGTCTTTAGAGAATTTACTCTTCTTCTTGCTCTTGGTGGTTTAGGCCATTGTATATCCAAGTCCTTCTCAACAATAGAAGCGAGATGTCGGATCTTGAGTGCATTGAGGCAGTATACTCGGCAAACCTTACAGGTGGAGTTCTTTCTCTGTGAAGTTCTTTTCTGTCTCTGAGATCTCTTTTTTGCTCAAACTTTCCTTAACGAGGAGGGAGTTCCTGTCGTACTTGTTCTTTTCCCTTCTTGGTCCCTGCTCTTATCGGGACATTCCTTCGGTAATCTTCTCCATACAAGACTCCTTGATTTCTTCCAAGTACTTTTCGGTGGTGATTTCTTCGTTAGAAATCTTCCTTCTAAGCTCATCATTATAAGTGTTGGCATAGAGGTGTCGGACCCGCTCTTTGATGCTATGAGGTTCTACATCGTACTTGACGTTGAAGCGATCAAGGAAGGTTACAAGTCCTCATGCTCTCTCTGGATTATGCCAGCCAGGTGCTCAACTGATCTCTTCCTTCTTTTCGCCTTCTCAAACCTTTTTAGGAAAAGGGAGGCGACGTCCGCATATGATCTGATGGAACCATTGGGTAGTGAGGTCCACCAATCCATTGCTTCTCCAAAGAGTGTGGTGGAAAAGTTGAGAGCTTTCATGTTGTCGTTGAGTCCGTTGCTTTCCATCTTACTTTCGTACCTAGTAAGATGCCCTACAGGGCAAGTATCTCCATAGTAATGCTCAAGGTTTGGCATAACACAATCGGGACGCTTTCTTTCTTTTCTGATCTCATCGCACAAAGGGTTGGGAGTTTTAACTACCACCTTCTCATGTGCTTTGACCATCCTGCTCAAGGTGGCAATTTGTGTTTCCAAGGTCTTACATTGGAGGTAGATGCTTTCATTTGTCGATCTTTCACGATCTGGGGTTGATGGCTACATCTGGAGGGAGATCATTGATTGGAACAATCGGGGTGCTTTCTGCCATTTGATCCCTAGGCACTTGTTGTTGAGCTCCTCGCCGACTGGTTCCCACTTCGTCTATTCGCGGCACTTCTGGACTTCTCCCTCGTTGTTCGTGAGAGGCAGCGGCTCTTCTATTGAGAAGGTGTCTCAGATCTTCTGGTTGAGTTTGCTCCCCCAACCTTTGTTGGATCGGACGGTGCTCATTTCTCGATTAATGAGTTCGACTTGCCTCGGGATTGGCGTGGCGGGGTGAAATTTGAGGAGAATTTGGAGGTTGTTTGATCAAAACACCCTTGAATAGTGGTGAGTAAGAGGCCAAACGATTCTCATTCATTCCAAATTCACTAGGACGAATGATCATCCATTTGGGAGGTAAAGTTTCTACAGGGGAGGACCATGTGTTCTGACGGAGGAACATCCTTCATCCCAAGTGTTTGGACCCTTACTGGTGGATTAGTGGCTCTCTCCTCGTCAGAAGAAAGACTAGCGGTATGGCCATCACTTGGATTGTTTACCACTTCTCTTGTCGAGACTCTTGTTACTCCTCCTCTTCTAGTGGGAGGTCTCCCCCTTTGTCTTGGGTGGCGTACCAATGGTAGTGGCGTTGGTTCTTGCGGACCTTCTTGTTCTTGCCATTCTTGAAGAACGGACTTTTGTAAAGATTCCCACAGCAGGCGCCAAAATCTTTGAGGTGTAACTCCCAATCACTTAGATTTATTTGACTCTTCCAAATGGTGCCAAGGTAAAGGCTCCTTGCTAGGTGAGGACGAGCGTAGAACCGGTATTTGACTACTCCGTGGGACACACTTGAGTGGGGGTTAGTGCAGGTTGCTAAGTGTCAAACGGGATGAGACTTTACTCGAGTGGTGAGGTTCAACTCATATCTTGTCGTGATGTGACTAGCGAGAAGACTTGTTCGAAGTGACTTACTTGAAGTGCCTTGCTTATTGGGATATGTGCCTTATTTATAGGCTACCATTGTAATGGAAGGCCTTGCTAGGATTGCGCCATGTGTACGGCTAGGATTGAGACACCAATGCTAAGATGAGGCCCATAGCCCAATAATGAAGCTTTAGCCCATGCCATCTTGGGCTTTAGGGTAGTTGGTCATTATTGGGAGAGTTTTGAGGATGTGAGTCTGGCGAGATCCAGTTCGGAGAGGTTGGTGGGATGCATGATCCGGACGTACACTGGTGTCGGTGAGGAAGTTCTCTGCTGTCCAACTCTTCCGATTCAGACTTCAGGTTGGACATCTCACTCTTTGGTGCCCACTTGCTTGGTAGCTTTATGAGATGGTCATCTTTGGATTCGAGATGGCATCCGTATCGAGTCCTTGGGTCGGAGAAGTCTTGACTTACTATGCTCCTTTCGGGAGGCTCGGACCAAGGTGGGTCGGACCTGGGTTCGGGTGACCTTGCAGTCAAATCCTTTGTCCCCTTCCCTTAGGGTGGGTCGGACCATAGATGGTCTGCCCGGATCGGACCATTGGCTCGAACCTAAGTGCCTCGGATCCTTTGGATGACTTAGGACGCCTTAGGATTCGTTCCTAGGTCCTTTATGACGGATTGGACATATTTCCGTATCAACAAACACAATAAGGGAGTGGGATGATTACAAATTGAGAAGTCAATTTGAGATTTAAACAACAGATCGGAGGGGTAATAAAATAACAAACGAAAAACTCTACTTGAGAGTTAAACAATACACAAAAGGAGTGGGATAAACAACAAACGAACAACACCACTCGAGAGATAAACAACACATCAATGGAGTGGGATAATGTCAAACGAAGAAGTCTATTCGAGATTTAAACAATACACAGAAGGAGTAAGAGTATGACAAATGAAGAACTCTGCTTGAGATTTAAACCACACACATAAGGAGTGGGATAAACAACAAATGTAAAATTCTACTCGAGAGTTGAACAACACAATAAAGGAGTGGGATGATTACAAATTGAGAAGTCAATTTGAGATTTAAACAACACATCGGAGGTGTAATAAAAAAAAAACAAATGAAAAACTCTACTTGAGAGTTAAACAATACACAAAAGGAGTGGGATAAACAACAAACGAACAACACCACTCGAGAGATAAACAACACATCAATGGAGTGGGATAATGTCAAACGAATAAGTATATTCGAGATTTAAACAATACATAGAAGGAGTAAGAGTATGACAACGAAGAACTCTACTTGAGATTTGAACCACACACATAAGGAGTGGGATAAACAACAAATGTAAAATTCGACTCGAGTGTTGAACAACACAATAAGGGAGTAGGATGATTACAAATTGAGAAGTCAATTTCAGATTTAAACAACACATCGGAGGGGTAATAAAAAAAACAAATGAAAAACTCTGCTTGAGAGTTAAACAATACACAAAAGGAGTGGGATAAACAACAAACGAACAACACCACTCGAGAGATAAACAACACATCAAAGGAGAGCGATAATATCAAACGAAGAAGACTATCCGAGATTTAAACAATACACAGAAGGAGTAAGAGTATGACAAATGAAGAACTCTACTTGAGATTTAAACCACACACATAAGGAGTGGGATAAACAACAAATGTAAAATTCTACTCGAGAGTTGAACAACACAATAAAGGAGTGGGATGATTACAAATTGAGAAGTCAATTTGAGATTTAAACAACACATCGGAGGGGTAATAAAAAAACAAATGAAAAACTCTACTTGAGAGTTAAACAATACACAAAAGGAGTGGGATAAACAACAAACGAACAACACCACTCGAGAGATAAACAACACATCAAAGGAGAGGGATAATGTCAATCGAAGAAGTATATTCGAGATTTAAACAATACATAGAAGGAGTAAGAGTATCACAAACGAAGAACTCTACTTGAGAGTTAAACCACACACATAAGGAGTGGGATAAACAACAAATGTAAAATTCTACTCGAGAGTTAAACAACACAATAAAGGGGTGTGATGATTACAAATTGGGAAGTGAATTTGAGATTTAAACAACACATCGTAGGGGTAATAAAAAAATAAATGAAAAACTCTACTTGAGAGTTAAACAATACACAAAAGGAGTGGGATAATCAACAAACGAACAACACCACTCGAGAGATAAACAACACATCAAAGGAATGGGATAATATCAAACGAAGAAGTCTATTCGAGATTTAAACAATACAAGGAAGGTAAGAGTATGACAAGCGAAGAACTCTACTTGAGAGTTAAACCACACACATAAGGAGTGGGATAAACAACAAATGTAAAATTCTACTCGAGAGTTAAACAACACAATAAAGGGGTGGGATGATTACAAATTGAGAAGTCAATTTGAGATTTAAACAACACATCGTAGGGTAATAAAATAACAAGCGAAAAAACTCTACTTGAGAGTTAAACAATACACAAAGGGAGTGGGATAAACAACAAACGAACAACACCACTCGAGAGATAAACAACACATCAAAGGAGTGGGATAATATCAAACGAAGAAGTCTATTCGAGATTTAAACAATACACAGAAGGAGTAAGAGTATGACAAACGAAGAACTCTACTTGAGAGTTAAACCACACACATAAGGAGTGGGATAAACAACAAATGTAAAATTCTACTCGAGAGTTAAACAACACAATAAAGGAGTGGGATGATTACAAATTGAGAAGTCAATTTGAGATTTAAACAACACATCGGAGGGGTAATAAAATAACAAATGAAAAACTCTACTTGAGAGTTAAACAATACACAAAAGGAGTGGGATAAACAACAAACGAACAACACCACTCGAGAGATAAACAACACATCAAAGGAGTGGAATAATATCAAACGAAGAAGTCTATTCGAGATTTAAACAATACACAGAAGGAGTAAGAGTATGACAAACGAAGAACTCTACTTGAGAGTTAAACCACACACATAAGGAGTGGGATAAACAACAAATGTAAAATTCTACTCGAGAGTTAAACAACACAATAAAGGAGTGGGATGATTACAAATTGAGAAGTCAATTTGAGATTTAAACAACACATCGGAGGGGTAATAAAATAACAAACGAAAAAACTCTACTTGAGAGTTAAACAATACACAAAAGGAGTGGGATAAACAACAAACGAACAACACCACTCGAGAGATAAACAACACATCAAAGAGTGGGAAAATATAAAACTAAGAAGTCTATTAGAGATTTAAACAATACAGAAGGAGTAAGAGTATGACAAACGAAGAACTCTACTTGAGAGTTAAACCACACACATAAGGAGTGGGATAAACAACAAATGTAAAATTCTACTCGAGAGTTAAACAACACAATAAAGGAGTGGGATGATTACAAATTGAGAAGTCAGTTTGAGATTTAAACAACACATCCGAGGGGTAATAAAATAACAAACGAAAAACTCTACTTGAGAGTTAAACAATACACAAAAGAAGTGGGATAAACAACAAATCAACAACACCACTCGAGATTTAACCATCACATCAAAGGAGTGGGATAATGTCAAACGAAGAAGTCTATTCGAGATTTAAAGAATACACAGAAGGAGTAAGAGTATCACAAACGAAGAACTCTACTTGAGAGTTAAACCACACACATAAGGAGTGGGATAAACAACAAATGTAAAATTCTACTCGAGAGTTAAACAACACAATAAAGGAGTGGGATGATTACAAATTGAGAAGTCAATTTGAGATTTAAACAACACATCGGAGGGGTAATAAAATAACAAACGAAAAACTCTACTTGAGAGTTAAACAATACACAAAAGGAGTGGGATAAACAACAAACGAACAACACCACTCGAGAGATAAACAACACATCAAAGGAGTGGGATAATATCAAACGAAGAAGTCTATTCAAGATTTAAACAATACACAGAAGGAGTAAGAGTATGACAAACGAAGAACTCTACTTGAGAGTTAAACCACACACATAAATAGTGGGATAAACAACAAATGTAAAATTCTACTCGAGAGTTAAACAACACAATAAAGGAGTGGGATGATTACAAATTGAGAAGTCAATTTGAGATTTAAACAACACATCGGAGGGGTAATAAAATAACAAACGAAAAAACTCTACTTGAGAGTTGAACAATACACAAAAGGAGTGGGATAAACAACAAACGAACAACACCACTCGACAGATAAACAACACATCAAAGGAGTGGGATAATATCAAACGAAGAAGTCTATTCGAGATTTAAACAATACACAGAAGGAGTAAGAGTATGACAAACGAAGAACTCTACTTGAGAGTTAAACCACACACATAAGGAGTGGGATAAACAACAAATGTAAAATTCTACTCGAGAGTTAAACAACACAATTAAGGAGTGGGATGATTACAAATTGAGAAGTCAATTTGAGATTTAAACAACACATCGGAGGGGTAATTAAATAACAAACGAAAAATCTCTACTTCAGAGTTGAACAATATACAAAAGGAGTGGGATAAACAACAAACGAACAACACCACTCGACAGATAAACAACACATCAAAGGAGTGGGATAATATCAAACGAAGAAGTCTATTCGAGATTTAAACAATACACAGAAGGAGTAAGAGTATGACAAACGAAGAACTCTACTTGAGAGTTAAACCACACACATAAGGAGTGGGATAAACAACAAATGTAAAATTCTACTCGAGAGTTAAACAACACAATAAAGGAGTGGGATGATTACAAATTGAGAAGTCAATTTGAGATTTAAACAACACATCGGAGGGGTAATAAAAAAACAAAAGAAAAAACTCTACTTGAGAGTTGAACAATACACAAAAGGAGTGGGATAAACAACAAACGAACAACACCACTCGAGAGATAAACAACACATCAAAGGAGTGGGATAATATCAAACGAAGAAGTCTATTCGAGATTTAAACAATACGCAAAAGGAGTAAGAGTATGACAAACGAAGAACTCTACTTGAGAGTTAAACCACACACATAAGGAGTGGGATAAACAACAAATGTAAAATTCTACTCGAGAGTTAAACAACACAATAAAGGAGTGGGATGATTACAAATTGAGAAGTCAATTTGAGATTTAAACAACACATCGGAGGGGTAATAAAATAACAAACGAAAAAACTCTACTTGAGAGTTGAACAATACACAAAAAGAGTGGGATAAACAACAACCGAACAACACCACTCGAGAGATAAACAACACATCAAAGGAGTGGGATAATATCAAACGAAGAAGTCTATTCGAGATTTAAACAATACACAGAAGGAGTAAGAGTATGACAAACGAAGAACTCTACTTGAGAGTTAAACCACACACATAAGGAGTGGGATAAACAACAAATGTAAAATTCTACTCGAGAGTTAAACAACACAATAAAGGATGGGATGATTACAAATTGAGAAGTCAATTTGAGATTTAAACAACACATCGGAGGGTAATAAAATAACAAACGAAAAAACTCTACTTTAGAGTTGAACAATACACAAAAGGAGTGGGATAAACAACAAACGAACAACACCACTCGAGAGATAAACAACACATCAAAGGAGTGGGATAATATCAAACGAAGAAGTCTATTCGAGATTTAAACAATACGCAAAAGGAGTAAGAGAATGACAAACGAAGAACTCTACTTTAGAGTTAAACCACACACATAAGGAGTGGGATAAACAACAAATGTAAAATTCTACTCGAGAGTTAAACAACACAATAAAGGAGTGGGATGATTACAAATTGAGAAGTCAATTTGAGATTTAAACAACACATCGGAGGGGTAATAAAATAACAAACGAAAAAACTCTACTTGAGAGTTGAACAATACACAAAAGGAGTGGGATAAACAACAAACGAACAACACCACTCGAGAGATAAACAACACATCAAAGGAGTGGGATAATATCAAACGAAGAAGTCTATTCGAGATTTAAACAATACATAGAAGGAGTAAGAGTATGACAAACGAAGAACTCTACTTGAGAGTTAAACCACACACATAAGGAGTGGGATAAACAACAAATGTAAAATTCTACTCGAGAGTTAAACAACACAATAAAGGAGTGGGATGATTACAAATTGAGAAGTCAATTTGAGATTTAAACAACACATCGGAGGGGTAATAAAATAACAAACGAAAAAACTCTACTTGAGAGTTGAACAATACACAAAAGGAGTGGGATAAACAACAAACGAACAACACCACTCGACAGATAAACAACACATCAAAGGAGTGGGATAATATCAAACGAAGAAGTCTATTCGAGATTTAAACAATACACAGAAGGAGTAAGAGTATGACAAACGAAGAACTCTACTTGAGAGTTAAACCACACACGTAGGAGAGGGATAAACAACAAATGTAAAATTCTACTCGAGAGTTAAACAACACAATAAAGGAGTGGGATGATTACAAATTGAGAAGTCAATTTGAGATTTAAACAACACATCCGAGGGGTAATAAAATAACAAACGAAAAAACTCTACTTGAGAGTTGAACAATACACAAAAGGAGTGGGATAAACAACAAACGAACAACACCACTCGAGAGATAAACAACACATCAAAGGAGTGGGATAATATCAAACGAAGAAGTCTATTCGAGATTTAAACAATACGCAAAAGGAGTAAGAGAATGACAAACGAAGAACTCTACTTTAGAGTTAAACCACACACATAAGGAGTGGGATAAACAACAAATGTAAAATTCTACTCGAGAGTTAAACAACACAATAAAGGAGTGGGATGATTACAAATTGAGAAGTCAGTTTGAGATTTAAACAACACATCGGAGGGGTAATAAAATAACAAACGAAAAACTCTACTTGAGAGTTAAACAATACACAAAAGGAGTGGGATAAACAACAAACGAACAACACCACCCGAGATAAACAACACATCAAAGGTGGGATAATATCAAGCGAAGAAGTCTATTCGAGATTTAAACAATACGAGAAGGAGTAAGACTATGACCAACGACGAACTCTACTTGAGAGTTAAACCACACACGTAGGAGTGGGATAAACAACAAATGTAAAATTCTACTCGAGAGTTAAACAACACAATAAAGGAGTGGGATGATTACAAATTGAGAAGTCAGTTTGAGATTTAAACAACACATCCGAGGGGTAATAAAATAACAAACGAAAAACTCTACTTGAGAGTTAAACAATACACAAAAGGAGTGGGATAAACAACAAACGAACAACACCACTCGAGAGATAAACAACACATCAAAGGAGTGGGATAATATCAAACGAAGAAGTCTATTCGAGATTTAAACAATACAGAGGAGTAAGAGTATGACAAACGAAGAACTCTACTTGAGAGTTAAACCACACACATAAGGAGTGGGATAAACAACAAATGTAAAATTCTACTCGAGAGTTAAACAACACAATAAAGGAGTGGGATGATTACAAATTGAGAAGTCAATTTGAGATTTAAACAACACATCGGAGGGGTAATAAAATAACAAACGAAAAACTCTACTTGAGAGTTGAACAATACACAAAAGGAGTGGGATAAACAACAAACGAACAACACCACTCGAGATAAACAACACATCAAAGGAGTGGGATAATATCAAACGAAGAAGTCTATTCGAGATTTAAACAATACACAGGAGTAAGAGTATGACAAACGAAGAACTCTACTTGAGAGTTAAACCACACACATAAGGAGTGGGATAAACAACAAATGTAAAATTCTACTCGAGAGTTAAACAACACAATAAAGGAGTGGGATGATTACAAATTGAGAAGTCAATTTGAGATTTAAACAACACATCGGAGGGGTAATTAAATAACAAACGAAAAATCTCTACTTGAGAGTTGAACAATACACAAAAGGAGTGGGATAAACAACAAACGAACAACACCACTCGAGAGATAAACAACACATCAAAGGTGGGATAATATCAAGCGAAGAAGTCTATGAGATTTAAACAATACGAGAAGGAGTAAGAGCATGACAAGCGAAGAACTCTACTTGAGAGTTAAACCACACACATAAGAGTGGGATAAACAACAAATGTAAAATTCTACTCGAGAGTTAAACAACACAATAAAGGAGTGGGATGATTACAAATTGAGAAGTCAATTTGAGATTTAAACAACACATCGGAGGGGTAATAAAATAACAAACGAAAAAACTCTACTTGAGAGTTGAACAATACACAAAAGGAGTGGGATAAACAACAAACGAACAACACCACTCGAGAGATAAACAACACATCAAAGGAGTGGGATAATATCAAACGAAGAAGTCTATTCGAGATTTAAACAATACAGAAGGAGTAAGAGTATGACAAACGAAGAACTCTACTTGAGAGTTAAACCACACACATAAGGAGTGGGATAAACAACAAATGTAAAATTCTACTCGAGAGTTAAACAACAGAATAAAGGAGTGGGATGATTACAAATTGAGAAGTCAATTTGAGATTTAAACAACACATCGGAGGGGTAATAAAATAACAAACGAAAAACTCTACTTGAGAGTTGAACAATACACAAAAGGAGTGGGATAAACAACAAACGAACAACACCACTCGAGAGATAAACAACACATCAAAGGAGTGGGATAATATCAAACGAAGAAGTCTATTCGAGATTTAAACAATACACAGAAGGAGTAAGAGTATGACAAACGAAGAACTCTACTTGAGAGTTAAACCACACACATAAGGAGTGGGATAAACAACAAATGTAAAATTCTACTCGAGAGTTAAACAACACAATTAAGGAGTGGGATGATTACAAATTGAGAAGTCAATTTGAGATTTAAACAACACATCGGAGGGGTAATTAAATAACAAACGAAAAATCTCTACTTGAGAGTTGAACAATATACAAAAGGAGTGGGATAAACAACAAACGAACAACACCACTCGACAGATAAACAACACATCAAAGGAGTGGGATAATATCAAACGAAGAAGTCTATTCGAGATTTAAACAATACACAGAAGGAGTAAGAGTATGACAAACGAAGAACTCTACTTGAGAGTTAAACCACACACATAAGGAGTGGGATAAACAACAAATGTAAAATTCTACTCGAGAGTTAAACAACAGAATAAAGGAGTGGGATGATTACAAATTGAGAAGTCAATTTGAGATTTAAACAACACATCGGAGGGGTAATAAAATAACAAACGAAAAAACTCTACTTGAGAGTTGAACAATACACAAAAGGAGTGGGATAAACAACAAACGAACAACACCACTCGAGATAAACAACACATCCAAGAAGTGGGATAATATCAAACGAAGAAGTCTATTCGTGATTTAAACAATACACAGAAGGAGTAAGAGTATGACAAACAAAGAACTCTACTTGAGAGTTAAACCACACACATAAGGAGTGGGATAAACAACAAATGTAAAATTCTACTCGAGACTTAAACAACACAATAAAGGAGTCGGATGATTATAAATTGAGAAGTCAATTTGAGATTTAAACAACACATCGGAGGGTTAATAAAAAAACATCCGAATATACTCTACTTGAGAGTTGAACAATACACAAATGGAGTGGGATAAACAACAAACGAACAACACCACTCGAGAGATAAACAACACATCAAAGGAGTGGGATAATATCAAACGAAGAAGTCTATTCGAGATTTAAACAATACACAGAAGGAGTAAGAGTATGACAAACGAAGAACTCTACTTGAGAGTTAAACCACACACATAAGGAGTGGGATAAACAACAAATGTAAAATTCTACTCGAGAGTTAAACAACACAATAAAGGGGTGTGATGATTACAAATTGGGAAGTGAATTTGAGATTTAAACAACACATCCGAGGGGTAATAAAATAACAAACGAAAAACTCTACTTGAGAGTTGAACAATACACAAAAGGAGTGGGATAAACAACAAACGAACAACACCACTCGAGAGATAAACAACACATCAAAGGAGTGGGATAATATCAAACGAAGAAGTCTATTCGAGATTTAAACAATACAGAAGGAGTAAGAGTATGACAAACGAAGAACTCTACTTGAGAGTTAAACCACACACATAAGGAGTGGGATAAACAACAAATGTAAAATTCTACTCGAGAGTTAAACAACACAATAAAGGAGTGGGATGATTACAAATTGAGAAGTCAATTTGAGATTTAAACAACACATCGGAGGGTAATTAAATAAAAACCTAAAAACTCTACTTGAGAGTTGAACAATACACAAAAGGAGTGGGATAAACAACAAACGAACAACACCACTCGAGAGATAAACAACACATCAAAGTAGTGGGATAATATCAAACGAAGAAGTCTATTCGAGATTTAAACAATACACAGAAGGAGTAAGAGTATGACAAACGAAGAACTCTACTTGAGAGTTAAACCACACACATAAGGAGTGGGATAAACAACAAATGTAAAATTCTACTCGAGAGTTAAACAACACAATTAAGGAGTGGGATGATTACAAATTGAGAAGTCAATTTGAGATTTAAACAACACATCGGAGGGGTAATTAAATAACAAACGAAAAATCTCTACTTGAGAGTTGAACAATACACAAAAGGAGTGGGATAAACAACAAACGAACAACACCACTCGAGAGATAAACAACACATCAAAGGAGTGGGATAATATCAAACGAAAAAGTCTATTCGAGATTTAAACAATACACAAACGGAGTAAGAGTATGACAAACGAAGAACTCTACTTGAGAGTTAAACCACACACATAAGGAGTGGGATAAACAACAAATGTAAAATTCTACTCGAGAGTTAAACAACACAATAAAGGAGTGGGATGATTACAAATTGAGAAGTCAATTTGAGATTTAAACAACACATCGGAGGGGTAATTAAATAACAAACGAAAAATCTCTACTTGAGAGTTGAACAATACACAAAAGGAGTGGGATAAACAACAAACGAACAACACCACTCGAGAGATAAACAACACATCAAAGGAGTGGGATAATATCAAACGAAGAAGTCTATTCGAGATTTAAACAATACACAGAAGGAGTAAGAGTATGACAAACGAAGAACTCTACTTGAGAGTTAAACCACACACATAAGGAGTGGGATAAACAACAAATGTAAAATTCTACTCGAGAGTTAAACAACACAATAAAGGAGTGGGATGATTACAAATTGAGAAGTCAATTTGAGATTTAAACAACACATCGGAGGGGTAATAAAATAACAAACGAAAAAACTCTACTTGAGAGTTGAACAATACACAAGAGTGGGATAAACAACAAACGAACAACACCACTCGAGAGATAAACAACACATCAAAGGAGTGGGATAATATCAAACGAAGAAGTCTATTCGAGATTTAAACAATACACAGAAGGAGTAAGAGTATGACAAACGAAGAACTCTACTTGAGAGTTAAACCACACACATAAGGAGTGGGATAAACAACAAATGTAAAATTCTACTCGAGAGTTAAACAACACAATAAAGGAGTGGGATGATTACAAATTGAGAAGTCAATTTGAGATTTAAACAACACATCGGAGGGGTAATAAAATAACAAACGAAAAAACTCTACTTGAGAGTTGAACAATACACAAAAGGAGTGGGATAAACAACAAACGAACAACACCAAACAACACATCAAAGGAGTGGGATAATATCAAACGAAGAAGTCTATTCGAGATTTAAACAATACACAGAAGGAGTAAGAGTATGACAAACGAAGAACTCTACTTGAGAGTTAAACCACACACATAAGGAGTGGGATAAACAACAAATGTAAAATTCTACTCGAGAGTTAAACAACACAATAAAGGAGTGGGATGATTACAAATTGAGAAGTCAATTTGAGATTTAAACAACACATCGGAGGGGTAATAAAATAACAAACGAAAAACTCTACTTGAGAGTTGAACAATACACAAAAAGAGTGGGATAAACAACAAACGAACAACACCACTCGAGAGATAAACAACACATCAAAGGAGTGGGATAATATCAAACGAAGAAGTCTATTCGAGATTTAAACAATACACAGAAGGAGTAAGAGTATGACAAACGAAGAACTCTACTTGAGAGTTAAACCACACACATAAGGAGTGGGATAAACAACAAATGTAAAATTCTACTCGAGAGTTAAACAACACAATAAAGGAGTGGGATGATTACAAATTGAGAAGTCAATTTGAGATTTAAACAACACATCGGAGGGGTAATTAAATAACAAACGAAAAATCTCTACTTGAGAGTTGAACAATACACAAAAGGAGTGGGATAAACAACAAACAAACAACACATCAAAGGAGTGGGATAATATCAAACGAAGAAGTCTATTCGAGATTTAAACAATACACAGAAGGAGTAAGAGTATGACAAACGAAGAACTCTACTTGAGAGTTAAACCACACACATAAGGAGTGGGATAAACAACAAATGTAAAATTCTACTCGAGAGTTAAACAACACAATAAAGGAGTGGGATGATTACAAATTGAGAAGTCAATTTGAGATTTAAACAACACATCGGAGGGGTAATAAAATAACAAACGAAAAAACTCTACTTGAGAGTTGAACAATACACAAAAGGAGTGGGATAAACAACAAACGAACAACACCACTCGAGAGATAAACAACACATCAAAGGAGTGGGATAATATCAAACGAAGAAGTCTATTCGAGATTTAAACAATACACAGAAGGAGTAAGAGTATGACAAACGAAGAACTCTACTTGAGAGTTAAACCACACACATAAGGAGTGGGATAAACAACAAATGTAAAATTCTACTCGAGAGTTAAACAACACAATAAAGGAGTGGGATGATTACAAATTGAGAAGTCAATTTGAGATTTAAACAACACATCGGAGGGGTAATTAAATAACAAACGAAAAATCTCTACTTGAGAGTTGAACAATACACAAAAGGAGTGGGATAAACAACAAACGAACAACACCACTCGAGAGATAAACAACACATCAAAGGAGTGGGATAATATCAAACGAAGAAGTCTATTCGAGATTTAAACAATACACAGAAGGAGTAAGAGTATGACAAACGAAGAACTCTACTTGAGAGTTAAACCACACACATAAGGAGTGGGATAAACAACAAATGTAAAATTCTACTCGAGAGTTAAACAACACAATAAAGGAGTGGGATGATTACAAATTGAGAAGTCAATTTGAGATTTAAACAACACATCGGAGGGGTAATAAAATAACAAACGAAAAACTCTACTTGAGAGTTGAACAATACACAAAAGGAGTGGGATAAACAACAAACGAACAACACCACTCGAGATTTAACCATCACATCAAAGGAGTGGGATAATGTCAAACGAAGAAGTCTATTCGAGATTTGAACAATACACAGAAGGAGTAAGAGTATGACAAACGAAGAACTCTACTTGAGAGTTAAACCACACACATAAGGAGTGGGATAAACAACAAATGTAAAATTCTACTCGAGAGTTAAACAACACAATAAAGGAGTGGGATGATTACAAATTGAGAAGTCAATTTGAGATTTAAACAACACATCGGAGGGGTAATAAAATAACAAACGAAAAAACTCTACTTGAGAGTTGAACAATACACAAAAGGAGTGGGATAAACAACAAACGAACAACACCACTCGAGAGATAAACAACACATCAAAGGAGTGGGATAATATCAAACGAAGAAGTCTATTCGAGATTTAAACAATACACAGAAGGAGTAAGAGTATGACAAACGAAGAACTCTACTTGAGAGTTAAACCACACACATAAGGAGTGGGATAAACAACAAATGTAAAATTCTACTCGAGAGTTAAACAACACAATAAAGGAGTGGGATGATTACAAATTGAGAAGTCAATTTGAGATTTAAACAACACATCGGAGGGGTAATAAAATAACAAACGAAAAAACTCTACTTGAGATTTGAACAATACACAAAAGGAGTGGGATAAACAACAAACGAACAACACCACTCGAGATTTAACCATCACATCAAAGGAGTGGGATAATGTCAAACGAAGAAGTCTATTCGAGATTTAAAGAATACACAGAAGGAGTAAGAGTATCACAAACGAAGAACTCTACTTGAGAGTTAAACCACACACATAAGGAGTGGGATAAACAACAAATGTAAAATTCTACTCGAGAGTTAAACAACACAATAAAGGAGTGGGATGATTACAAATTGAGAAGTCAATTTGAGATTTAAACAACACATCGGAGGGGTAATAAAATAACAAACGAAAAAACTCTACTTGAGAGTTGAACAATACACAAAAGGAGTGGGATAAACAACAAACGAACAACACCACTCGAGAGATAAACAACACATCAAAGGAGTGGGATAATATCAAACGAAGAAGTCTATTCGAGATTTAAACAATACACAGAAGGAGTAAGAGTATGACAAACGAAGAACTCTACTTGAGAGTTAAACCACACACATAAGGAGTGGGATAAACAACAAATGTAAAATTCTACTCGAGAGTTAAACAACACAATAAAGGAGTGGGATGATTACAAATTGAGAAGTCAATTTGAGATTTAAACAACACATCGGAGGGGTAATAAAATAACAAACGAAAAACTCTACTTGAGAGTTAAACAATACACAAAAGGAGTGGGATAAACAACAAACGAACAACACCACTCGAGAGATAAACAACACATCAAAGGAGTGGGATAATATCAAACGAAGAAGTCTATTCGAGATTTAAACAATACACAGAAGGAGTAAGAGTATGACAAACGAAGAACTCTACTTGAGAGTTAAACCACACACATAAGGAGTGGGATAAACAACAAATGTAAAATTCTACTCGAGAGTTAAACAACACAATAAAGGAGTGGGATGATTACAAATTGAGAAGTCAATTTGAGATTTAAACAACACATCGGAGGGGTAATAAAATAACAAACGAAAAAACTCTACTTGAGAGTTGAACAATACACAAAAGGAGTGGGATAAACAACAAACGAACAACACCACTCGAGAGATAAACAACACATCAAAGGAGTGGGATAATATCAAACGAAGAAGTCTATTCGAGATTTAAACAATACACAGAAGGAGTAAGAGTATGACAAACGAAGAACTCTACTTGAGAGTTAAACCACACACATAAGGAGTGGGATAAACAACAAATGTAAAATTCTACTCGAGAGTTAAACAACACAATAAAGGAGTGGGATGATTACAAATTGAGAAGTCAATTTGAGATTTAAACAACACATCGGAGGGTAATAAAATAACAAACGAAAAACTCTACTTGAGAGTTAAACAATACACAAAAGGAGTGGGATAAACAACAAACGAACAACACCACTCGAGAGATAAACAACACATCAAAGGAGTGGGATAATACCAAACGAAGAAGTCTATTCGAGATTTAAACAATACACGGAAGGAGTAAGAGTATGACAAACGAAGAACTCTACTTGAGATTTAAACCACACACATAAGGAGTGGGATAAACAACAAATGTAAAATTTTACTCGAGAGTTGAACAACACAATAAAGGAGTGGGATGATTACAAATTGAGAAGTCAGTTTGAGATTTAAACAACACATCCGAGGGTAATAAAATAACAAACGAAAAACTCTACTTGAGAGTTAAACAATACACAAAAGGAGTGGGATAAACAACAAACGAACAACACCACTGTAGAGATAAACAACACATCAAAGGAGTGGGATAATGTCAAACGAAGAAATCAATTCGAGATTTAAACAATACATGAAGGAGTAAGAGTATGACAAACGAAGAACTTACTTGAGAGTTAAACCACACACACATAAGTGGGATAAACAACAAATGTAAAATTCTACTCGAGACTTAAACAACACAATAAAGGAGTCGGATGATTATAAATTGAGAAGTCAATTTGAGATTTAAACAACACATCGGAGGGTTAATAAAATAACAAACGAAAAAACTCTACTTGAGAGTTGAACAATACACAAAAGGAGTGGGATAAACAACAAACCAACAACACCACTCGAGAGATAAACAACACATCAAAGGAGTGGGATAATATCAAACCAAGAAGTCTATTCGAGATTTAAACAATACATGAAGGAGTAAGAGTATGACAAACGAAGAACTTACTTGAGAGTTAAACCACACACATAAGGAGTGGGATAAACAACAAATGTAAAATTTACCGAGAGTTTAACAACACAATAAAGGAGTGGGATGATTACAAATTGAGAAGTCAATTTGAGATTTCAACAACACATCGGAGGGGTAATTAAATAACAAACGAAAAATCTCTACTTGAGAGTTGAACAATACACAAAAGGAGTGGGATAGACAACAAAAGAACAACACCACTCCAGAGATAAACAACACATCAAAGGAGTGGGATAATGTCAAACAAGAAGTCTATTCGAGATTTAAACAATACATGTAAGGAGTAAGAGTATGACAAACGAAGAACTCTACTTGAGAGTTAAACCACACACATAAGGAGTGGGATAAACAACAAATGTAAAATTTACCGAGAGTTAAACAACACAATAAAGGAGTGGGATGATTACAAATTGAGAAGTCAATTTGAGATTTAAACAACACATCGGAGGGTAATAAAATAACGAAAGAAAAACTGTACTTGAGAGTTAAACAATACACAAAAGGAGTGGGATAAACAACAAACGAACAACACCACTGAGAGATAAACAACACATCAAAGGAGTGGGATAATATCAAACAAGAAGTCTATTCGAGATTTAAACAATACATGTAAGGAGTAAGAGTATGACAAACGAAGAACTTACTGAGAGTTAAACCACACACATAAGGAGTGGGATAAACAACAAATGTAAAATTTACCGAGAGTTAAACAACACAATAAAGGAGTGGGATGATTACAAATTGAGAAGTCAATTTGAGATTTAAACAACACATCGGAGGGTATTAAAATAACAAATGAAAAACTCTGCTTGAGAGTTTAACAATACACAAAAGGAGTGGGATAAAAAACAAACTAACAACACCACTGTATAAATAAACAACACATAAAAGGAGTGGGATAATATCAAACCAAGAAGTCTATTCGAGATTTAAACAATACATGTAAGGAGTAAGAGTATGACAAACGAAGAACTTACTGAGAGTTAAACCACACACATAAGGAGTGGGATAAACAACAAATGTAAAATTTACCGAGAGTTGAACAACACAATAAAGGAGTGGGATGATTACAAATTGAGAAGTCAATTTGAGATTTAAACAACACATCGGAGGGGTAATAAAATAACAAACGAAAAACTCTACTTGAGAGTTAAACAATACACAAAAGGAGTGGGATAAACAACAAACGAACAACACCACTGAGAGATAAACAACACATCATAGGAGGGGGCTAATATAAAACAATGACGTCAATTCGAGATTTAAACAATACACAGAAGGAGTAAGAGTATGACAAATGAAGAACTCTACTTGAGATTTAAACCACACACATAAGGAGTGGGATAAACAACAAATGTAAAATTCTACTCGAGAGTTGAACAACACAATAAGGGAGTGGGATGATTACAAATTGAGAAGTCAATTTGAGATTTAAACAACACATCGGAGGGGTAATAAAATAACAAACGAAAAACTCTACTTGAGAGTTAAACAATACACAAAAGGGGTGGGATAAACAACAAACGAACAACACCACTCGAGAGATAAACAATACATCAAAGGAGTGGGATAATATCAAACGAAGAAGTCTATTCGAGATTTAAAGAATACACAGAATGAGTAAGAGTATCACAAACGAAGAACTCTACTTGAGAGTTAAACCACACACATAAGGAGTGGGATAAAGAACAAATGTAAAATTCATCTCGAGAGTTAAAAAACAGAATAAAGGAGTGGGATGATTACAAATTGAGAAGACAATTTGAGATTTAAACAACACATCGGAGGGGTGATAAAATAACAAACGAAAAAACTCTACTTGAGAGTTGAACAATACACAAAAGGAGTGGGATAAACAACAAACAAACAACACCACTCGAGAGATAAACAATACATCAAAGGAGTGGGATAATATCAAACGAAGAAGTCTATTCGAGATTTAAACAATACATAGAAGGAGTAAGAGTATGACAAACGAAGAACTCTACTTGAGAGTTAAACCACACACATAAGGAGTGGGATAAACAACAAACAACACAATAAAGGAGTGGGATAATTACAAATTGGGAAGTCAACTTGAGATTTAAACAACATATCGGAGGGGTAATAAAAAACCAAATGAAAAACTCTACTTTAGAGTTAAACAATACACAAAAGGAGTGGGATAAACAACAAACAAACAACACCACTCGAGAGATAAACAACACATCAAAGGAGTGCGATAATATCAAACGAAGAAGTCTATTCGAGATTTAAACAATACATGTATGAGTAAGAGTATGACAAACGTAAGAACTTACTTGAGAGTTAAACCACACACATAAGGAGTGGGATAAACAACAAATGTAAAATTCTACTCGAGAGTTGAACAACACAATAAAGGAGTGGGATGATTACAAATTGAGAAGTCAATTTGAGATTTAAACAACACATCGGAGGGATAATAAAATAACAAACGAAAACTCTACTTGAGAGTTAAATAAAACACAAAAGGAGTGGGATAAACAACAAACCAACAACACCACTCTAGAGATAAACAACACATCAAAGGATTGGGATAATATCAAACAAGAAGTCTATTCGAGATTTAAACAATACATGTAGGAGTAAGAGTATGACAAACGAAGAACTTACTTGAGAGTTAAACCACACACATAAGGAGTGGGATAAACAACAAATGTAAAATTTACCGAGAGTTAAACAACACAATAAAGGAGTGGGATGATTACAAATTGAGAAGTCAATTTGAGATTTAAACAACACATCCGAGGGGTAATAAAATAACAAACGAAAAAACTCTACTTGAGAGTTGAACAATACACAAAAGGAGTGGGATAAACAACAAACCAACAACACCACTCGAGAGATAAACAACACATCAAAGGAGTGGGATAATATCAAACCAAGAAGTCTATTCGAGATTTAAACAAGACATGGACGGAGAAAGAGTATGACAAACGTAAGAACTTACTGAGAGTTAAACCACACACATAAGGAGTGGGATAAAGAACAAATGTAAAATTCTACTCGAGAGTTAAACAACAGAATAAAGGAGTGGGATGATTACAAATTGAGAAGTCAATTTGAGATTTAAACAACACATCGGAGGGGTAATAAAATAACAAATGAAAAAACTCTACTTGAGAGTTGAACAATACACAAAAGGAGTGGGATAAACAACAAACGAACAACACCACTCGAGAGATAAACAACACATCAAAGGAGTGGGATAATATCAAACCAAGAAGTCTATTCGAGATTTAAACAATACATGTATGAGTAAGAGTATGACAAACGAAGAACTTACTTGAGAGTTAAACCACACACATAAGGAGTGGGATAAACAACAAATGTAAAATTTACTAGAGTTAAACAACACAATAAAGGAGTGGGATAATTACAAATGGAGAAGTCAATTTGAGATTTAAACAACACATCGGAGGGGTAATAAATATCAAATGAGAAACTCTACTTAAGAGTTAAACAATACACAAAAGGAGTGGTATAAACAACAAACGAACAAGACCACTCGAGAGATAAACAACACATCAAAGGAGTGGGATAATGTCAAACGAAGAAGTTATTCGAGATTTAAACAATACACAGAAGGAGTAAGAGTATCACAAACAAAGAACTCTACTTGAGAGTTAAACCACGCACATAAGGAGTGGGATAAACAACAAATGTAAAATTCTACTCGATAGTTAAACAACACAATAAAGGAGTGGGATGATTACAAATGGAGAAGTCAATTTGAGATTTAAACAACACATCGGAGAGGTAATAAAATAACAAATGAAAAACTCTACTTGAGAGTTAAACAAAACAAAAAATGGGTGGGATAAACAACAAACGAACAACACCACTCTAGAGATAAACAACACATCAAAGGAGTGGGATAATATCAAACAAGAAGTCTATTCGAGATTTAAACAATACATGAAGGAGTAAGAGTATGACAAACGAAGAACTTACTGAGAGTAAAACCACACACATAAGGAGTGGGATAAACAACAAATGTAAAATTCTATTCGAAAGTTAAACAACACAATAAAGGAGTGGGATGATTAAAAATTGAGAAGTCAATTTGAGATTTAAACAACACATCGGAGGGGTGGTAAACTAAAAAACAAAAAACTCTACTTGAGAGTTAAACAATACACAAACGGAGTGGGATAAACAACAAATGAACAACACCACTCGAGAGATAAACAACACATCAAAGGAGTGGGATAATGTCAAACGAAGAAGTCTATCGAGATTTAAACAATACTTAGAAGGACTAAGAGTGTCACAAACGAAGAACTCTACTTGAGAGTTAAACCACACACATAAGGAGTGGGATAAACAACAAATGTAAAATTTACCGAGAGTTAAACAACACAATAAAGGAGTGGGATGATTACAAATTGAGAAGTCAATTTGAGATTTAAACAACACATCGGAGGGGTACAAAATAAAACAAAAAAACTCTACTTGAGAGTTAACAATACACAAAAGGAGTGGGATAAACAACAAAACTAACAACACCACTGAGAGATAAACAACACATCAAAGGAATGGGATAATATCAAACCAAGAAGTCTATTCGAGATTTAAACAATACATAGGAGTAAGAGTATGACAAACGAAGAACTTACTTGAGAGTTAAACCACACATAAGGAGTGGGATAAACAACAAATGTAAAATTTACCGAGAGTTAAACAACACAATAAAGGAGGATGATGACAAATTGAGAAGTCAATTTGAGATTTAAACAACACATCGGAGGGGTAATAAAATAACAAAAAAAAACTCTACTTGAGAGTTAACAATACACAAAAGGAGTGGGATAAACAACAAACTAACAACACCACTGAGAGATAAACAACACATCAAAGGAGTGGGATAATATCAAACCAAGAAGTCTATTCGAGATTTAAACAATACATAGAAGGAGTAAGAGTATGACAAACGAAGAACTTACTTGAGAGTTAAACCACACACATAAGGAGTGGGATAAACAACAAATGTAAAATTTACCGAGAGTTAAACAACACAATTAAGGAGTGGGATGATTACAAATTGAGAAGTCAATTTGAGATTTAAACAACACATCGGAGGGGTAATAAAATAACAAACGAAAAACTCTACTTGAGAGTAAACAATACACAAAAGGAGTGGGATAAACAACAAACGTAACAACACTACTGAGAGATAAACAACACATCAAAGGAGTGGGATAATATCAAACAAGAAGTCTATTCGAGATTTAAACAATACATGTAAGGAGTAAGAGTATGACAAACGAAGAACTTTACTGAGAGTTAAACCACACATAAGGAGTGGGATAAACAACAAATGTAAAATTTACTCGAGAGTTGAACAACACAAGAAAGGAGTGGGATGATTACAAATTGAGAAGTCAATTTGAGATTTAAACAACACATCGGAGGGGTAATAAAATAACAAATGAAAAAATCTACTTGAGAGTTAAACAATACACAAAAGGAGTGGGATAAACAACAAACTAACAACACCACTGAGAGATAAACAACACATCAAAGGAGTGGGATAATATCAAACAAGAAGTCTATTCGAGATTTAAACAATACATGTAAGGAGTAAGAGTATGACAAACGTAAGAACTTACTTGAGAGTTAAACCACACACATAAGGAGTGGGATAAACAACAAATGTAAAATTTACCGAGAGTTAAACAACACAATAAAGGAGTGGATGATTACAAATTGAGAAGTCAATTTGAGATTTAAACAACACATCGGAGGGGTACAAAATAACAAATAAAAAACTCTACTTGAGAGTTAAACAATACACAAAAAGGAGTGGGATAAACAACAAACCAACAACACCACTGAGAGAAAACAACACATCAAAGGAGTGGATAATATCAAACAAGAAGTCTATTCGAGATTTAAACAATACATGTAAGGAGTAAGAGTATGACAAACGAAGAACTTACTGAGAGTTAAACCACACACATAAGGAGTGGGATAAACAACAAATGTAAAATTTACCGAGAGTTAAACAACACAATAAAGGAGTGGGATGATTACAAATTGAGAAGTCAATTTGAGATTTAAACAACACATCGGAGGGGTAATAAAAAAACAAATGAAAAACTCTACTTGAGAGTTAAACAATACACAAAAGGAGTGGGATAAACAACAAACGAACAACACCACTCGAGAGATAAAGAACACATCAAAGGAGTGGGATAATATCAAACGAAGAAGTCTATTCGAGATTTGAACAATACATGTAAGGAGTAAGAGTATGACAAACGTAAGAACTTACTTGAGAGTTAAACCACACATAAGGAGTGGGATAAACAACAAATGTAAAATTTACCGAGAGTTAAACAACACAATAAAGGAGTGGGATGATTACAAATTGAGAAGTCAATTTGAGATTTAAACAACACATCGGAGGGGTAATAAATAACAAACGAAAAAAACTACTTGAGAGTTAAACACACAAAAAGGAGTGGGATAAACAACAAACTAACAACACCACTGAGAGATAAACAACACATCAAAGGAGTGGGATAATATCAAACCAAGAAGTCTATTCGAGATTTAAACAATACATAAGGAGTAAGAGTATGACAAACGAAGAACTTACTGAGAGTTAAACCACACACATAAGGAGTGGGATAAACAACAAATGTAAAATTTACCGAGAGTTCAACAACACAATAAAGGAGTGGGATGATTACAAATTGAGAAGTCAATTTGAGATTTAAACAACACATCGGAGGGGTACAAAATAACAAATGAAAAAACTCTACTGAGAGTTAAACAATACACAAAAAGGAGTGGGATAAACAACAAACCAAACAACACCACTGAGAGATAAACAACACATCAAAGGAGTGGGATAATATCAAACAAGAAGTCTATTCGAGATTTAAACAATACATGTAAGGAGTAAGAGTATGACAAACGTAAGAACTTACTTGAGAGTTAAACCACACATAAGGAGTGGGATAAACAACAAATGTAAAATTTACCGAGAGTTAAACAACACAATAAAGGAGTGGGATGATTACAAATTGAGAAGTCAATTTGAGATTTAAACAACACATCGGAGGGGTAATAAAGTAACAAATGAAAAATTCTACTTGAGAGTTGAACAATACACAAAAGGAGTGGGATAAACAACAAACGAACAACACCACTCGACAGATAAACAACACATCAAAGGAGTGGGATAATATCAAACGAAGAAGTCTATTCGAGATTTAAACAATGCACAGAATGAGTAAGAGTATGACAAACGAAGAACTCTACTTGAGAGTTAAACCACACACATAAGGAGTGGGATAAACAACAAATGTAAAATTCTACTCGAGAGTTAAACAACACAATAAAGGAGTGGGATGATTACAAATTGAGAAGTCAATTTGAGATTTAAACAACACATCGGAGGGGTAATAAAATAACAAACGAAAAAACTCTACTTGAGAGTTGAACAATACACAAAAGGAGTGGGATAAACAACAAACGAACAACACCACTCGAGAGATAAACAACACATTTCGAGAGATAAACAACACATCAAAGGAGTGGGATAATATCAAACGAAGAAGTCTATTCGAGATTTAAACAATACACAGAAGGAGTAAGAGTATGACAAACGAAGAACTCTACTTGAGAGTTAAACCACACACATAAGGAGTGGGATAAACAACAAATGTAAAATTCTACTCGAGAGTTAAACAACACAATAAAGGAGTGGGATGATTACAAATTGAGAAGTCAATTTGAGATTTAAACAACACATCGGAGGGGTAATAAAATAACAAACGAAAAAACTCTACTTGAGAGTTGAACAATACACAAAAGGAGTGGGATAAACAACAAACGAACAACACCACTCGACAGATAAACAACACATTAAAGGAGTGGGATAATATCAAACGAAGAAGTCTATTCGAGATTTAAACAATACACAGAAGGAGTAAGAGTATGACAAACGAAGAACTCTACTTGAGAGTTAAACCACACACATAAGGAGTGGGATAAACAACAAATGTAAAATTCTACTCGAGAGTTAAACAACACAATAAAGGAGTGGGATGATTACAAATTGAGAAGTCAATTTGAGATTTAAACAACACATCGGAGGGGTAATAAAAAAACAAATGAAAAACTCTACTTGAGAGTTAAACAATACACAAAAGGAGTGGGATAAACAACAAACGAACAACACCACTCGAGAGATAAACAACACATCAAAGGAATGGGATAATATCAAACCAAGAAGTCTATTCGAGATTTAAACAATACATAGGAGTAAGAGTATGACAAACGAAGAACTTACTGAGAGTTAAAACACACACAAAACGAGTGGGATAAAAAACAAATTTAAAATTTACCGAGAGTTGAACAACACAATAAAGGAGTGGGATGATTACAAATTGAGAAGTCAATTTGAGATTTAAACAACACATCGGGAGGTAATAAAATAACAAATGAAAAATTCTACTTGAGAGTTAAACAATACACAAAAAGGAGTGGGATAAACAACAAACTAACAACACTACTGAGAGATAAACAACACATCAAAGGAGTGGGATAATATCAAACCAAGAAGTCTATTCGAGATTTGAACAATACATGTAAGGAGTAAGAGTATGACAAACGAAGAACTTACTTGAGAGTTAAACCACACATACGGAGTGGGATAAACAACAAATGTAAAATTCTACTCGAGAGTTAAACAATACAATAAAGGAGTGGGATGATTACAAATTGAGAAGTCAATTTGAGATTTAAACAACACATCGGAGGGGTAATAAAAAAACAAAAGAAAAAACTCTACTTGAGAGTTGAACAATACACAAAAGGAGTGGGATAAACAACAAACCAACAACACCACTCGAGAGATAAACAACACATCAAAGGAGTGGGATAATATCAAACGAAGAAGTCTATTCGAGATTTAAACAATACATAGAAGGAGTAAGAGTATGACAAACGAAGAACTCTACTTGAGAGTTAAACCACACACATAAGGAGTGGGATAAACCACAAATGTAAAATTCTAATCGAGAGTTAAACAACACAATAAAGGAGTGGGATGATTACAAATTGAGAAGTCAATTTGAGATTTAAACAACACATCGGAGGGGTAATAAAAAAACAAATGAAAAACTCTACTTGAGACTTAAACAATACACAAAAGGAGTGGGATAAACAACAAACGAACAACACCACTCGAGAGATAAACAACACATCAAAGGAGTGGGATAATATCAAACCAAGAAGTCTATTCGAGATTTAAACAATACATAGAAGGAGTAAGAGTATGACAAACGAAGAACTCTACTTGAGAGTTAAACCACACACATAAGGAGTGGGATAAACAACAAATGTAAAATTCTACTCGAGAGTTAAACAACACAATAAAGGAGTGGGATGATTACAAATTGAGAAGTCAATTTGAGATTTAAACAACACATCGGAGGGGTAATAAAAAAACAAACGAAAAAACTCTACTTGAGAGTTGAACAATACACAAAAGGAGTGGGATAAACAACAAACCAACAACACCACTCGAGAGATAAACAACACATCAAAGGAGTGGGATAATATCAAACGAAGAAGTCTATTCGAGATTTAAACAATACACGGAAGGAGTAAGAGTATGACAAACGAAGAACTTTACTTGAGATTTAAACCACACACATAAGGAGTGGGATAAACAACAAATGTAAAATTTTACTCGAGAGTTGAACAACACAATAAAGGAGTGGGATGATTACAAATTGAGAAGTCAATTTGAGATTTAAACAACACATCGGAGGGGTAATAAAAAAACAAACGAAAAAACTCTACTTGAGAGTTGAACAATACACAAAAGGAGTGGGATAAACAACAAACCAACAACACCACTCGAGAGATAAACAACACATCAAAGGAGTGGGATAATATCAAACGAAGAAGTCTATTCGAGATTTAAACAATACATAGAAGGAGTAAGAGTATGACAAACGAAGAACTCTACTTGAGAGTTAAACCACACACATACGGAGTGGGATAAACAACAAATGTAAAATTCTACTCGAGAGTTAAACAACACAATAAAGGAGTGGGATGATTACAAATTGAGAAGTCAATTTGAGATTTAAACAACACATCGGAGGGGTAATAAAAAAACAAATGAAAAACTCTACTTGAGAGTTAAACAATACACAAAAGGAGTGGGATAAACAACAAACGAACAACACCACTCGAGAGATAAACAACACATCAAAGGAGTGGGATAATACCAAACGAAGAAGAAGTCTGAGATTTAAACAATACATGTAAGGAGTAAGAGTATGACAAACGAAGAACTTTACTTGTGATTTAAAGCACACAAATAAGGAGTGGGATAAACAACAAATGTAAAATCTACTCGAGAGTTAAACAACACAATAAAGGAGTGGGATGATTACAAATTGAGAAGTCAATTTGAGATTTAAACAACACATCGGAGGGGTAATAAAATAACAAAAGAAAAAAATCTACTTGAGAGTTGAAAAAAAAAAAAAAGTAGTCGGATAAACAAAAAACCAACAACACCACTGAGAGATAAACAACACATCAAAGGAGTGGGATAATATCAAACAAGAAGTCTATTCGAGATTTAAACAATACATGTAAGGAGTAAGAGTATGACAAACAAGAACTTACTTGAGAGTTAAACCACACACATAAGGAGTGGGATAAACAACAAATGTAAAATCTACTCGAGACTTAAACAACACAATAAAGGAGTGGGATGATTACAAATTGAGAAGTCAATTTGAGATTTAAACAACACATCGGAGGGGTAATAAAATAACAAATGAAAAACTCTACTTGAGAGTTAAACAATACACAAAAGGAGTGGGATAAACAACAAACCAACAACACCACTCGAGAGATAAACAACACATCAAAGGAGTGGGATAATATCAAACCAAGAAGTCTATTCGAGATTTAAACAATACATGTAAGGAGTAAGAGTATGACAAACTAAGAACTTACTTGAGAGTTAAACCACACACATAAGGAGTGGCATAAACAACAAATGTAAAATTTTACCGAGAGTTAAACAACACAATAAAGGAGTGATGATTACAAATTGAGAAGTCAATTTGAGATTTAAACAACACATCGGAGGGGTAATAAAATAACAAATGAAAAACTCTACTTGAGAGTTAAACAATACACAAAAGGAGTGGGATAAACAACAAACGAACAACACCACTCGAGAGATAAACAACACATCAAAGGAGTGGGATAATATCAAACCAAGAAGTCTATTCGAGATTTAAACAATACATGTAAGGAGTAAGAGTATGACAAACGTAAGAACTTACTGAGAGTTAAACCACACACATACGGAGTGGGATAAACAACAAATGTAAAATTCTACTCGAGAGTTAAACAACACAATAAAGGAGTGGGATAATTACAAATGGAGAAGTCAATTTGAGATTTAAACAACACATCGGAGGGGTAATAAAATAACAAACAAAAAACTCTACTTGAGAGTTAAACAATACACAAAAGGAGTGGGATAAATAACAAACGAACAACACCACTCGACAGATAAACAACACATCAAAGGAGTGGGATAATATCAAACAAAGAAGTCTATTCGAGATTTAAACAATGCATAGAATGAGTAAGAGTATCACAAACGAAGAACTCTACGTGAGAGTTAAACCACACACATAAGGAGTGGGATAAACAACAAATGTAAAATTCTACTCCAGAGTTAAACAACACAATAAAGGAGTGGGATAATTACAAATGGAGAAGTCAAATTGAGATTTAAATAGCACATCGGAGGGGTAATAAAGTAACAAATGAAAAATTCTACTTGAAGGTTAAACAATACACAAAAGGAGTGGGATAATCAACAAACGAACAACACCACTCGACAGATAAACAACACATCAAAGGAGTGGGATAATGTCAAACAAAGAAGTCTATTCGAGATTTAAACAATGCACAGAAGGAGTAAGAGTATCACAAACGAAGATCTCTACTTGAGAGTTAAACCACACACATAAGGAGTGGGATAAACAACAAATGTAAAATTCTACTCGAGAGTTAAACAACACAATAAAGGAGTGGGATTATTACAAATGGAGAAGTCAATTTGAGATTTAAACAACACATCGGAGGGGTAAAATAACAAATAAAAAACTCTACTTGAGAGTTAAACAATACACAAAATGAGTGGGATAAACAAACTAACAACACCACTGAGAGATAAACAACACATCAAAGGAGTGGGATAATATCAAACTAAGAAGTCTATTCGAGATTTAAACAATACATGTAAGGAGTAAGAGTATGACAAACGTAAGAACTTACTGAGAGTTAAACCACACATAAGGAGTGGGATAAACAACAAATGTAAAATTTTACCGAGAGTTAAACAACACAATAAAGGAGTCGAATGATTACAAATTGAGAAGTCAATTTGAGATTTAAACAACACATCGGAGGGGTAATAAAATAACAAATGAAAAACTCTACTTGAGAGTTAAACAATACACAAAAAGGAGTGGGATAAACAACAAACAAACAACACCACTGAGAGATAAACAACACATCAAAGGAGTGGGATAATATCAAACAAGAAGTCTATTCGAGATTTAAACAATACATGTAAGGAGTAAGAGTATGACAAACGAAGAACTTACTGAGAGTTAAACCACACACAAGGAGTGGGATAAACAACAAATGTAAAATTTACCGAGAGTTAAACAACAGAATAAAGGAGTGGGATGATTACAAATTGAGAAGTCAATTTGAGATTTAAACAACACATCGGAGGGGTAATAAAATAACAAATGAAAAACTCTACTTGAGAGTTAAACACACAAAAAGGAGTGGGATAAACAACAAACTAACAACACCACTGAGAGATAAACAACACATCAAAGGAGTGGGATAATATCAAACAAGAAGTCTATTCGAGATTTAAACAATACATGTAAGGAGTAAGAGTATGACAAACGAAGAACTTACTTGAGAGTTAAACCACACATAAGGAGTGGGATAAACAACAAATGTAAAATTTACCGAGAGTTAAACAACACAATACAGGAGTTGGATGATTACAAATTGAGAAGTCAATTTGAGATTTAAACAACACATCGGAGGGGTAATAAAATAACAAATGAAAAACTCTACTTGAGAGTTAAACAATACACAAAAGGAGTGGGATAAACAACAAACCAACAACACCACTGAGAGATAAACAACACATCAAAGGAGTGGGATAATATCAAACTAAGAAGTCTATTCGAGATTTAAATACACATGTAAGGAGTAAGAGTATGACAAACGAAGAACTTACTGAGAGTTAAACCACACACATAAGGAGTGGGATAAACAACAAATGTAAAATTTACCGAGAGTTAAACAACACAATCAAGGAGTGGGATGATTACAAATTGAGAAGTCAATTTGAGATTTAAACAACACATCGGAGGGGTAATAAAAAAATAAACGAAAAAACTCTACTTGAGAGTTAAACAATACACAAAAGGAGTGGGATTAACAACAAACTAACAACACCACTGAGAGACAAACAACACATCAAAGGAGTGGGATAATATCAAACAAGAAGTCTATTCGAGATTTAAACAATACATGTAAGGAGTAAGAGTATGACAAACGAAGAACTTACTTGAGAGTTAAACCACACACATAAGGAGTGGGATAAACAACAAATGTAAAATTTACCGAGAGTTAAACAACACAATAAAGGAGTGGATGATTACAAATTGAGAAGTCAATTTGAGATTTAAACAACACATCGGAGGGGTAATAAAAAAACAAATGAAAAACTCTACTTGAGAGTTAAACAATACACAAAAGAAGTGGGATAAACAACAAACGAACAACACCACCCGAGAGATAAACAACACATCAAAGGAGTGGGATAATATCAAACCAAGAAGTCTATTCAAGATTTAAACGATACACAGAAGGAGTAAGAGTATGACAAACGTAAGAACTTACTGAGAGTTAAACCACACACATAAGGAGTGGGATAAACAACAAATGTAAAATTCTACTCGAGAGTTGAACAACACAATAAAGGAGTGGGATGATTACAAATTGAGAAGTCAATTTGAGATTTAAACAACATATCGGAGGGGTAATAAAAAAACAAATGAAAAACTTTACTTGAGAGTTAAACAATACACAAAAGGAGTGGGTTAACAACAAACAAACAACACCACTCGAGAGATAAACAACACATCAAAGGAGTGGGATAATATCAAACGAAGAAGTCTATTCAAGATTTAAACAATACACAGAAGGAGTAAGAGTATGACAAACGAAGAACTCTACTTGAGAGTTAAACCACACACATAAGGAGTGGGATAAACAACAAATGTAAAATTTAATTCGAAAGTTAAACAACACAATAAAGGAGTGGGATGATTACAAATTGAGAAGTCAATTTGAGATTTAAACAACACATCGGAGGGGTAATAAAATAACAAACGAAAAACTCTACTTGAGAGTTAAACAATACACAAAAGGAGTGGGATAAAAAACAAATGAACAACACCACTGAGAGATAAACAACACATCAAAGGAGTGGGGATAATATCAAACAAGAAGTCTATTCGAGATTTAAACAATACATAAGGAGTAAGAGTATGACAAACGTAAGAACTCTACTGAGAGTTAAACCACACACATAAGGAGTGGGATAAACAACAAATGTAAAATTTACCGAGAGTTAAACAACACAATAAAGGAGGATGATTACAAATTGAGAAGTCAATTTGAGATTTAAGCAACACATCGGTGGGGTAATAAAAAAACAAATGAAAAACTCTACTTGAGAGTTAAACAATACACAAAAGGAGTGGGATAAACAACAAACTAACAACACTACTGAGAGACAAACAACACATCAAAGGAGTGGGATAATATCAAACAAGAAGTCTATTCGAGATTTAAACAATACATGTAAGGAGTAAGAGTATGACAAACGTAAGAACTTACTGAGAGTTAAACCACACACATAAGGAGTGGGATAAACAACAAATGTAAAATTTACCGAGAGTTAAACAACACAATAAAGGAGTGGGATGATTACAAATTGAGAAGTCAATTTGAGATTTAAACAACACATCGGAGGGGTAATAAAATAAAAAACTAAAAAAAACAAATTGAGTGTTAAACAAAACAAAAAAGGAGATGGAAAAACAACAAACGAACAACACCACTGAGAGATAAACAACACATCAAAGGAGTGGGATTATAGCAAACGAAGAACTCTATTCGAGATTTAAACAATACATCTAAGGAGTAAGAGTATGACAAACGAAGAACTCTACTTGAGAGTTAAACCACACACATAAGGAGTGGGATAAACAACAAATGTAAAATACACGACGAGAGTTAAACAACACAATAAAGGAGTGGGATGATTACAAATTGAGAAGTCAATTTGAGATTTAAACAACACATCGGAGGGGTAATAAAATAACAAACAAAAAACTCTACTTGAGAGTTAAACAATACACAAAGGGAGTGGGATAAACAACAAACGAACAACAGCACTGAGAGATAAACAACACATCAAAGGAGTGGGATAATATCAAACAAGAAGTCTATTCGAGATTTAAACAATACATGTAAGGAGTAAGAGTATGACAAACGTAAGAACTTACTTGAGAGTTAAACCACACACATAAGGAGAGGGATAAACAACAAATGTAAAATCTACTCGAGAGTTAAACAACACAACAAAGGAGTGGGATGATTACAAATTGAGAAGTCAATTTGAGATTTAAACAACACATCGGAGGGGTAATAAAATAACAAATGAAAAACTCTACTTGAGAGTTAAACAATACACAAAAGGAGTGGGATAAACAACAAACGAATAACACCACTAGAGAGACAAACAACACATCAAAGGAGTGGGATAATGTCAAACGAAGAAGTCTATTCGAGATTTAAACAATACATGTAAGGAGTAAGAGTATGACAAACGAAGAACTTACTTGAGAGTTAAACCACACATAAGGAGTGGGATAAACAACAAATGTAAAATTTACCGAGAGTTAAACAACACAATAAAGGAGTGGGATGATTACAAATTGAGAAGTCAATTTGAGATTTAAACAACACATCGGAGGGGTAATAAACAAACAAATGAAAAACTCTACTTGAGAGTTAAACAATACACAAAAGGAGTGGGATAAACAAACAACAAATACTACTGAGAGATAAACAACACATCAAAGGAGTGGGATAATATCAAACAAGAAGTCTATTCGAGATTTAAACAATACATGTAAGGAGTAAGAGTATGACAAACGTAAGAACTTACTTGAGAGTTAAACCACACACATAAAGAGTGGGATAAACAACAAATGTAAAATTCTACTCGAGAGTTAAACAACACAATTAAGGAGTGGGATGATTACAAATTGAGAAGTCAAGTTGAGATTTAAACAACACGTCCGAGGGGTAATAAAATAACAAAGGAAAAACTCTACTTGAGAGTTAAACAATAGACAAAAGAAGTGGGATAAACAACAAATCAACAACACCACTCGAGAGATAAACAACACATCGAAGGAGTGGGATAATATCAAACAAGAAGTCTATTCGAGATTTAAACAATACATGTAAGGAGTAAGAGTATGACAAACGTAAGAACTCTACTTGAGAGTTAAACCACACACATAAGGAGAGGGATAAACAACAAATGTAAAATCTACTCGAGAGTTAAACAACACAATAAAGGAGTGGGATGATTACAAATTGAGAAGTCAATTTGAGATTTAAACAACACATCGGAGGGGTACAAAATAACAAACAAAAAACTCTACTTGAGAGTTAAACAATACACAAAAGGAGTGGGATAAATAACAAACCAACAACACCACTGAGAGATAAACAACACATCAAAGGAGTGGGATAATATCAAACAAGAAGTCTATTCGAGATTTAAACAATACATGTAAGGAGTAAGAGTATGACAAACGAAGAACTCTACTTGAGAGTTAAACCACACACATAAGGAGAGGGATAAACAACAAATGTAAAATTTTACTGGAGAGTTAAACAACAGAATAAAGGAGTGGGATGATTACAAATTGAGAAGTCAATTTGAGATTTAAACAACACATCGGAGGGGTAATAAAATAACAAACGAAAAATTCTACTTGAGAGTTAAACAATACACAAAAGGAGTGGGATAAACAACAAACAAAACAACACCACTGAGAGATAAACAACACATCAAAGGAGTGGGATAATATCAAACGAAGAAGTCTATTCGAGATTTAAACAATACACAGAAGGAGTAAGAGTATGACAAACGAAGAACTCTACTTGAGAGTTAAACCACACACATAAGGAGTGGGATAAACAACAAATGTAAAATTTTACTCGAGAGTTAAACAACAGAATAAAGGAGTGGGATGATTACAAATTGAGAAGTCAATTTGAGATTTAAACAACACATCGGAGGGGTAATAAAATAACAAACGAAAAACTCTACTTGAGAGTTAAACAATACACAAAAAGGAGTGGGATAAACAACAAACAACACCACTGAGAGATAAACAACACATCAAAGGAGTGGGATAATATCAAACCAAGAAGTCTATTCGAGATTTAAACAATACATGTAAGGAGTAAGAGTATGACAAACGAAGAACTTACTGAGAGTTAAACCACACACATAAGGAGTGGGATAAACAACAAATGTAAAATTTACCGAGAGTTAAACAACACAATAAAGGAGTGGGATGATTACAAATTGAGAAGTCAATTTGAGATTTAAACAACACATCGGAGGGGTACTAAAATAAAACTCTACTTGAGAGTTGAACAATACACAAAAGGAGTGGGATAAACAACAAACGAACAACACCACTCGAGAGATAAACAACACATCAAAGGAGTGGGATAATATCAAACGAAGAAGTCTATTCGAGATTTAAACAATACATGAAGGAGTAAGAGTATGACAAACGTAAGAACTTACTTGAGAGTTAAACCACACACAAGGAGTGGGATAAACAACAAATGTAAAATTTACCGAGAGTTAAACAACACAATAAAGGAGTGGGATGATTACAAATTGAGAAGTCAATTTGAGATTTAAACAACACATCGGAGGGGTAATTAAATAACAAAAGAAAAATCTCTACTTGAGAGTTGAAAAATAAACAAAAGGAGTGGGATAAACAACAAACTAACAACACTACTGAGAGACAAACAACACATCAAAGGAGTGGGATAATATCAAACGAAGAAGTCTATTCGAGATTTAAACAATACACAGAAGGAGTAAGAGTATGACAAACGAAGAACTCTACTTGAGAGTTAAACCACACACATAAGGAGTGGGATAAACAACAAATGTAAAATTCTAATCGAGAGTTAAACAACAGAATAAAGGAGTGGGATGATTACAAATTGAGAAGTCAATTTGAGATTTAAACAACACATCGGAGGGGTAATAAAATAACAAATGAAAAAACTCTACTTGAGAGTTGATTAATACGCAAAAGGAGTGGGATAAACAACAAACGAACAACACCACTCGAAAGATAAACAACACATCAAAGGAGTGGGATAATATCAAACGAAGAAGTCTATTCGAGATTTAAACAATACACAGAAGGAGTAAGAGTATGACAAACGAAGAACTCTACTTGAGAGTTAAAGCACACACATAAGGAGTGGGATAAACAACAAATGTAAAATTCTACTCGAGAGTTAAGCAACACAATTAAGGAGTGGGATGATTACAAATTGAGAAGTCAATTTGAGATTTAAACAACACATCGGAGGGGTAATAAAATAACAAACGAAAAAACTCCACTTGAGAGTTGAACAATACACAAAAGGAGTGGGATAAACAACAAACGAACAACACCACTCGAGAGATAAACAACACATCAAAGGAGTGGGATAATATCAAACGAAGAAGTCTATTCGAGATTTAAACAATACATGTAAGGAGTAAGAGTATGACAAACGTAAGAACTTACTGAGAGTTAAACCACACATAAGGAGTGGGATAAACAACAAATGTAAAATTTACCGAGAGTTAAACAACAGAATAAAGGAGCGTGATTATTACAAATTGAGAAGTCAATTTGAGATTTAAACAACACATCGGAGGGGTAATAAAATAACAAATGAAAAACTCTACTTGAGAGTTGAACAATACACAAAAGGAGTGGGATAAACAATAAACTAACAAATACCACTGAGAGATAAACAACACATCAAAGGAGTGGGATAATATCAAACAAGAAGTCTATTCGAGATTTAAACAATACATGTAAGGAGTAAGAGTATGACAAACGAAGAACTTACTTGAGAGTTAAACCACACATAAGGAGTGGGATAAACAACAAATGTAAAATTTACTCGAGAGTTAAACAACACAATTAAGGAGTGGGATGATTACAAATTGAGAAGTCAATTTGAGATTTAAACAACACATCGGAGGGGTACAAAATAACAAATGAAAAACTCTACTGAGAGTTAAACAATACACAAAAGGAGTGGGATAAACAACAAACTAACAACACCACTGAGAGATAAACAACACATCAAAGGAGTGGGATAATATCAAACAAGAAGTCTATTCGAGATTTAAACAATACATGTATGAGTAAGAGTATGACAAACAAGAACTTACTTGAGAGTTAAACCACACACATAAGGAGTGGGATAAACAACAAATGTAAAATTTACTCGAGAGTTGAACAACACAATAAAGGAGTGGGATGATTACAAATTGAGAAGTCAATTTGAGATTTAAACAACACATCGGAGGGGTAATAAAATCACAAACCTAATAACACTACTTGAGAGTTAATACACAAAAGGAGTGGGATAAACAACAAACTAACAAATACCACTGAGAGACAAACAACACATCAAAGGAGTGGGATAATATCAAACCAAGAAGTCTATTCGAGATTTAAACAATACATGTAAGGAGTAAGAGTATGACAAACGTAAGAACTTACTGAGAGTTAAACCACACACATAAGGAGTGGGATAAACAACAAATGTAAAATTTACTCGAGAGTTAAACAACACAATAAAGGAGTGGGATGATTACAAATTGAGAAGTCAATTTGAGATTTAAACAACACATCGGAGGGGTAAGAAAAAAACAAACGAAAAAACTCTACTTGAGAGTTAACAATACACAAAAGGAGTGGGATAAACAACAAACCAACAACACCACTGAGAGATAAACAACACATCAAAGGAGTGGGATAATATCAAACAAGAAGTCTATTCGAGATTTAAACAATACATGTAAGGAGTAAGAGTATGACAAACGAAGAACTTACTTGAGAGTTAAACCACACATAAGGAGTGGGATAAACATCAAATGTAAAATTCTACTCGAGAGTTAAACAACAGAATAAAGGAGTGGGATGATTACAAATTGAGAAGTCAATTTGAGATTTAAACAACACATCGGAGGGGTAATAAAATAACAAACGAAAACTCTACTTGAGAGTTAAACAATACACAAAAGGAGTGGGATAAACAACAAACTAACAAATACCACTGAGAGATAAACAACACATCAAAGGAGTGGGATAATATCAAACCAAGAAGTCTATTCGAGATTTAAACAATACATGTAAGGAGTAAGAGTATGACAAACGAAGAACTTACTGAGAGTTAAACCACACACAAGGAGTGGGATAAACAACAAATGTAAAATTTACCGAGAGTTAAACAACACAATAAAGGAGAGGGATGATTACAAATTGGGAAGTCAATTTGAGATTCAAACAACACATCGGAGGGGTAATAAAAAAACAAATGAAAAACTCTACTTGAGAGTTAAACAATACACAAAAGGAGTGGGATAAACAACAAACGAACAACTCTTCCTGAGAGATAAACAACACATCAAAGGAGTGGGGATAATATCAAACTAAGAAGTCTATTCGAGATTTAAACAATACATGTAAGGAGTAAGAGTATGACAAACGTAAGAACTTACTGAGAGTTAAACCACACATAAGGAGTGGGATAAACAACAAATGTAAAATTTACCGAGAGTTAAACAACACAATAAAGGAGTGGGATGATTACAAATTGAGAAGTCAATTTGAGATTTAAACAACACATCGGAGGGGTAATAACAAACAAAAAAAACTCTACTTGAGAGTTAAACAGTACACAAAAGGAGTGGGATAAACAACAAACCAACAACACCACTGAGAGACAAACAACACATCAAAGGAGTGGGATAATATCAAACAAGAAGTCTATTCGAGATTTAAACAATACATGAAGGAGTAAGAGTATGACAAACGTAAGAACTTACTTGAGAGTTAAACCACACACATAAGGAGTGGGATAAACAACAAATGTAAAATTTACCGAGAGTTAAACAACAGAATAAAGGAGTGGGATGATTACAAATTGAGAAGTCAATTTGAGATTTAAACAACACATCGGAGGGGTAATAAATAACAAATGAAAAAACTCTACTTGAGAGTTAACAATACACAAAAGGAGTGGGATAAACAACAAACCAACAACACCACTGAGAGATAAACAACACATCAAAGGAGTGGGATAATATCAAACAAGAAGTCTATTCGAGATTTAAACAATACATGTAAGGAGTAAGAGTATGACAAACGAAGAACTTACTGAGAGTTAAACCACACATAAGGAGTGGGATAAACAACAAATGTCAAATTCTACTCGAGAGTTAAACAACACAATAAAGGAGTGGGATGATTACAAATTGAGAAGTCAATTTGAGATTTAAACAACACATCGGAGGGGTAATAAAATAACAAAAGAAAAAACTCTACTTGAGAGTTGAACAATACACAAAAGGAGTGGGATAAACAACAAACGAACAACACCACTCGAGAGATAAACAACACATCAAATGAGTGGGATAATATCAAACAAGAAGTCTATTCGAGATTTAAACAATACATGTAAGGAGTAAGAGTATGACAAACGAAGAACTTACTTGAGTGTTAAGCCACACACATATGGAGTGGGATAAACAACCATGGTAAAATTCTAATCGAGAGTTAAACAACACAATAAAGGAGTGGGATGATTACAAATTGAGAAGTCAATTTGAGATTTAAACAACACATCGGAGGGGTAATAAAATAACAAATGAAAAAACTCTACTTGAGAGTTGAACTATACACAAAAGGAGTGGGATAAACAACAAACGAACAACACCACTGAGAGACAAACAACACATCAAAGGAGTGGGATAATATCAAACCAAGAAGTCTATTCGAGATTTAAACAATACATGTAAGGAGTAAGAGTATGACAAACGAAGAACTTACTGAGAGTTAAACCACACACATAAGGAGTGGGATAAACAACAAATGTAAAATTTACCGAGAGTTAAACAACACAATAAAGGAGTGGGATGATTACAAATTGAGAAGTCAATTTGAGATTTAAACAACACATCGGAGGGGTAATAAAATAACAAATGAAAAACTCTACTTGTGAGTTAACAATACACAAAAGGAGTGGGATAAACAACAAACTAACAACACCACTGAGAGATAAACAACACATCAAAGGAGTGGGATAATATCAAACAAGAAGTCTATTCGAGATTTAAACAATACATGTAAGGAGTAAGAGTATGACAAACTAAGAACTTACTTGAGAGTTAAACCACACACATAAGGAGTGGGATAAACAACAAATGTAAAATTTACCGAGACTTAAACAACACAATAAAGGAGTCGGATGATTACAAATTGAGAAGTCAATTTGAGATTTAAACAACACATCGGAGGGGTAATAAAATAACAAACGAAAAACTCTACTTGAGAGATAAACAATACACAAAAGGAGTGGGATAAAAAATAAATGAACAACACCACTGAGAGATAAACAACACATCAAAGGAGTGGGATAATATCAAACAAGAAGTCTATTCGAGATTTAAACAATACATGAAGGAGTAAGAGTATGACAAACAAGAACTTACTTGAGAGTTAAACCACACATAAGGAGTGGGATAAACAACAAATGTAAAATTTACCGAGAGTTAAACAACACAATAAAGGAGTGGGATGATTACAAATTGAGAAGTCAATTTGAGATTTAAACAACACATCGGAGGGGTAATAAAATAACAAATGAAAAACTCTACTTGAGAGTTAAATACACAAAAGGAGTGGGATAAACAACAAACCAACAACACCACTGAGAGATAAACAACACATCAAAGGAGTGGGATAATATCAAACGAAGAAGTCTATTCGAGATTTAAACAATACATAGAAGGAGTAAGAGTATGACAAACGAAGAACTTACTGAGAGTTAAACCACACATAAGGAGTGGGATAAACAACAAATGTAAAATTCTACTCGAGAGTTGAACAACACAATAAGGGAGTGGGATGATTACAAATTGAGAAGTCAATTTGAGATTTAAACAACACATCGGAGGGGTAATAAAATAACTAACGAAAAACTCTACTTGAGAGTTAAACAATTCACAAAAGGAGTGGGATAAACAACAAACGAACAACACCACTCGAGAGATAAACAACACATCAATGGAGTGGGATAATGTCAAACGAAGAAGTCTATTCGAGATTTAAAGAATACACAGAATGAGTAAGAGTATCACAAACGAAGAATTCTACTTGAGAGTTAAACCACACACATAAGGAGTGGGATAAAGAACAAATGTAAAATTCATCTCGAGAGTTAAAAAACAGAATAAAGGAGTGGGATGATTACAAATTGAGAAGACAATTTGAGATTTAAACAACACATCGGAGGGGTGATAAAATAACAAACGAAAAAACTCTACTTGAGAGTTGAACAATACACAAAAGGAGTGGGATAAACAACAAACAAACAACACCACTCGAGAGATAAACAATACATCAAAGGAGTGGGATAATATCAAACGAAGAAGTCTATTCGATATTTAAACAATACACTGAAAGAGTATGAGTATCACAAACGAAGAACACTACTTGAGAGTTAAACAACACACATAAGGAGTGGGATAAACAACAAATGTAAAATTCTATTCGAAAGTTAAACAACACAATAAAGGAGTGGGATGATTACAAATTGAGAAGTCAATTTGAGATTTAAACAACACATCGGAGGGGTAATAAAAAAACAAATGAAAAACTCTACTTGAGAGTTAAACAATACACAAAAGGAGTGGGATAAACAACAAACGAACAACACCACTCGAGAGATAAACAACACATCAATGGAGTGGGATAATGTCAAAAGAAGTCTATTCGAGATTTAAACAATACATGTAAGGAGTAAGAGTATGACAAACGTAAGAACTTACTTGAGAGTTAAACCACACACATAAGGAGTGGGATAAACAACAAATGTAAAATTTACCGAGAGTTAAACAACACAATAAAGGAGTGGATGATTACAAATTGAGAAGTCAATTTGAGATTTAAACAACACATCGGAGGGGTAAAATAAACAAAAAAACTCTACTTGAGAGTTAAACACACAAAAGGAGTGGGATAAACAACAAACTAACAACACCACTGAGAGATAAACAACACATCAAAGGAGGGATAATATCAAACTAAGAAGTCTATTCGAGATTTAAACAATACATGTAAGGAGTAAGAGTATGACAAACGAAGAACTCTACTTGAGAGTTAAACCACACACATAAGGAGTGGGATAAACAACAAATGTAAAATTTTGTTCGAAAGTTAAACAACACAATAAAGGAGTGGGATGATTAAAAATTGAAAACTCAATTTGAGATTTAAACAACACATCGGAGGGGTAATAAAATAACAAACGAAAAACTCTACTTGAGAGTTAAACAATACACAAAAGGAGTGGGATAAACAACAAACGAACAACCCCACTTAGAGATAAACAACACATCAAAGGATTGGGATAATATCAAACGAAGAAGTCTATTCGAGATTTAAACAATACAAAGGAGTAAGAGTATGACAAACGAAGAACTCTACTTGAGAGTTAAACCACACACATAAGGAGAGGGATAAACAACAAATGTAAAATTTTACTCGAGACTTGAACAACACAATAAAGGAGTCGGATGATTACAAATTGAGAAGTCAATTTGAGATTTAAACAACACATCGGAGGGGTAATAAAATAACAAATGAAAAACTCTACTTGAGAGTTAAACAATACACAAAAGGAGTGGGATAAACAACAAACGAACAACACCACTGAGATAAAACAACACATCAAAGGAGTGGGATAATATCAAACCAAGAAGTCTATTCGAGATTTGAACAATACATGTAAGGAGTAAGAGTATGACAAACGAAGAACTTACTTGAGAGTTAAACCACACACATAAGTGGGATAAACAACAAATGTAAAATTTACCGAGAGTTAAACAACACAATAAAGGAGTGGATGATTACAAATTGAGAAGTCATTTGAGATTTAAACAACACATCGGAGGGGTACAAAATAACAAACAAAAAAACTCTACTTGAGAGTTAAACAATACACAAAAGGAGTGGCATAAACAACAAACTAACAACACCACTGAGAGATAAACAACACATCAAAGGAGTGGGATAATATCAAACAAGAAGTCTATTCGAGATTTAAACAATACATGTATGAGTAAGAGTATGACAAACGAAGAACTTACTGAGAGTTAAACCACACACATAAGGAGTGGGATAAACAACAAATGTAAAATTTACCGAGAGTTAAACAACACAATAAAGGAGTGGGATGATTAAAAATTGAGAAGTCAATTTGAGATTTGAACAACACATCGGAGGGGTAAAACAATAAAAAACGAAAAACTCTACTTGAGAGTTAAACAATACACAAACGGAGTGGGATAAACAACAAACGAACAACACCACTCGAGAGATAAAAAACACATCAAAGGAGTGGGATAATGTCAAACGAAGAAGTCTATTCGAGATTTAAACAATACATAGAAGGAGTAAGAGTATCACAAACGAAGAACTTACTGAGAGTTAAACCACACACATAAGGAGTGGGATAAACAACAAATGTAAAATTTACCGAGAGTTAAACCTCACAACAAAGGAGTGGGATGATTAAAAATTGAGAAGTCAATTTGAGATTTAAACAACACATCGGAGGGGTAATAAAATAAAAAACGAAAAACTCTACTTGAGAGTTAAACAATACAAAAAACGAGTGGGATAAACAACAAACTAACAACACCAATGTAGAGATAAACAACACATCAAAGGAGTGGGATAATATCAAACAAGAAGTCTATTCGAGATTTAAACAATACATGTATGAGTAAGAGTATGACAAACGAAGAACTTACTGAGAGTTAAACCACACACATAAGGAGTGGGATAAACAACAAATGTAAAATTTACCGAGAGTTAAACAACACAATAAAGGAGTGGATGATTACAAATTGAGAAGTCAATTTGAGATTTAAACAACACATCGGAGGGGTAAAATAACAAATGAAAAAAAACTCTACTTGAGAGTTAAACAATACACAAAAGGAGTGGGATAAACAACAAACCAACAACACCACTGAGAGATAAACAACACATCAAAGGAGTGGGATAATATCAAACAAGAAGTCTATTCGAGATTTAAACAATACATGTATGAGTAAGAGTATGACAAACGAAGAACTCTACTTGAGAGTTAAACCACACATAAGGAGTGGGATAAACAACAAATGTAAAATTTACCGAGAGTTAAACAACACAATAAAGAAGTGGGATGATTACAAATTGAGAAGTCAATTTGAGATTTAAACAACACATTGGAGGGGTACAAAATAACAAACAAAAAAACTCTACTTGAGAGTTGAACAATACAAAAAAGGAGTGGGATAAACAACAAACAAACAACACCACTGAGAGATAAACAACACATCAAAGGAGTGGGATAATATCAAACAAGAAGTCTATTCAGATTTAAACAATACATGTAAGGAGTAAGAGTATGACAAACGAAGAACTTACTTGAGAGTTAAACCACACACATAAGGAGTGGGATAAACAACAAATGTAAAATTTACCGAGAGTTAAACAACACAATAAAGGAGTGGGATGATTACAAATTGAGAAGTCAATTTGAGATTTAAACAACACATCGGAGGGGTAATAAAATAACAAAAGAAAATCTCTAATTGGGAGTTAAACAACACAAAAGGAGTGGGATAAACAACAAACAAACAACACCACTGAGAGACAAACAACACATCAAAGGAGTGGGATAATATCAAACAAGAAGTCTATTCGAGATTTAAAAAATACACAGAAGGAGTAAGAGTATCACCAACGAAGAACTCTACTTGAGCGTTAAACCACACATAAGGAGTGGGATAAACAACAAATGTAAAATTCTACTCGAGAGTTAAACAACACAATAAAGGAGTGGGATGATTACAAATTGAGAAGTCAATTTGAGATTTAAACAACACATCGGAGGGGTAATAAAATAACAAATGAAAAACTCTACTTGAGAGTTAAACAATACACAAAAGTAGTGGGATAAACAACAAACGAACACCACTGAGAGAGATAAACAACACATCAAAGGAGTGGGATATTGTAACGAAGAAGTCTATTCGAGATGTAAACAATACACAAAAGGACTAAGAGTATCACAAACGAAGAACTCTATTTGAGAGTTAAACCACACACATAAGGAGTGGGATAAACAACAAATGTAAAATTCTATTCGAAAGTTAAACAACACAATAAAGGAGTGGGATGATTAAAAATTGAGAAGTCAATTTGAGATTTAAACAACACATCGGAGGGGTAATAAAATAACAAACAAAAAACTCTACTTGAGAGTTAAACAATACACAAAAGGAGTGGGATAAACAACAAACGAACAACACCACTCGAGTGATAAACAACACATCAAAGGAGTGGGATAATGTCAAACGAAGAAGTCTATTCGAGATTTAAACAATACATAGGAGTAAGAGTATCACAAACGAAGAACTCTACTTGTGCGTTAAACCACACACATAAGGAGTGGGATAAACAACAAATGTAAAATTCTACTCGAGAGTTAAACAACACAATAAAGGAGTGGTATGATTACAAATTGAGAAGTCAATTTGTAATTTAAACAATACATCGGAGGGGTAATAAAATAACAATCGAAAAACTCTACTTGAGAGTTAAACAATACACAAAAGAAGTGGGATAAACAACAAACGAACAACACCACTCGAGAGATAAACAACACATCAAAGGAGTGGGATAATGTCAAACGAAGAAGTCAATTCGAGATTTAAACAATACATGTAAGGAGTAAGAGTATGACAAACGAAGAACTCTACTGAGAGTTAAACCACACATAAGGAGTGGGATAAACAACAAATGTAAAATTTACCGAGAGTTAAACAACACAATAAAGGAGTGGGATGATTACAAATTGAGAAGTCAATTTGAGATTTAAACAACACATCGGAGGGGTAATAAAATAACAAACAAAAAACTCTACTTGAGAGATAAATACACAAAAGGAGTGGGATAAACAACAAAAACAACAACACCACTGAGAGATAAACAACACATCAAAGGAGTGGATAATATCAAACCAAGAAGTCTATTCAGATTTAAACAATACATGTGAGTAAGAGTATGACAAACTAAGAACTTACTTGAGAGTTAAACCACACACATAAGGAGTGGGATAAACAACAAATGTAAAATTTACCGAGAGTTAAACAACAAAATAAAGGACTGGAGTGATTACAAATTGAGAAGTCAATTTGAGATTTAAACAACACATCGGAGGGGTAATAAAATAACAAATGAAAAACTCTACTTGAGAGTTAACAATACACAAAAGGGGTGGGATAAACAACAAACTAACAACACCACTGAGAGATAAACAAACAACACATCAAAGGAGTGGGATAATATCAAACAAGAAGTCTATTCGAGATTTAAACAATACATGTAAGGAGTAAGAGTATGACAAACGAAGAACTTACTGAGAGTTAAACCACACACATAAGGAGTGGGATAAACAACAAATGTAAAATTTACCGAGAGTTAAACAACACAATAAAGGAGTGGATGATTACAAATTGAGAAGTCAATTTGAGATTTAAACAACACATCGGAGGGGTAATAAAATAACAAATGAAAAACTCTACTTGAGAGTTAAACAATACACAAAAGGAGTGTGATAAACAACAAAACAAACAACACTACTGAGAGATAAACAACACATCAAAGGAGTGGGATAATATCAAACAAGAAGTCTATTCGAGATTTAAACAATACATGTAAGGAGTAAGAGTATGACAAACGAAGAACTTACTTGAGAGTTAAACCACACACATAAGGAGTGGGATAAACAACAAATGTAAAATTTACCGAGAGTTAAACAACACAATAAAGGAGGATGATTACAAATTGAGAAGTCAATTTGAGATTTAAACAACACATCGGAGGGGTAATAAAATAACAAATAAAAAACTCTACTTGAGAGTTAAACAATACACAAAAGGAGTGGGATTAACAACAAACAAACAACACTACTGAGAGATAAACAACACATCAAAGGAGGGGATAATATCAAACCAAGAAGTCTATTCGAGATTTAAACAATACATGAAGGAGTAAGAGTATGACAAACGAAGAACTCTACTTGAGAGTTAAACCACACACATAAGGAGTGGGATAAACAACAAATGTAAAATTCTACTCGAGAGTTAAACAACACAATAAAGGAGTGGGATGATTACAAATTGAGAAGTCAATTTGAGATTTAAACAACACATCGGAGGGGTAATAAAATAACAAACGAAAAAACTCTACTTGAGTGTTAAACACACACAAAAGGAGTGGGATAAACAACAAACGTAACAACACCACTGAGAGATAAACAACACATCAAAGGAGTGGGATAATATCAAACAAGAAGTCTATTCGAGATTTAAACAATACATGTAAGGAGTAAGAGTATGACAAACGAAGAACTCTACTTGAGAGTTAAACCACACACATAAGGAGTGGGATAAACAACAAATGTAAAATTTTACTCGAGAGTTAAACAACAGAATAAAGGAGTGGGATGATTACAAATTGAGAAGTCAATTTGAGATTTAAACAACACATCGGAGGGGTAATAAAAAACAAATGAAAAACTCTACTTGAGAGTTAAACTATACACAAAAGGAGTGGGATAAACAACAAACGAACAACACCCCTGGAGAGATAAACAACACATCAAAGGAGTGGGATAATATCAAACGAAGAAGTCTATTCGAGATTTAAACAATACACAGGAGTAAGAGTATGACAAACGAAGAACTTACTGAGAGTTAAACCACACACATAAGGAGTGGGATAAACAACAAATGTAAAATTTACCGAGAGTTAAACAACACAATAAAGGAGATGATTACAAATTGAGAAGTCAATTTGAGATTTAAACAACACATCGGAGGGGTAATAAAATACCAAACGAAAAACTCTACTTGAGAGTTCAACAATACACAAAAGGAGGGATAAACAACAAACGTAACAACACCACTGAGAGATAAACAACACATCAAAGGAGTGGGATAATATCAAACAAGAAGTCTATTGAGATTTAAACAATACATGTAAGGAGTAAGAGTATGACAAACTAAGAACTTACTGAGAGTTAAACCACACACATAAGGAGTGGGATAAACAACAAATGTCAAATTCTACTCGAGAGTTAAACAACACAATAAAGGAGTGGGATGATTACAAATTGAGAAGTCAGTTTGAGATTTAAACAACACATCCGATGGGTAATAAAATAACAAACGAAAAACTATACTTGAGAGTTAAACAATACACAAAGGGAGTGGGATAAACAACAAACGAACAACACTACTGAGAGATAAACAACACATCAAAGGAGTGGGATAATATCAAACAAGAAGTCTATTCGAGATTTAAACAATACATGTAGGAGTAAGAGTATGACAAACGTAAGAACTTACTTGAGAGTTAAACCACACACATAAGGAGTGGGATAAACAACAAATGTAAAATTTACCGAGAGTTAAACAACACAACAAAGGAGTGGGATGAGTACAAATTGAGAAGTCAATTTGAGATTTAAACAACACACGGAGGAGTAAGAAAACAAATGAAGAACTCTACTTGAGAGTTAAACCACACACATAAGGAGTGGGATAAACAATAAATGTAAAATTCTACTCGAGAGTTAAACAACGCAATTTAGGAGTGGGATGATTACAAATTGAGAAATCAATTTGAGATTTAAACATCACGTCCGAGGGGTCATAAAATAACAAATGAAAAACTCTACTTGAGAGTTAAACAATAGACAAAAGAAGTGGGATAAACAACAAACGAACAACACCACTCGAGAGATAAACAACACATCAAAGGAGTGGGATAATATCAAACGAAGAAGTCTATTCGAGATTAAAACAATACATGTAAGGAGTAAGAGTATGACAAACAAAGAACTTACTTGAGAGTTAAACCACACACATAAGGAGTGGGATAAACAACAAATGTAAAATTCTACTCGAGAGTTAAACAACACAATAAAGGAGTGGGATGATTACAAATTGAGAAGTCAGTTTGAGATTTAAACAACACATCGGAGGGGTAATAAAAAAAAACAAATGAAAAACTCTACTTGAGAGTTAAACAATACACAAAAGAAGTGGGATAAACAACAAACGAACAACACTACTGAGAGATAAACAACACATCAAAGGAGTGGGATAATATCAAACAAGAAGTCTATTCGAGATTTAAACAATACATGTAAGGAGTAAGAGTATGACAAACAAAGAACTTACTTGAGAGTTAAACCACACATAAGGAGTGGGATAAACAACAAATGTAAAATTTACCGAGAGTTAAACAACACAATAAAGGAGTGGGATGATTACAAATTGAGAAGTCAATTTGAGATTTAAACAACACATCGGAGGGGTAATTAAAACAAATGAAAAACTCTACTTGAGAGTTAAACAATACACAAAAGGAGTGGGATAAACAACAAACGTACAAAACAACACGAGAGATATACAACACAACAAAGGAGTGGGATGATAGCAAACTAAGAAGGCGATTCGAGATTTAAACAATACATGAAGGAGTAAGAGTATGACAAACAAAGAACTTACTTGAGAGTTAAACCACACATAAGGAGTGGGATAAACAACAAATGTAAAATTTACTCGAGAGTTAAACAACACAATCAAGGAGTGGGATGTTTATTATTTGAGAAGTAAATTTGAGATTTAAACAACACATCGGAGGGGTAGTAAAATACAAATGAAAAACTCTTCTTGAGAGTTAAACAATACACAAAAGGAGTGCGATAAACAACAAACGAATAACACCGCTCGAGAGATAAACAACACATCAAAGGAGAGGGATAATGTCAATCGAAGAAGTCTATTCGAGATTTAAACAATACATAGAAGGAGTAAGAGTATCACAAACGGAGAACTCTACTTGAGAGTTAAACCACACACATAAGGAGTGGGATAAACAACAAATGTCAAATTCTACTCGAGAGTTAAACAACAGAATAAAGGAGTGGGATCATTACAAATTGAGAAGTCAATTTGAGATTTAAACAACACATCGGAGGGGTAATAAAATTACAAACGAAAAACTCTACTTGAGAATTAAACAATACACAAAAGAAGTGGGATAAATAACAAACGAACAACACCACTCGAGAGATAAACAACACATCAAAGGAGTGGGATAATATCAAACGAAGAAGTCTATTCGACATTTAAACAATACAGAGAAGGAGTAAGAGTATCACAAACGAAGAACTCTACTTGAGATTTAAACCACACACATAAGGAGTGGGATAAACAACAAATGTAAAATTTTACTCGAGAGTTAAACAACACAATAAAGGAGTGGGATGATTACAAATTGAGAAGTCAATTTGAGATTTAAACAACACATCGGAGGGGTAATAAAAAAAAAATGAAAAACTCTACTTGAGAGTTAAACAATACACAAAAGGAGTGGGATAAACAACAAACGAACAACACCACTCGAGAGATAAACAACACATCAAAGGAGTGGGATAATATCAAACGAACAAGTCTATTCGACATTTAAACAATACAGAGAAGGAGTAAGAGTATGACAAACGAAGAACTCTACTTGAGAGTTAAACCACACACATAAGGAGTGGGATAAACAACAAATGTAAAATTCTACTCGAGAGTTAAACAACACAATAAAGGAGTGGGATGATTACAAATTGGGAAGTCAATTTGAGATTTAAACAACATATCGGAGGGGTAATAAAAAAAACAAATGAAAAACTCTACTTGAGAGTTAAACAATACACAAAAGGAGTGGGATAAACAACAAACGAACAACACCACTTGAGAGATAAACAACACATCAAAGGAGTGGGATAATATCAAACGAAGAAGTCTATTCGAGATTTACAAAATACAGAGAAGGAGTAAGAGTATGACAAACGAAGAACTCTACTTGAGAGTTAAACCACACACATAAGGAGTGGGATAAACAACAAATGTAAAATTCTACTCGAGAGTTAAACAACAGAATAAAGGAGTGGGATGATTACAAATTGAGAAGTCAATTTGAGATTTAAACAACACATCGGAGGGGTAATAAAAAAAACAAATGAAAAACTCTACTTGAGAGTTAAACAATACACAAAAGGAGTGGGATAAACAACAAACGAACAACACCACAGGAGAGATAAACAACACATCAAAGGAGTGGGATAATATCAAACGAAGAAGTCTATTCGAGATTTAAACAATACATGTATGAGTAAGAGTATGACAAACGAAGAACTTACTTGAGAGTTAAACCACACATATAAGGAGTGGATAAACAACAAATGTAAAATTTACCGAGAGTTAAACAACACAATAAAGGAGTGGGATGATTACAAATTGAGAAGTCAATTTCAGATTTAAACAACATATCGGAGGGGTAATAAAAAAAAACAAATGAAAAACTCTACTTCAGAGTTAAACAATACACAAAAGGAGTGGGATAAACAACAAATGTAAAATTCTACTCGAGAGTTAAACAACACAATAAAGGAGTGGGATGATTACAAATTGAGAAGTCAATTTGAGATTTAAACAACACATCGGAGGGGTAATAAAATAACAAACGAAAAACTCTACTTCAGAGTTAAACAATACACAAAAGGAGTGGGATAAACAACAAACGAACAACACCACTCGAGAGATAAACAACACATCAAAGGAGTGGGATAATATCAAACAAGAAGTCTATTCGAGATTTAACAATACATGTAAGGACTAAGAGTATCACAAACGAAGAACTCTACTTGAGAGTTAAACCACACACATAAGGAGTGGGATAACCAACAAATGTAAAATTCTACTCGAGAGTTAAAAAACAGAATAAAGGAGTGGGATGAGTACAAATTGAGAAGTCAATTTGAGATTTAAACAACACATCGGAGGGATAATAAAAAACAAATGAAAAACTCTACTTGAGAGTTAAACAATACACAAAAGGAGTGGGATAAACAAACAACAACACCACTGAGAGATAAACAACACATCAAAGGAGTGATAATATCAAACGTAAGAAGTCTATTCGAGATTTAAACAATACATGAAGGAGTAAGAGTATGACAAACAAAGAACTCTACTTGAGAGTTAAACCACACACATAAAGGAGTGGATGATTACAAATTGAGAAGTCAATTTGAGATTTAAACAACACATCGGAGGGTAATAAAAACAAATGAAAAACTCTACTTGAGAGTTAAACAATACACAAAAGGAGTGGGATAAACAACAAAACAACAACACCACTGAGAGATAAACAACATCATCAAAGGATAATATCAAACCAAGAAGTCTATTGAGATTTAAACACACATGTAAGGAGTAAGAGTATGACAAACAAAGAACTCTACTGAGAGTTAAACACACATAAGGAGTGGGATAAACAACAAATGTAAAATTCTACTCGAGAGTTAAACAACACAATAAAGGAGTGGGATGATTACAACTGGGAAGTCAATTTGTGATTTAAACAACACATCGGAGGGGTAATAAAAAAACAAATGAAAAACTCTACTTGAGAGTTAAACAATACACAAAAGGAGTGGGATAAACAACAAACTAAAAACACCACTGAGAGATAAACAACACATCAAAGGAGTGGGATAATATCAAACAAGAAGTCTATTGAGATTTAAACAATACATGAAGGAGTAAGAGTATGACAAACGAAGAACTCTACTTGAGAGTTAAACCACACATAAGGAGGATAAACAACAAATGTAAAAAACAACAAATGTAAAATTTACCAGAGTTAAACAACACAATAAAGGAGGGATGATTACAAATTGGGAAGTCAATTTGAGATTTAAACAACATATCGGAGGGGTAATAAAAAAAACAAATGAAAAACTCTACTTGAGAGTTAAACAATACACAAAAGGAGTGGGATAAACAACAAACGAACAACACCACTCGAGAGATAAACAACACATCAAAGGAGTGGGATAATATCAAACGAAGAAGTCTATTCGAGATTTAAACAATACATAGAAGGAGTAAGAGTATGACAAACGAAGAACTCTACTTGAGAGTTAAACCACACATAAGGAGTGGGATAAACAACAAATGTAAAATTCTACTCGAGAGTTAAACAACACAATAAAGGAGTGGGATGATTACAAATTGAGAAGTCAATTTGAGATTTAAACAACACATCGGAGGGGTAATAAAAAAACAAATGAAAAACTCTACTTGAGAGTTAAACAATACACAAAAGGAGTGGGATAAACAACAAACAAACAACACCACTCGAGAGATAAACAACACATCAAAGGAGTGGGATAATATCAAACGAAGAAGTCTATTCGAGATTTAAACAATACACAGAAGGAGTAAGAGTATGACAAACGAAGAACTCTACTTGAGAGTTAAACCACACACATAAGGAGTGGGATAAACAACAAATGTAAAATCTACTCGAGACTTAAACAACACAACAAAGGAGTCGGATGATTACAAATTGAGAAGTCAATTTGAGATTTAAACAACACATCGGAGGGGTAATAAAAAAAACAAATGAAAAACTCTACTTGAGAGTTAAACAATACACAAAAGGAGTGGGATAAACAACAAATGTAAAATTCTACTCGAGAGTTAAACAACACAATAAAGGAGTGGGATGATTACAAATTGAGAAGTCAATTTGAGATTTAAACAACACATCGGAGGGGTAATAAAGAAACAAATGAAAAACTCTACTTGAGTGCTAAACAAAACACAAAAGGAGTGGGATAAACAACAAACAAACAACACCACTCGAGAGATAAACAAGACATCAAAGGAGTGGGATAATATCAAACGAAGAAGTCTATTCGAGATTTGAACAATACACAGAAGGAGTAAGAGTATCACAAACGAAGAACTCTACTTGAGAGTTAAACCACACACATAAGGAGTGGGATAAACAACAAATGTAAAATTCTACTCGACAGTTAAACAACACAACAAAGGAGTGTGATGATTACAAATTGGAAAGTCAATTTGAGATTTAAACAACACATCGGAGGGGTAATAAAAAACAAATGAAAAACTCTACTTGAGAGTTAAACAATACACAAAAGGAGTGGGATAAACAACAAACGAACAACACCACTGGAGAGATAAACAACACATCAAAGGAGTGGGATAATATCAAACGAAGAAGTCTATTCGAGATTTAAACAATACACAGGAGTAAGAGTATGACAAATGAAGAACTCTACTTGAGAGTTAAACCACACACATAAGGAGTGGGATAAACAACAAATGTACAATTCTACTCGAGAGTTAAACAACACAATAAAGGAGTGGGATGATTACAAATTGAGAAGTCAATTTGAGATTTAAACAACACATCGGAGGGGTAATAAAAAAACAAACGAAAAAACTCTACTTGAGAGTTGAACAATACACAAAAGGAGTGGGATAAACAACAAACAAACAACACATCAAAGGAGTGGGATAACATCAAACGAAGAAGTCTATTCGAGATTTAAACAATACACAGAAGGAGTAAGAGTATGACAAACGAAGAACTCTACTTGAGAGTTAAACCACACACATAAGGAGTGGGATAAAGAACAAATGTAAAATTCATCTCGAGAGTTAAAAAACAGAATAAAGGAGTGGGATGATTACAAATTGAGAAGTCAATTTGAGATTTAAACAACACATCGGAGGGATAATAAAAAACAAATGAAAAACTCTACTTGAGAGTTAAACAATACACAAAAGGAGTGGGATAAACAACAAACGAACAACACCACAGGAGAGATAAACAACACATCAAAGGAGTGGGATAATATCAAACGAAGAAGTCTATTCGAGATTTAAACAATACACAGAAGGAGTAAGAGTATGACAAACGAAGAACTCTACTTGAGAGTTAAACCACACACATAAGGAGTGGGATAAACAACAAATGTAAAATTCTACTCGAGAGTTAAACAACACAATAAAGGAGTGGGATGATTACAAATTGAGAAGTCAATTTGTGATTTAAACAACACATCGGAGGGGTAATAAAAAAACAAATGAAAAACTCTACTTGAGAGTTAAACAATACACAAAAGGAGTGGGATAAACAACAAATGTAAAATTCTACTCGAGAGTTAAACAACACAATAAAGGAGTGGGATGATTACAAATTGAGAAGTCAATTTGAGATTTAAACAACACATCGGAGGGGTAATAAAAAAACAAATGAAAAACTCTACTTGAGAGTTAAACAATACACAAACGGAGTGGGATAAACAACAAACGAACAACACCACTTGAGAGATAAACAACACATCAAAGGAGTGGGATAATATCAAACGAAGAAGTCTATTCGAGATTTAAACAATACACAGAAGGAGTAAGAGTATGACAAACAAAGAACTCTACTTGAGAGTTAAACCACACACATAAGGAGTGGAAAAAACAACAAATGTAAAATTCTACTCGAGAGTTAAACAACACAATAAAGGAGTGGGATGATTACAAATTGAGAAGTCAATTTGAGATTTAAACAACACATCGGAGGGATAATAAAAAACAAATGAAAAACTCTACTTGAGAGTTAAACAATACACAAAAGGAGTGGGATAAACAACAAACGAACAACACCACAGGAGAGATAAACAACACATCAAAGGAGTGGGATAATATCAAACGAAGAAGTCTATTCGAGATTTAAACAATACACAGAAGGAGTAAGAGTATGACAAACGAAGAACTCTACTTGAGATTTAAACCACACACATAAGGAGTGGGATAAACAACAAATGTAAAATTTTACTCGAGAGTTAAACAACACAATAAAGGAGTGGGATGATTACAAATTGAGAAGTCAATTTGAGATTTAAACAACACATCGGAGGTGTAATAAAAAAACAAATGAAAAACTCTACTTGAGAGTTAAACAATACACAAAAGGAGTGGGATAAAAAACAAACAACACCACTCGAGAGATAAACAACACATCAAAGGAGTGGGATAATATCAAACGAAGAAGTCTATTCGAGATTTAAACAATACACAGAAGGAGTAAGAGTATGACAAACAAAGAACTCTACTTGAGAGTTAAACCACACACATAAGGAGTGGGATAAACAACAAATGTAAAATTCTACTCGAGAGTTGAACAACACAATAAAGGAGTGGGATGATTACAAATTGAGAAGTCAATTTGAGATTTAAACAACACATCGGAGGGGTAATAAAAAAACAAATGAAAAACTCTACTTGAGAGTTAAACAATACACAAAAGGAGTGGGATAAACAACAAACGAACAACACCACTCGAGAGATAAACAACACATCAATGGAGTGGGATAATATCAAACGAAGAAGTCTATTCGAGATTTAAACAATACACAGAAGGAGTAAGAGTATGACAACGAAGAACTCTACTTGAGATTTGAACCACACACATCAAGAGTGGGATAAACAACAAATGTAAAATTCTACTCGAAAGTTGAACAACACTGCTGAGGGTGTAACTCCCCAATCACTTAGATTTATTTGACTCTTCCAAATGGTGCCAAGGTAAAAGGCTCCTTGCTAGGTGAGGACCGAAGTGTAAGAACAAGCTGCCAACTACTCCGGTAAGGACCTGCACACTTGAGTGGGGGGGGGGGGGTGGGGGGTTAGTGCCCGGTTTGCTAAGTGTCAAACCGGGATGAGACTTTACTCGAGAGTGACTGAGGTTCAACTCTGTATACTGTTCGTGATGTGACTAGCGAGAAGACTTGTTTTTTTTTTCATAAATAGAGCATATATTAATAAAAGTAAAAGAGTACAAAGCGTAAAAGTAGAGATTACAATGGAACCCACAGGCGGGTTACAACGCGAAACAAGTGAAACAAACAAAGAAACAAAAATAACATAACCCGGGATCATGGTGATCCATGGTTGCAACCGCGGGCCTCGTTAAAACCCAGTCATGGAAAAACCCAGTGGGAAAAACCCAATTCTGGGAAAAAGAGTGCCTGAGTGTTAGCGTTGCGGAAACCTATAATAAGGTAAACCGTACATGTCCCTGTGTATGTGAGGTCGAATGACATCCAAAGGAGAAGTCCAGAAACCCTCGGATCCAACTTTGAGAGAGCATCGGCAAGTGTTGCCTTCACGAAAAATATGAGACACCGAAAATCCATGTCACGCATATGAGAGAGTCGATAGCCAGCGGTTCGAATTTCCATGGGACCGAGTTAGTACCATGGAGAGCAAATTCGCTACATAAGTAGAATCATCTCGACCAAATCTTATTCGATACAGGTGTGAGCCAATTCAATGCCAAGTGCCTTGCTTATTGGGATATGTGCCTTATTTATAGGCTACCATTGTAATGGAAGGCCTTGCTAGGATGGATACGCCATGCTAGGATTGAGACACCAATGCTAAGATGAGGCCCATAGCCAATAATGAAGCTTTAGCCCATGCCATCTTGGGCTTTAGGGTAGTTTGGTCATTATTGGGAGAGTTTTGAGGATGTGAGTCTGCGAGATCCTGAGTTCGAGAGGTTGGTCGGATGCATGATCCGAGACGAAGACTGTCGGTGAGGAAGTTCTCCTGCCTGTCCAACTCTTCCGATTCGGAGCTTCTGGGTTCGGACATCTCACTCTTTGGTGCCCACTTGCTTGGTAGCTTTATGAGATGGTCATACTGGATTCGAGATGGCATCCGTATCGGAGTCCTTGGGTCGGAGAGGGTACTGACTTAGCACTATGCTCCTTTCCCAGGGAGGCTCGGACCAAGGTGGGTCGGACCTAGGGTTCCGGGTCGGGCCTTGCAGGTCCAAATCCTTTGTCCCCTTCCCTTAGGGTGGGTCGGACCATAGATGGTCTGCCCGGATCGGACCATTGGCTCGGACCTAAGTGCCTCGGATCCTTTGGATGACTTAGGACGCCTTAGGATTCGTTCCTAGGTCCTTTATGACGGATTGGACATATTTCCGTATCAACATATGTCCCCCTAGTTTCCAAGAATCTTAGTAGAAGATAGTTGTGGAACTATTGGTTTGGGAAGTTGTTTTGAGGGAAAGAATCCGTTCTTCAGTACAATCCGTTTCGATCTCGTTAAAAAAAAAGATGTACTCCGTACTTCGTGTGGCCATTGACTTAGTCTCTCTCCCCCCCCCCCCTTTTTCTTTTTCTAAAACATCGTTGTCATCCGAGGGAGTAGGTCCAAGGGGTAACGAGGTGAAGAAAAAAGAAAAAAAGGGTATTTGTAATGGAGACTAAGTTTAGGCTCCGAACATCTGTAGTGTACCTTTGATGAGCTACGGTGGCGGACCGTAGGTGTGTGTCCCGTCCGAACCGGGCTACGTGGTTGCGGAAGGTCGAAGAAGAATGTCGCCGAGTATCTGAGGTTCCTTGTGTGGACAAAGTATATGGGACTTGAAAGCCGTTAGGCGTCAAGAAGATGATACTCCGGAGCTCTCGTGTTGTCTGACGCCCGAGAGAGTTGCGGGAAGGTCCGAAGGGTAATCGCTCGAGTATAGGAGGTTACTTGTGTGGACAAAGTCTATGGGACTGGAAAGACGTTAGGCGTCCGAGAAGATGATACTCGGAGCTCTCGTGTTGTCGGCCTTAGAGAGGGAGAGTTGTTGTATTCATCTATCCAAGAGGTAAATTTGTTGTACCCATTCGTCATTTCACTTGGTATAATTGTACTATACCGTTGGATGGTTCGTGATCGACGGTGGAGATTAAATCCGAAAAATCGCGACGGTTGGAGTTCCCAATATGGCCCTCTATAAATAGAGGGGTTGGCCGGTTCATTTCTCATCGTTTAGAGATAATTTTTGCATTCCGAGTACATCCGAAGCAACTACCAGCAATCCGAAGCGAGCAAGGAGCGGTTCGAAGCGCGTGATCTTGTGCAGAGTCAAGTCACTTCTTTCTAATCATCCGAGTCCAAGTAAGTTTACTTGTCTCGTCTTATGATTAAATCATCTCTGTTGTCTTTCATCTTCAAGTTACTCGGATGTATGCTTATGATGTGTAGTATAGTTGATAACCAATACGTACTTGATGTTGACTAACACCGAATAAGTGTAGTACTGACTCCGAACTAACTGTGCCGAGTAAGCTGCTAGTTTTGGCTTTGAGTTGGCCACTTTAATATACATAAACGACCTCTCGGACTGCCATCTTAAAGCTTACGATATTGCTTTCTCTTTTCCCTAGGATGTCCGAGAGTGATAGCCAAAATCGATCCGAGGCTGAGGGATATGACTCCGAGGCGATATCCTTAAGCGATAGCTCCGAGGAGATTGAGATCATGGATGATGACGTACTGGAGGTGGAGCAAGCGCCCCATCCGAGTCGGGAAGAGCCCGAGGTAAGTTCCTTACTTCGGTTAGTTGTTCCAGATTCTGGTCCTCCGAGGCATCCGGATTACCTGCGAGTGTCGCATGTGCAGGTTATTGTAGCGGCTCAAGAGACAAGCTCGCGAGTTATAGGAACTCGTCGCTCGGGTCGAGCTGGCCAGGAATCCGAACTTTCGATAGAGATCCGTACTTTAATTCGCACCCTAGGTTATAACTTTAGGAGTAATCCTAATCGAGTCCCGTTCGTTCCGGATCCGCAGGCGCCAACTATCGAGGAAGTGCATGATACTTCGGAAGCACCTCCCAATTTGAGCATCTTCGAAGAGGGTGAGGAGGATCGTGTGCAAGTTGCTGCGCCTATTAGGACTGTTGTAGAGTTAGCGTCCTCATCCGAGGAAGATGAGGCAGAAGAAGGTCTGCGGGGTGAAGATTCTGGTTTCGAGGAGGAAAAAGGTGCAGAGCCATCCGCTAATGTGCTTCGTGTGGAAACTTCTGGGCAAGCAGGGCCGAGTCGGCAGGTGGCTGAGGGAGAGCGTCCGGAGAGGCTAAAGAAGGGTGAGGACGTTTTCCAAGTGAAGTTCCCTCGGTCCAGGGACCAGGTCACTCACCCCGATCCGGAGGGTGAGATGAATGAAGATGGTACACTGCCTACTTGTGCCTCAACTATCCGAGCCGATGAAATAGATGAGCTCCGGAGAAGATATGAGATTCCGGATTGTGTGGAGATTCTCATCCCGGACGAATCTCATGCTTTTTATAATCCGCCTACGGGCTATATGTCGGTCTATGAGATAAGTCTCCATTCGAATTGGCGGCTACGATGTCGTCCGAGTTTTTGGAGATTTTGAGCAGCATGGGTTTGAGTCCGCACGGATCATCCCAACTCCTCGGAAATTTGATGTGCTTGGTGTTATGTAAATATAAAGGCATCCGCTCACCTTCGACAATTTCCGTAAATTGTTTAACATTAGTGTAAGTAGTAGGAACACTTGGTTTTATACATTCGTATGTCGCCAGCATCTGATTTTTATTGATCCCTTGTCCTCATTGGGAATCCAATGGTTCAAGAGGTACATTTTTGTCCGTCCGGCTCTGAAGCCCGGGCAATCCGAAGCGGAGAGGCCCACGTGGCATTTTGAGAAGAAGTTCTTCCGGGGTAATCTGCCAGATTGGAAGCCACCGGCACGGAACATCCCCTTGTGGATGCAAGCGTTCCACCGGAGTCAAGAGCCGGAGAAGTACTTTTTCCGAGGTCTGATATGTCAGCCTTTGCCTTTCTTGGCCGGCTTGTCCGAGCCAAGTTTTTGTGACAACATGGAGGATTTGAGTAAGTGGTTTCTCTCTGCCTCTGGTTGGTTGTCCGGGTCGGTTGTCTGTTTGTCGACTATATGAATTTCATTTGTAGATTCTTTTGTATTTGCAACTTATTGTGATTCGGATGTGCAGATTTCTGGTTCGAGTATACGATGTCGACCATGCGGGAGCTGAAGCGTCAACGAGCAGCTGCGTGAAGGAGGAGTTAGCGAGGTTCTCGGACCCAGATTATGAAGACCTCCACCGTTCATCCGATGAACGAGCCCAGAAATGCTGCTGTATTCCGAGTGGAGGAGTCTCGGAGAGCTGCTGCGGGCGAAGAGGCCCAAACCATCCCTACTCCAGACAAGGGTAAGGTGGTCGCAACTAAGGGCTCGAAGAAGCCTCCGAGATCCGTGTCGCGAGATCCTCCCGCAAGCGGATCGAGCACTGCAGCTCCAAAAAAGCGCTCCTCCGAAGGTCCGAATCCTCCCGCCAAGAAGGGCAAAGGAAAGGTGGGCGAGGCTCCTGAGTCGGATGAAGTTGCTCGGTTGGTTGTTGCTTGAGCTAGGCGGATTCGGAGTTAACTTCGCCTTATGAGTGAGTTTAAGCTTTCGTCGGTTTCACATCTTTACGTGATTCGGAGGTATCTAACGCCGATGTTCCGTTTTGTTTTCACTTTACTCTGTTGAAGCATGCTCCTTGGTAGCTTTCGGAGGCTACAGAAGAAGATCTAGCAGCTGAAATTTGCCGAGGCGATCGAAGCGTCCGGTTACCTGACACCGGAGCGCTGAAGAAGGCCATAGGCTGAAACAAGAGGCCGAGTCGGGCGGCCAAGATGAAAAGTGCCATTCGATCTTTGGAGGCTGATTTGAAAGTGCACCAAGCTAGTTTGGACGATTTCGTGGCCGTCTCTCGGACTTTCAAGGATAAGATCTTTGAAAGAGCTTGAGTCGGACAAGGGCATCCAATTTCCTTGATTCGGACTCCTACAAGTTCTTGCTCGAGTCAAAGTATGATGAGGCCCGGCAAGATGGGTTTGATCTGGTGTGGAGCGTCTGGGAGGAAAGGTTAGTGCAGACGATTGTAACTTGGAGGTGAGGGGTATCCGCCTTTAAAAATGGAGATGGCTCGGACTGCTCCGGAGGTGTTTTGACGAAGATTTGCTCAAATGTGAATTTGTGGAAGTATTGCTGACGAGTCAGAGGGCAAGAAGTACAATCACGGCGGTCCGTATCTCCCATCCTTCGTCCCTCGGGTGCTCATGTCTAGTGTTTTCGTTCCTTTGGAGGACCATTTGGAGCACAACCGAGACTGGCTGACTTTGCCCAGGCCTGTCCAAGGCTTTGATCGCGACCTCGACCTGATGGATGAGTGTCCGGCCTTCCTGAAAGAGATTGAGGCTCGGAGAGCACGGAGGATAGCCCATGACAGGTCAAGCACCTCCGGAGAAGGATAGGCGGCCTCTCAGTCGCAACCTAGTTCGTCCGAGCGGCGAAGGCAGTGAAGACGGGGTATGCCCCGGATTTTTTGTAATAGGGTGCCTCCGGGCCAAAAAGAAATGTTGCCCATCATCTTTTGTTTGTACAAACATATACTTATCTTTGATGAATGGTATTGGTTCGGGTCCTTTGATGGCTCGGAACTATTTTATTCTTGATATACTATTATTCTTGTTTCCATCCTTGCACGTTTAATTTTGTATTTGCTTAGTAACTCATCAACTCGTGAACTCGGATAGTGGGTTCGGACCTTTGAGATCCATACCGCCAGGACATTAGTTTGCCTGATTCAAATTTGCCTTTGCGGGCTTTGGGGGACGATCAATCGTTGTTCCCATCCGAATCGGAAGCTATAATAGAAATAAATTGGATCACGAACGGTCCGGAGCCACGTCTTAGAGTGGTCAGGCTTCCGAGAACAAGAACCTCCTTGTATCGTGATAAGTTAAGGCGATTGACGTTGACTTGGTGTATCTTTCCGAGTCATGCGGACTTGTGAGATAGTGAAAAGTCGATCGATTCAAATCAGGGTGTCTGTCTGCGAATCACGATTAACCGGATGTTGTTATGTTAGCCCCGAGCTTGGTACATCCGAGTGAGTAGCATAGTCGGTATGCTCAACCGTGTGGATGGATTGTTGGGTTGGGCCAATGGAAGCTGAAGAGCTAGGCCCATGTGCGGCCCAAGCCCATATCCTGTGAATATGGGGCACGTGTCCACTTCCAATTGGTCTTCTCTTTCTATATATACTCCTGCTTTGTACGGCTTTTGATTAAGACATCGCGCCTTTATAGTAATCAAGGTCCGGAGCTCGAGTCCGGTAATTTGGTGAGCATGTTTATGCCATTACTCTCGCCGTGATCTCGTCCCAAGGTTTCTCCGATGCTTGAAGTCTATCCAGTGGTTCTTGTGAGAGTCGCGGAAATTAGTTTGCTCGGAAAGCCAGCTTCGGATCTTCGAGGATATGGTCCGTACCGAGTGAGGCCCAAAGTTTTTGCTAATCAATTCCTCTGATCGTCAGGCTAATCTTCTTTCTCCGGGGCTGTGGTCTATATTCGTGACTTTTAGCCCCGGAGAGGTAGATTAGCTGGATGGTTCGGGGATCTTCAAATAGTTGGTTTTGAATCTCAATGCGTCCGAGGCAATCCGCTCTGGTTATGCGCCCGGGGGGCGACAAGTCGGCAGAATTGGTTTGATAGAATCCCTTCCAGTATTTCGTGGTTCGGTCGTAAGAAACCGCCCGAAATGTTGGAAGGCTTTCTACCAATCCTGTTGTGTCTAGTTGCTCGTTTCTCGGATGGAGGGAGAAGTATCACCCTGAGTAAGTCTATTAGCTCGTCCTTGAGGATGTGTATCCGAGCGGTTTGGTTTTGTTGGTGACTGCATTTCCATGATTGAAGGCTCGAGGGAGCTATTTGCAATTTTGGAATGGGGTCCCTAACAATGCTGAGTTTGTTTGGAGTCGGATCATTGAGGACCTTCGGAAGTAACCTTTTTGGTGACTCGTTTGTCTTGCACCTAAGGTCTTTCGTCCGAGCAGCTTGGTTTTGTCTGTGGCTTTGTTCCAGAATTGAAGGCTCGAGGGAGCGACTTACAATTCTGGAATGGAGTCCCTGACAATGCCGGTCTTGTTGGGACTCGGACCAACGGGAGCCTCCGGAGTGACTTGTGTTGACTCGACAATCCGGGCTGATCGCTCTCCAAATACGCTGAATCTGGGGTGTGTTTATAGTATTTGGTATGATGCGATCCGGATGGTCAGTGTGCTTCGGAGCTTTCTGTCATTCAGAAGTGATGAAGTATCCTTTCTGGAATCAATGAATGGCCTAGGTTACATAGTCCGGGTGCTGTTAAACTTTGGATAGTCCGAAGGGGCTTTGAAACCTCTGCCCGTAAGCAATCAAAGTTCGGATGGTATAGTTCCTTCTTCCTTCGGGGCGCCTATAGATGCAGCTGATAGTGTTCGGATGGGGTTTGGTTTGGTAGCTCAGGGTTAATTAGGAAGCTTCGTTGTAATAGTAGAAAAGAGATAGAGTAGAAGCTTGTTTTTGTAAGCTTGATTAGGGCTCTTCGGACCATGACCTTGTAAACCTGCACTATTTTAATAAAAGCGTATTTGCCTTTGTGAAGGTCGGACACTGCTTGATTGTGTCAGTCCGATCCGGATCAATGTATGATCTAGATTCGGATCGAGTAGTTAAATATCTTCGAGGACATGATTATCAACAATGTTTATGAAATCGCAGTTGTATTGATTTGACGGAAATCGACTTACAACTTGAGGGCTTCAAGGCCTTTTTTCAAAAAACAAACACAAAAAACAGGTCGACAAGATAGAGGAAGGTGACAGACGTTGCCATACTTCTCTAAGTGTAAAACTTTTGGAGATTCTTGGCATTCCAAGTTCTCTTCAAGGCCCGCCCTTGTTCATCTTCTAGCTCAAAGCTTCCATTAACTCTTGCCCCAGTAACCTTGTACGGTCCTTCCCACTTGGGTTTTAGTTTCCCCACATGACCTAGTATATCAACTCTTAGAAGGACTAAGTCTCCAACTTGTATGTCCTTGGGAAAGACACGTTTATTATAGGCTCGAGCAGTCATGGCTTGGTACCGAAGGATGTTGGCAAATGCCTTATCGCGCTTGTCTTCAAGGAGCTGAAGGTCATAGATCCTTGCGAGCTCATTATCAATTTGGGTTGTATTCTTTGGATTCTCTGAGTTGCCACCACTGTCTCTGAAGGGATGACCGCCTCGGATCCATAGACCAAGGAGAAAGGTGTTTCTTGTGTGGCGATTGAACATCGTTCGATGCGCCCAAGGCGCGTCAAGATCATCCATGTTGTCTTGGGAAGTTCTCAACCTTTTCTACAGAATTTTGACTATGGTCTTGTTGGTGGCTTCCACCTGACCATTGGCTTGGGGGTGGCCAACGGAAGTAAAGCGTTGTTCTATTTTGAAGAACTGAAGCCACTCCTTCAGCCTTGACCCAGAAAATTGTGCTCCATTATCTGAAACTAACACTCGTGGGAGTCAAACCGTGATTATGTTCTTCGGATGAATGTCGAACTGCTTTCGGTGATGGTTGACTCTGCTTGACCCACTTAGTGAAGTACTCTCGCCACTATCAAGAACTTCTTGATCGTTCCTCGTGGAAAGGGACCAACGATGTCTATGCCCCATTGATCAAATGGGCAAGCTATGATTGACGGAATCATAGGGTTGGTGAGACGGTGTGGTATGTTGGCATAGTATTGGCGGTCTTCACGGTGGCGGTGTTGGCGACATCCATGTCGATGGTTGTGATAGTATCCTTGCCTTATGATCTTTTGTGCAAAGTCCTTCCTCAGAATGGCTTCCACAACTTCCGGCGTGGATCTCTTCCATGATTTCGCCTCTTGAGGATCTAGGCATCTCAAGTGAGTTCTTGTAGGATCTTTTGTAGAGATCTTCTCCCAAAATAAAGTATCTGTTAGCTCGACATTGAATCTTCCTGGCCTCTCTAGGATCCACAGGTAAGGTACCATCCTTGAGGTAACGGAATATATCGGTCGTCCAGTTTCTTTCTGTGCTCACAAGGAACATCTTTCCGTTGGGGTTTGCCAGGGAGGATTCCGCGCGGGTCATTACGATGACACTTCTTGTGTCCAAAGCTCCTAAGGCCGAGGCGTACTTGGAGAGGGCATCGGCCTTTTCATTCCATTCTCTGTGAAATTGGTTAAGAGTAAATTCTTCAAATTGCTCAACCTCTTTCTTGAGGAGTTCCAAATATTTGATCATGTTAGGTCCTTTGGTGGTAAAGGACCCGGGAAGCTGGGATTATGCAGTTGCGAGTGCATGTAGGCTTTGATCCTTTTCACCTGAAGGGCTTTCGCCATTCTTAGGCCGGTGATAAGTGCTTCATACTCGGCCTCGTTGTTCGTCACCTTAAAATTGAGGGTGATGGCGTACTCAAGCTTGGCTCCTTCAGGACTCTCAAGGAAAATTCCTATTCCTCCCAACCGTCCGGTTGATGATCCATCCACTTGTAATGTCCATTGTTTCCTTCCTTTCCTCCTAAAGTGGGAGTGAGTGCTTTCTCAACCTTCTGCTTCTTGTCGGAAGATGCAGTCGTTGAGATATTGAGTTCTTCGTCCAAAAGAAACATGTGCCTCACTCTCAGTGAATCATCCATAGGTTGGTGATACTGAGTCTTAGGCTGGATGCTACCTCTTTGTGTTTCTTCAGTCTCTTTCTCTCCACTTGATTCCTTGATCTGGGCTATCACCACATGACTAGCCTTTTCCTGGGAGTTTTCGTTCTCCTTTTCTGCTTTCTCTGGATAGTCTACCAGGAAGTCGGCCAGGACTTGTGCTTTCTTGGCAGATGGGGCTTGGTAGCCAATATCATATTCACTTAGCTCAATAGCCCATTTGGATAGGCGTCCTGACTGATCCGGTTTTTCCAAGACATGTTTGAGTGGCTCATTTATAAGGACCACAATCCGATGCGACTTGAAGTAAGGCTTCAGTCGTCGTGTAGTGTAAACCAATGCGAAGGCGAGCTTTTCAACCTTGACATATCTGGCTTCGGAGCCTACAAGAGCTTTGCTCAAATAGTAAATTGGTAAATGCTCGTTGTCTTGTAGCCGTACCAGTACAGAACTCATTTCTTCATTAGTGGTAGCCAAATAAAGGTAAAGGGTTTCGTCCTCCCTGGGTTTAGACAGAAAGGGCGGCGAGAGGAGATACTTTTTCAAGTTTTCCAGGGCCTCTGCGCATTCCTTTGTCCACTCGAACTTATTTCCTTTTCGTAAGATCTTAAAGAAGGGAAGGTTCTTCTCGGCGGACCTGGAGATAAAACGGCTCAACGCCATCACCTTTCCTAGAAGTTTTTGAACTTCATTGACAGTTTTAATGTGGCGGATCTACAATTGCCTTTATCTTCTCTGCAGGTTAGCATTGATGCCTCTTTCGTGACCATGTAACCAAGGAATTTTCCTCCTTTTACCCGAAAGTGCACTTTTAGGTTGACTTCATTCCATATTTTCGGAGAATAGAGAAGCAATTGTTGAGGTGTTCGATGTGTTCCTCTTCAGTCTTGCTTTTCACAAGCATGTCATCCACATAGACTTCCATGGTTTTTCCCAATTCTTCCTTGAACATCTTATTTACCAGCCGTTGGTAAGTAGCTCCTGCATTCTTGAGGCCAAAGGGCATGACCTTGAAGCAATAGACTTCTCCGGCTGCAAAGAATGCCGTTTTCTTGATGTCTTCTTGAGCCATCCTAATTTGGTAGAAGCCTTGGTATGCATCCATGAAGCTTAGAAGTGCACATCCTGCAGTGGAATCAACCAGCTGGTCTATGCGTGGCAATGGATAGGGATCTTTTGGACAAAACTTGTTGAGTCTGGTGAAGTCATTGCACATTCTCCACTTTCCTGGAGCTTTTTCGACGAGGACCACGTTGCGGACCAATCAGTATCGACTTCGATATGACCTGCTTTCATCAATTTTTCAACCTCCCCTGCTATGATAGCATCCTCAACTGGCCCAAAGTCTTTCTTCTTTTGACGGATGTGCTTGACCGTAGGATCCATGTTCAGACGGTGAACTGTGATCCTTGGATCTATCCCCTTGAGGTCATCTGTGCTCCAAGAAAAGATGTCGCGATTGTCCCGAAGCAGGTGATGAGCTTTCGCTCTACTTCCGCACTTATCTCTGTTCCAATCCGAGTTGTTTCCTCCGGATTTCCTTCGACCAGTTGGACCTCTTTCAAGGCTTCATGGGATTCTATCCTAGCTGTCTTTTTTTTTTCATAAATAGAGCATATATTAATAAAAGTAAAAGAGTACAAAGCGTAAAAGTAGAGATTACAATGGAACCCACAGGCGGGTTACAACGCGAAACAAGTGAAACAAACAAAGAAACAAAAATAACATAACCCGGGATCAAGGTGATCCATGGTTGCAACCATGAACCTCGTTAAAACCAGTCATGGAAAAACCCGTGGGAAAAACCCATGGTGGGAAAAGAATACTGGCGTTAGCGTTGGAAACTATAATAAGGTAAACCGTACATGTCCCTGTGTATGTGGTCGAATGACATCGAAAGGAGAAGTCGAAACCCTCGGATCCAACTTTGAGAGAGCATCGGTGACAAGTGTTGCCTTCCACGAAAAATATGAGACACCGAAAATCCATATCACGCATATGAGAGAGAGTCGATAGCCAGTTCGAATTTCCATGGGACCGAGTTAGTACCATGGAGAGCAAATTCGCTACATAAGTAGAATCTCAACCAAATCTTATTCGATACAGGTGTGAGCCAATTCAATGCCAATCATAACATAGTAACTTCGGCTTCAAAAGCATAAAGCGTACCGGTGATTTACAAAGCAACCCATCACGGTACCATTTGAATCTCTAAAACCCCAGCCCTTGATAGAGGGCGAGGCGTAAGAGAACTTCCATCCGTGTTGCATTTAATCCATCCGGAGAGGGATACCATCGGACCTCAATGATATCTCGTGACTTAGGCGGGCACCCTTGAATCTGAAAAGAATGAAGGACTTGTAAATCAACTTGATTATTAGCCATAGAACCAAGAGGGTGGGAATTAGCCTACTTCTGAGACTCAAATCGAAGCAAAATAGAATGCTGAAGCAGAACACCATCAAATAAGCGATTAGCGCAGTCCAAAGCACCCAAATGCGTCACAAAGGCAAGGCACAAAGAGAGAATCGAGAGCTAAAATGTTGACCCATGGCATATATGAAGCTCTCCAAAACTAAAACAATCTCGAAAAGGAACACGAAAAGATCAAATAGAGTATGCGGATAGTCGAGTGAGCGGACAAGAGACGATAAATGGTCTTGGCAATCCATAGCGACATAGCAAAAACACACACCAAAGGACCAACAAAACGAGCCCATGGTTTCTCAATAGTTGGAAGAACACCATAAATAGCCTTCAAAGCGTGATAGAAACGACGGGTGGGATAAAAGAGCCCATATCCAAGATCCCGGTCAATCTTAAGGAAGCGCCGCAAAGAGTGATAGGCTTGCTTGTAGAAATCGAACCGTCTAGAGATTGATCCGGATCAGTATCGAACCGGATGGAGCAGGATGATAGGAGAGAATGTCGCGAGTAACATCTGGAAAAGCCATCTGGAACCCATCGAAAGAAACCAACGGTAGGAGTCGATACTCGGAAATAGGGAACTCAAGTGATGCTAGAAGATGAATAGGAATACCAATTACATCACATCTGTAGCCAAGCCAATCATCAAGCGAAGCGTGGCGAGAGCCTTGACACGCTAACCATCTAGACTTGGATTGAAGTGGGGAAACAATCCTTAAATCAAACCAAATCGAGGAAGCAACATAAGGCGTAAGGAAGCATGCGAAAGAAAGCTGGCGAAAGATATCTAGATATGGAACCTTCACCCAAATATCCCAAGCAAGGCGAGAAAGATCGCCTTATTAGCAACAGAAAGCGAATACCAAGACCACCCTCGGACTTTGGAGCACAACAACGCTTCGAAGAGATAGAAGTCGATGCTCTCTTGAGTATCCCGTTTGACGAAATTACGAATGCCGACATCCACGCTTAAGAAGAGTCAAAGGCAACGATAAACCATCATAGAGTGTACAAAGATCCACGGATCCGATTGAACAAGACATAAACGAAGCCATAGAGAGAAGTGCCCTTCCATTTACTAAACTTTTCTAGAATCGAGTCCATGAGAGTTGTAAATGACAATTCCGAGGTGCCCCACGGAAAAGTGGAACTCCCAAATATGTGAAAGGAAGGTGACCCTCGATAATATCCATGATTCTGCACAAGTTGTTCTTCCTGACTCGGGTGAGAAAAGTACTAAGATAAAACCTGGACTTCTGAGGATTGAAGTGTTGTCCCGACAAGCGATATTTTCCGGGATCCTAAGAATAGTCCGACAATTAGCATTAGTAGCCGCAAAAATAATCACATCATCCGCATAAAGAAGGTGAGAAGGAAAAGTAAGAGATTGTCCAATGAATAAAGGGTGAGCTCCACAATTGGCGACCTTGAGAGAAGCTTGCTAAGAACTTCCTCCATGATGCAAAAGAGAAGAGGGAAAGAGGATCCCTTGAACTCCGAGAACAGCAAAGTACCCTAGGAGCCCCATTAATCGAGGCGAAAGCTTTGCGAGTGAAGAATATGATTAATCCAACCAACAAAGGTAGAAGAGAAACCATATTTTGTGAGAACCGCCAAAAGAAAGTCCCAATTTAGAGTATCAAAGGCTTTAGGATGTCAACCTTCAACACAGATTACCCTTACTACGGTGAAGACCAAGACTATTAACTCCTTGAGGCTAAGGCAATACAATCATGTATCGTCTCCCGAATAAAACCAAATTGATGAAAGGAGAGCAACCCGATAAAATCGGACCCAATCGACTAAAATCTTAGCAATAATCTTATAAAGAAAATTACCAAGAACAATAGTGGAAATCTTCATAGCGCATCTCGATTTTGAATAAGAGTGACAAAACTAGAGTTCATACCTGCCGGGAAATGACCATGAAGGAAGAACGCCCGAATCGCCAAAGACACCTCCGCACCAATAATGTGCCACATAGATTGATAGAAACTTCCCCCGAAACCATCCGGTCCAGGAGCACTATCAGGTGACATACTGAAAACAACATGACGGATGTCATCCTCGGAAGGAATATCGATTAGCAATTGATTTTGTTCATCCGTAATCGAACAATGGATAAGCTCATCTAGTTCATCGAGCAGACAAGCTGGCTGAGTTTGTGAGAACGATTCTCATAATAAGAAATCATATGATTCCGGATCCGAATTGCATCATGATTGATAGAGCCATCAATTATCAAAGAGGAAATACCGAGAATACCTTTGCGAATCTTTAGAGAACGATGGAAAAAACCAGAATTTCTATCACCGTCTTTTAACCACGCAGCCCGGTTCTTTTGACGCAAAAAAGTTGCCTCTTGATTCAGAATAGCATTGTAGTCCGCGATCGCCTCAAGTTCCTTGCGAGGAACATCATTTATCGGACCATGGAGGGATAATTGCTGCTGAACCAACTCCAGCTTATTACGGCGAAGAAGGCGAATTAAGCTCGCCAAAGACATTAATATTCCAATCTATGATAGCGGATTTGACCTCTTTAATTTCCGGATAACCAAAGAAAAAGAGCCCATGGCCGTAATAGGAGTTTTCCAGGAAAGCTTAATTAACTCCTCAAACGAACTGTGACTAAGCCACATTGCTTGGAATCTGAATGGTCGAGGACGAGATAGCGCTTGTTCATGCGCACAGGAAACAAAGAGGGGGCTGTGATCCGAGCAAGTACGCAAGCCCACGAACCATCATGAGTCCCATAAATCCAAAAGGATTGTGAAGAAAGAGCCCTATCAATACGTGTCTCTAGATAACCACTAGAAAGCGACGATTCGACCAAGTAAAAAGCGAATGAACTAGGAATCGATAAGAACTCCCCATCATTGATAAATGAACGGAAATCCATGGTTTCCAGACGAACTGGAGGAGTACCATTCGATCGTTCATGTGCACCAATCACAGCATTGAAATCTCCCACCAAAAGCAAGGGTGTGTTTGGCAAAAGCAGTAAATCACGCCATAAGTCTCGACGACAGATATAATCAGCATGGGCATGAATAATCGCTAATAGGACGTCCGTTGAAGCCAAGAAACTTTAATAACAAGAACTTGAGAAGAAGAGAAAATTATAGAAGAACGGAAGAAGAGATCTTCCAAAACCCATAAGTTAGGAAGGCATTAGTAGCGTATTTTCACCAAGCGCATTCCATCGCATTCAATAAGAATCTGGTATGGAGGAGGAAGGAACCTTTGGTTCCGCAATAGCAAACCAACGAGGACGAGTAGAAACTACATGATGCTTGAGCATATCTTGTGAGGGAGCATTCCCAATACCCCGAATGTTCCAAAACAGAACATTCATTGGGAAACAACGTGAGAGGAATCTGCATGGCAAGTAGCAGATGTAAGAGTTGTAATATCCAGCAAAGAATTATCATCATTTATATCACCGTCTACTAAGTCTGCCCATCTTGCACCTGCCGCAATCCCCATGGCATTAATAGCGGCAGGCGAGGGAGAATTAGGGGATGAAGAGGCAGCCTTAGTGGCATTAGATGGGTTGTTAATGCGTTCACGCATAATCTCAACTGAATCTTTTATTCGCATATTAGCCTCCATAGAATCGTCCAATGAAGATGTGTTACGGCTGTGTGCAATAGGAGTTGAAGGTTGCGTAGGCTGCTGATGCGTAACTGAATCTTGCAAAAGCGAAATCTCAGACTCACCACCCAAGTTCTCATCCTCCACCATGTTCGAATCCAACAAGGCAAACCGGTTCGACTCCGACAACGGAGATACAGCCGGCGTAGCAGGCCGTTTAGGCAAATTAACATTACGTCATGGAGAAACTTCACGAATCCGTAGCATCGTGGATTTGAAACCACAATGAGAAAGTCGCCAATGGACGGTGGTGGTAAGCGTTCAGATTGTGCGTTTATAACCACTGGCGGAATAGCAACCAAAGTTGATTGTGCTAAGTTAGCATTAGATTTTACCCTAGGAGGCGGTGAGCTGGGCCTAGACATCTCCTTATCTTTGTTCCTGCTGCAATTCTCCATTTTATGACCAACAACAAGGCAAGAATGGCAAAAAATAGGTAAATCCTCATAATAAGCTTCAATCCAAATATCACCGACAGGAGTTTCTAGTTGAATCTTTGATTCTAAAGCTTGAGAAAGATCAACTTCCACCAGGACCTTAACGTAGTTACCAAAACAGCGATCTAAAGAAGGCGTATCAATCCTAATCGGTGTTCCAAGAGCAGCCGCAAGTGCCATAATCACTGATCGATGATGGTGTTCATAAAGCAAACCATATAAACGAACCCAAACACGCACCCGTGTGGATCTTTATTTACTGGGCAAATTAGGAACCCAAGGCTGTAGGTAGAGATTACCTGTTGATAGCTTCCATAAGCTCGAACGAAAAATTGAATCTCTCGTTTGCTTGGAATAGAACTGAAAGACAAAGTATCCCAGACCAATCGAAAGCATGGACCAAGCCTCCGTATGCCAAATCTTTTTCAACGTCTCACGTAGGTCATGAAATTTCCATGGTGAGGAACCCTTGGGCAGAATCAATCGTCCGATAAAAGAAGAAGATGAGCAATTAGCAATCTGCTCAGAATAAAAATCATCATTAAGTTTAACGGACAGAAACGTACCTTTACGAACCGGCTCAAGAGTCGGGCCCGGAAGTGCCCACAATGGCCGGTTCGGAAGAGAATGAAGAGCCGTAGTAGCTTCCTGCCTTGGCGCGGTATGGTTCCATGGAGGAGACACCACCTCAGCAGCCGAAGATGCTGCAACATGAGCAGCGGCAGCCGGAGCTGAGTTGAATGCAGAAAGTTCGGGAAAAAGAATTTCAGCATCCATCAGAAACCCTAAAATTCGGAACGAAAAACGGCGCAAGCTTGGAAAGATTGTGTAGAGCGCGTCCGTCGTCCAAAATAATCGATCTTGGTACGCCTGGAAAGATCAGAAAACAAGGAAGAGAAGTAGTAGGCGCGTGACTACAGTAGTACAACCACCAGAGACTGGTGGCCGGAGGAAAACCGGCTAAAAATTCGGATAAAAAAACGGCGCAAGCTCGGAAAGGATGTGTAGGGCGCGTCCGTGCTCCAAAATAATCGATCTTGGTACGCCTGGAAAGATCAGGAAACAAGGAATATAGGAAATAGGCGCGTGTCTAACGTGATACAACCACCGGAGACTGGTGGCTGGAGGAAAACCGGCTAATATTTAGGGTTTGCATTTTGACTATCCTAGCTGTCTTGGGGAACTTTGCTCTGAACGATCCGATACCGATCTCTTCCTTTGGTGGTGTCAGAGTTTTGGAAGAATGGCTAAGAGGGCCCTTAGCGACCGAAAGGACAGGTTCTGTGGCTCCTCTGGTTGACATGATGTAGGATTCCCAGGCTTCTCTAATGTTGCCCATCTCTTCCCCTACGCCGTTCGGGGTTGGAAACTTCACCCTGTTGTGTAGGGGAGAAGCGATTGCTCTAAATTGGTTAAGTCCCGGGCGGCCCAAGATCGCGTTATAGTCGAAGGTATTATCTACTACCACAAAGAGGATAGTCTGGGTCACTCTTGTCGGAAAAGTGCCCATGGAGACTTGCAGTGGTATACTTCCAATGGGACGTACTACAGACCCTCCAAAACCTACTAATGAGGTATATACTCGTCCATATTGTATTTGCCCCAGATGCATTTGCTCGACAGTCCTTTTGGATAGGACATTGGAGGAGCTTCCTGTGTCAATTAGCACCTTGTTGACTTTGTAAGTGGCAATCACTAGAGAAACAACCAAAGGGACATCGGGGTCCTTGAGATCTCCTCCGCTTGAGGCGTTGGTGGGGGATCTCGCTATCGTCAAAGGTGATTGCATTTGTGCCTTTCAAAATTTGGTGGACCGTAAGCCTGCCGTTATTTCTTAAGTGTTCTTGGTCCTTTCCCTTGCATTCTGCTATCTCCCCATTGGTCCTCCCATGATGGCGTTGATAACTCCACATAAGGGAGATTCTCCATTCTGTCTCTTGGGTAACCTTGATATCTTTGGGCCTGCCGAGGTGGGATTTCGGCGGGAGGTGGTGGTAAAGATCCTGTCGGAGGTTCAGAACTACGCTCCTCTCTTCTTTGCTCATTCCTTCTATGCCTGGAGGGCTCATCTTCAACTGGTGGTTCTTTCAACTTCCCACTTCTCACTAGCCTTTCAATTTCTGTCTTCAACTGGATGCAATCCTCAGTTGGGTGACCTTTCTGTTTGTGGAACCTACAGTAGTCTTTAGAGAATTTACTCTTCTTGCGCTCTTGGTGGTTTAGGCCATTGTATATCCAAGTCCTTCTCAACAATAGAAGCCAAGATGTCGGATCTTGGTCTGTTGAGGCGAGTATACTCGGCAAACCTTCTGGGTGGAGTTCTTTCTCTGTGAAGTTCTTTTCTGTCTCTGAGATCTCTTTTTTGCTCAAACTTTCCTTAACGAGGAGGGAGTTCCTGTCGTACTTGTTCTTTTCCCTTCTTGGTCCCTGCTCTTATCGGGACATTCCTTCGGTAATCTTCTCCATACAAGACTCCTTCGCAGATTTCTTCCAAGTACTTTTCAGTGGTGATTTCTTCGTTAGAAATCTTCCTTCTAAGCTCATCATTATAAGTGTTGGCATAGAGGTGTCGGACCCGCTCTTTGATGCTATGAGGTTCTACCTGTCGTACTTCAGCGTTGAAGCGATCAAGGAAGGTTCTGAAGTCCTCATGCTCTCTCTGGATTATGCCAGCCAGGTGCTCAACTGATCTCTTCCTTCTTTTCGCCTTCTCAAACCTTTTTAGGAAAAGGGAGGCGACGTCCGCATATGATCTGATGGAACCATTGGGTAGTGAGGTCCACCAATCCATTGCTTCTCCAAAGAGTGTGGTGGAAAAGTTGAGAGCTTTCATGTTGTCGTTGAGTCCGTTGCTTTCCATCTTACTTTCGTACCTAGTAAGATGCCCTACAGGGCAAGTATCTCCATAGTAATGCTCAAGGTTTGGCATAACACAATCGGGACGCTTTCTTTCTTTTCTGATCTCATCGCACAAAGGGTTGGGAGTTTTAACTACCACCTTCTCATGTGCTTTGACCATCCTGCTCAAGGTGGCAATTTGTGTTTCCAAGGTCTTCTGTTGGAGGTAGATCGCTTTCATTGTCGGTCTTTCACGATCCACAGGGTTGATGGCTACATCTGGAGGGAGATCATTGATTGGAACAATCGGGGTGCTTTCTGCCATTTGATCCCTAGGCACTTGTTGTTGAGCTCCTCGCCGACTGGTTCCCACTTCGTCTATTCGCGGCACTTCTGGACTTCTCCCTCGTTGTTCGTGAGGCGTGGCTCTTCTATTGAGAAGGTGTCTCGATCTTGGTTGAGTTTGCTCCCCCAACCTTTGTTGGATCGGACGGTGCTCATTTCTCGATTGAGCGGGTTCAGCTTGCCTCGGGATTGGCGTAGGCGGGGTGGGCTGAGGAGGCTGGAGGTTGTTTGATCCAAAACACCCTTGAATAGTGGTGAGTAAGAGGCCAAACTGATTCTCATTCATTCCAAATTCACTAGGACGAATGATCTGTCCATTTGGGAGGGTAAAGTTTCTACAGGGGAGGACCATGTGTTCTGACGGAGGAACACATCCTTCATCCCCAAGTGTTTGGACCTCTTGGTGGATTAGTGGCTCTCTCCTCGTCAGAAGAAAGACTAGCGGTATGGCCATCACTTGGATTGTTTACCACTTCTCTTGTCGAGACTCTTGTTACTCCTCCTCTTCTAGTGGGAGGTCTCCCCCTTTGTCTCGGAGCTGGCGTACCAATGGTAGTGGCGTTGGTTCTTGCGGACCTTCTTGTTCTTGCCATTACTGAAGAGAACGGGACTTTTTGTAAAGATTCCCACAGACGGCGCCAAAATCGAGGTGTAACTCCCCAATCACTTAGATTTATTTGACTCTTCCAAATGGTGCCAAGGTAAAAGGCTCCTTGCTAGGTGAGGACCGAAGCGTAAGAACCAGCTGCCAACTACTCCGGTAAGGACCTGCACACTTGAGTTGGGGGTTAGTGCAGGTTGCTAAGTGTCAAACCGATGAGACTTTACTCGAGAGTGACTGAGGTTCAACTCTGTATACTGTTCGTGATGTGACTAGCGAGAAGACTTGTTCGAAGTGACTTACTTGAAGTGCCTTGCTTATTGGGATATGTGCCTTATTTATAGGCTACCATTGTAATGGAAGGCCTTGCTAGGATTGCGCCATGTGTACGGCTAGGATTGAGACACCAATGCTAAGATGAGGCCCATAGCCCAATAATGAAGCTTTAGCCCATGCCATCTTGGGCTTTAGGGGTAGTTTGGTCATTATTGGGAGAGTTTTTGAGGATGTGACAGAGTCTGGCGAGATCCTGTTCGAGAGGTTGGTGGGATGCATGATCCGACGATGACTGGTGTCGGTGAGGAAGTTCTCTGCTGTCCAACTCTTCCGATTCAGACTCGGTTCGGACATCTCACTCTTTGGTGCCCACTTGCTTGGTAGCTTTATGAGATGGTCATGCTGGATTCGAGATGGCATCCGTATCGGAGTCCTTGGGTCGGAGAGGGTACTGACTTAGCACTATGCTCCTTTCCCAGGGAGGCTCGGACCAAGGTGGGTCGGACCTAGGGTTCCGGGTCGGGCCTTGCAGGTCCAAATCCTTTGTCCACTTCCCTTAGGGTGGGTCGGACCATAGATGGTCTGCCCGGATCGGACCATTGGCTCGGACCTAAGTGCCTCGGATCCTTTGGATGACTTAGGACGCCTTAGGATTCGTTCCTAGGTCCTTTATGACGGATTGGACATACTTCCGTATCAACAAACACAATAAGGGAGTGGGATGATTACAAATTGAGAAGTCAATTTGAGATTTAAACAACACATCGGAGGGGTAATAAAATAACAAACGAAAAACTCTACTTGAGAGTTAAACAATACACAAAAGGGGTGGGATAAACAACAAACGAACAACACCACTCGAGAGATAAACAACACATCAATGGAGTGGGATAATATCAAACGAAGAAGTCTATTCGAGATTTAAACAATACACACCACTAAGAGTATGACAAATGAAGAACTCTACTTGAGATTTAAACCACACACATAAGGAGTGGGATAAACAACAAATGTAAAATTCTACTCGAGAGTTGAACAACACAATAAAGGAGTGGGATGATTACAAATTGAGAAGTCAATTTGAGATTTAAACAACACATCGGAGGGGTAATAAAAAAACAAATGAAAAACTCTACTTGAGAGTTAAAGAATACACCAAAGTTGTGGGATAAACAACAAACGAACAACACCACTCGAGAGATAAACAACACATCAATGGAGTGGGATAATGTCAAACGAAGAAGTCTATTCGAGATTTAAGCAATACATAGAAGGAGTAAGAGTATGACAACGAAGAACTCTACTTGAGATTTGAACCACACACATAAGGAGTGGGATAAACAACAAATGTAAAATTCTACTCGAGAGTTGAACAACACAATAAGGGAGTCGGATGATTACAAATTGAGAAGTCAATTTGAGATTTAAGCAACACATCGGTGGGGTAATAAAAAAACAAATGAAAAACTCTACTTGAGAGTTAAACAATACACAAAAGGAGTGGGATAAACAACAAACGAACAACACCACTCGAGAGATAAACAACACATCAATGGAGTGGGATAATATCAAACGAAGAAGTCTATTCGAGATTTAAAGAATACACGGAAGGAGTAAGAGTATGACAAACGAAGAACTCTACTTGAGATTTAAACCACACACATAAGGAATGGGATAAACAACAAATGTAAAATTCTACTCGAGAGTTGAACAACACAATAAAGGAGTGGGATGATTACAAATTGAGAAGTCAATTTGAGATTTAAACAACACATCGGAGCGGTAATAAAAAAACAAACGAAAAACTCTACTTGAGAGATAAACAATAGACCAAAGGTGTGGGATAAACAACAAACGAACAACACAACTCGAGAGATAAATAACACATCAATGGAGTGGGATAATGTCAAACGAAGAAGTCTATTCGAGATTTAAACAATACACAGAAGGAGTAAGAGTATGACAAATGAAGAACTCTACTTGAGATTTAAACCACACACATAAGGAGTGGGATAAACAACAAATGTAAAATTCTACTCGAGAGTTGAACAACACAATAAAGGAGTGGGATGATTACAAATTGAGAAGTCAATTTGAGATTTAAACAACACATCGGAGGGGTAATAAAAAAACAAATGAAAAACTCTACTTGAGAGTTAAACAATACACAAAAGGAGTGGGATAAACAACAAACGAACAACATCACTCGAGAGATAAACTACACATCAATGGAGTGGGATAATGTCAAAGAAGAAGTCTATTCGAGATTTAAACAATACATAGAAGGAGTAAGAGTATGACAACGAAGAACTCTACTTGAGATTTGAACCACACACATAAGGAGTTGGATAAACAACAAATGTAAAATTCTACTCGAGAGTTGAACAACACAATAAGGGAGTGGGATGATTACAAATTGAGAAGTCAATTTGAGATTTAAACAACACATCGGAGGGGTAATAAAATAACAAACGAAAAACTCTACTTGAGAGTTAAACAATACACAAAAGGGGTGGGATAAACAACAAACGAACAACACCACTCGAGAGATAAACAACACATCAATGGAGTGGGATAATGTCAAACGAAGAAGTCTATTCGAGATTTAAACAATACACAGAAGGAGTAAGAGTATGACAAATGAAGAACTCTACTTGAGATTTAAACCACACACATAAGGAGTGGGATAAACAACAAATGTAAAATTCTACTCGAGAGTTGAACAACACAATAAAGGAGTGGGATGATTACAAATTGAGAAGTCAATTTGAGATTTAAACAACACATCGGAGGTGTAATAAAAAAAAAACAAATGAAAAACTCTACTTGAGAGTTAAACAATACACAAAAGAAGTGGGATAAACAACAAACGAACAACACCACTCGAGAGATAAACAACACATCAATGGAGTGGGATAATGTCAAACGAAGAAGTCTATTCGAGATTTAAGCAATACATAGAAGGAGTAAGAGTATGACAACGAAGAACTCTACTTGAGATTTAAACCACACACATAAGGAGTGGGATAAACAACAAATGTAAAATTCTACTCGAGAGTTGAACAACACAATAAGGGAGTGGGATGATTACAAATTGAGAAGTCAATTTGAGATTTAAACAACACATCGGAGGGGTAATAAAATAACTAACGAAAAACTCTACTTGAGAGTTAAACAATTCACAAAAGGAGTGGGATAAACAACAAACGAACAACACCACTCGAGAGATAAACAACACATCAATGGAGTGGGATAATGTCAAACGAAGAAGTCTATTCGAGATTTAAACAATACACAGAAGGAGTAAGAGTATGACAACCGAAGAACTCTACTTGAGATTTAAACCACACACATAAGGAGTGGGAAAAACAACAAATGTAAAATTCTACTCGAGAGTTGAACAACACAATAAAGGAGTGGGATGATTACAAATTGAGAAGTCAATTTGAGATTTAAACAACACATCGGAGGGGTAATAAAAAAACAAACGAAAAACTCTACTTGAGAGATAAACAATACACCAAAGGTGTGGGATAAACAACAAACGAACAACATCACTCGAGAGATAAACTACACATCAATGGAGTGGGATAATGTCAAAGAAGAAGTCTATTCGAGATTTAAACAATACATAGAAGGAGTAAGAGTATGACAACGAAGAACTCTACTTGAGATTTGAACCACACACATAAGGAGTTGGATAAACAACAAATGTAAAATTCTACTCGAGAGTTGAACAACACAATAAGGGAGTGGGATGATTACAAATTGAGAAGTCAATTTGAGATTTAAACAACACATCGGAGGGGTAATAAAAAAACAAATGAAAAACTCTACTTGAGAGTTAAACAATACACAAAAGGGGTGGGATAAACAACAAACGAACAACACCACTCGAGAGATAAACAACACATCAATGGAGTGGGATAATGTCAAACGAAGAAGTCTATTCGAGATTTAAACAATACATAGAAGGAGTAAGAGTATGACAACGAAGAACTCTACTTGAGATTTAAACCACACACATAAGGAGTGGGATAAACAACAAATGTAAAATTCTACTCGAGAGTTGAACAACACAATAAAGGAGTGGGATGATTACAAATTGAGAAGTCAATTTGAGATTTAAGCAACACATCGGTGGGGTAAGAAAAAACAAATGAAAAACTCTACTTGAGAGTTAAACAATACACAAAAGGAGTGGGATAAACAACAAACGAACAACACCACTCGAGAGATAAACAACACATCAATGGAGTGGGATAATGTCAAACGAAGAAGTATATTCGAGATTTAAACAATACATAGAAGGAGTAAGAGTATGACAACGAAGAACTCTACTTGAGATTTGAACCACACACATAAGGAGTGGGATAAACAACAAATGTAAAATTCTACTCGAGAGTTGAACAACACAATAAGGGAGTGGGATGATTACAAATTGAGAAGTCAATTTGAGATTTAAACAACACATCGGAGGGGTAATAAAATAACAAACGAAAAACTCTACTTGAGAGTTAAACAATACACAAAAGGAGTGGGATTAACAACAAACGAACAACACCACTCGAGACATAAACAACACAATAATGGAGTGGGATAATGTCAAACGAAGAAGTCTATTCGAGATTTAAACAATACAGAAGGAGTAAGAGTATGACAAACGAAGAACTCTACTTGAGATTTAAACCACACACATAAGGAGTGGGATAAACAACAAATGTAAAATTCTACTCGAGAGTTGAACAACACAATAAAGGAGTGGGATGATTACAAATTGAGAAGTCAATTTGAGATTTAAACAACACATCGGAGTGGTAATAAAAAAACAAACGAAAAACTCTACTTGAGAGTTAAACAATACACAAAAGGGGTGGGATAAACAACAAACGAACAACACCACTCGAGAGATAAACAACACATCAATGGAGTGGGATAATGTCAAACGAAGAAGTCTATTCGAGATTTAAGCAATACATAGAAGGAGTAAGAGTACGACAACGAAGAACTCTACTTGAGATTTAAACCACACACATAAGGAATGGGATAAACAACAAATGTAAAATTCTACTCGAGAGTTGAACAACACAATAAAGGAGTGGGATGATTACAAATTGAGAAGTCAATTTGAGATTTAAACAACACATCGGAGGGGTAATAAAAAAACAAATGAAAAACTCTACTTGAGAGTTAAACAATACACAAAAGGGGTGGGATAAACAACAAACGAACAACACCACTCAAGAGATAAACAACACATCAATGGAGTGGGGTAATGTCAAACGAAGAAGTCTATTCGAGATTTAAGCAATACATAGAAGGAGTAAGAGTATGACAACGAAGAACTCTACTTGAGATTTGAACCACACACATATGGAGTGGGATAAACAACAAATGTAAAATTCTACTCGAGAGTTGAACAACACAATAAAGGAGTGGGATGATTACAAATTGAGAAGTCAATTTGAGATTTAAACAACACATCGGAGGGGTAATAAAAAAACAAATGAAAAACTCTACTTGAGAGTTAAACAATACACAAAAGGAGTGGGATAAACAACAAACGAACAACACCACTCGAGAGATAAACAACACATCAATGGAGTGGGATAATGTCAAACGAAGAAGTCTATTCGAGATTTAAGCAATACATAGAAGGAGTAAGAGTATGACAACGAAGAACTCTACTTGAGATTTAAACCACACACATAAGGAATGGGATAAACAACAAATGTAAAATTCTACTCGAGAGTTGAACAACACAATAAAGGAGTGGGATGATTACAAATTGAGAAGTCAATTTGAGATTTAAACAACAAATCGGAGGGGTAATAAAAAAACAAATGAAAAACTCTACTTGAGAGTTAAACAATACACAAAAGGGGTGGGATAAACAACAAACGAACAACACCACTCAAGAGATAAACAACACATCAATGGAGTGGGGTAATGTCAAACGAAGAAGTCTATTCGAGATTTAAACAATACACAGAAGGAGTAAGAGTATGACAACGAAGAACTCTACTTGAGTTTTGAACCACACACATAAGGAGTGGGAAAAACAACAATGTAAAATTCTACTCGAGAGTTGAACAACACAATAAAGGAGTGGGATGATTACAAATTGAGAAGTCAATTTGAGATTTAAACAACACATCGGAGGGGTAATAAAATAACAAACGAAAAACTCTACTTGAGAGTTAAACAATACACAAAAGGAGTGGGATAAACAACAAACGAACAACACCACTCGAGAGATAAACAACACATCAATGGAGTGGGATAATGTCAAACGAAGAAGTCTATTCGAGATTTAAGCAATACATAGAAGGAGTAAGAGTATGACAACGAAGAACTCTACTTGAGATTTGAACCACACACATATGGAGTGGGATAAACAACAAATGTAAAATTCTACTCGAGAGTTGAACAACACAATAAAGGAGTGGGATGATTACAAATTGAGAAGTCAATTTGAGATTTAAACAACACATCGGAGGGCTAATAAAAAAAAAATGAAAAACTCTACTTGAGAGTTAAACAATACACAAAAGGGGTGGGATAAACAACAAACGAACAACACCACTCGAGACATAAACAACACATCAATGGAGTGGGATAATGTCAAACGAAGAAGTCTATTCGAGATTTAAGCAATACATAGAAGGAGTAAGAGTATGACAACGAAGAACTCTACTTGAGATTTAAACCACACACATAAGGAGTGGGATAAACAACAAATGTAAAATTCTACTCGAGAGTTGAACAACACAATAAAGGAGTGGGATGATTACAAATTGAGAAGTCAATTTGAGATTTAAACAACACATCGGAGGGGTAATAAAATAACAAACGAAAAACTCTACTTGAGAGTTAAACAATACACAAAAAAGAGTGGGATAAACAACAAACGAACAACACCACTCGAGAGATAAACAACACATCAATGGAGTGGGATAATGTCAAACGAAGAAGTCTATTCGAGATTTAAACAATACACAGAAGGAGTAAGAGTATGACAAATGAAGAACTCTACTTGAGATTTAAACCACACACATAAGGAGTGGGATAAACAACAAATGTAAAATTCTACTCGAGAGTTGAACAACACAATAAAGGAGTGGGATGATTACAAATTGAGAAGTCAATTTGAGATTTAAACAACACATCGGAGCGGTAATAAAAAAAACAAACGAAAAACTCTACTTGAGAGTTAAACAATACACAAAAGGTGTGGGATAAACAACAAACGAACAACACCACTCGAGAGATAAACAACACATCAATGGAGTGGGATAATGTCAAACGAAGAAGTCTATTCGAGATTTAAACAATACACGGAAGGAGTAAGAGTATGACAAACGAAGAACTCTACTTGAGATTTAAACCACACACATAAGGAATGGGATAAACAACAAATGTAAAATTCTACTCGAGAGTTGAACAACACAATAAAGGAGTGGGATGATTACAAATTGAGAAGTCAATTTGAGATTTAAACAACACATCGGAGCGGTAATAAAAAAACAAACAAAAAACTCTACTTGAGAGATAAACAATAGACCAAAGGTGTGGGATAAACAACAAACGAACAACACAACTCGAGAGATAAACAACACATCAATGGAGTGGGATAATGTCAAACGAAGAAGTCTATTCGAGATTTAAACAATACACAGAAGGAGTAAGAGTATGACAAACGAAGAACTCTACTTGAGATTTAAACCACACACATAAGGAGTGGGATAAACAACAAATGTAAAATTCTACTCGAGAGTTGAACAACACAATAAAGGAGTGGGATGATTACAAATTGAGAAGTCAATTTGAGATTTAAGCAACACATCGGTGGGGTAATAAAAAAACAAATGAAAAACTCTACTTGAGAGTTAAACAATACACAAAAGGGGTGGGATAAACAACAAACAAACAACACCACTCGAGAGATAAACAACACATCAATGGAGTGGGATAATGTCAAACGAAGAAGTCTATTCGAGATTTAAAGAATACACGGAAGGAGTAAGAGTATGACAAACGAAGAACTCTACTTGAGATTTAAACCACACACATAAGGAATGGGATAAACAACAAATGTAAAATTCTACTCGAGAGTTGAACAACACAATAAAGGAGTGGGATGATTACAAATTGAGAAGTCAATTTGAGATTTAAACAACACATCGGAGGGGTAATAAAAAAACAAACGAAAAACTCTACTTGAGAGATAAACAATACACCAAAGGTGTGGGATAAACAACAAACGAACAACACCACTCGAGAGATAAACAACACATCAATGGAGTGGGATAATGTCAAACGAAGAAGTCTATTCGAGATTTAAAGAATACACGGAAGGAGTAAGAGTATGACAAACGAAGAACTCTACTTGAGATTTAAACCACACACATAAGGAGTGGGAAAAACAACAAATGTAAAATTCTACTCGAGAGTTGAACAACACAATAAAGGAGTGGGATGATTACAAATTGAGAAGTCAATTTGAGATTTAAACAACACATCGGAGGGGTAATAAAAAAACAAACGAAAAACTCTACTTGAGAGATAAACAATACACCAAAGGTGTGGGATAAACAACAAACGAACAACACAACTCGAGAGATAAACAACACATCAATGGAGTGGGATAATGTCAAACGAAGAAGTCTATTCGAGATTTAAAGAATACACGGAAGGAGTAAGAGTATGACAAACGAAGAACTCTACTTGAGATTTAAACCACACACATAAGGAATGGGATAAACAACAAATGTAAAATTCTACTCGAGAGTTGAACAACACAATAAAGGAGTGGGATGATTACAAATTGAGAAGTCAATTTGAGATTTAAACAACACATCGGAGGGGTAATAAAAAAACAAATGAAAAACTCTACTTGAGAGTTAAACAATACACAAAAGGGGTGGGATAAACAACAAACGAACAACACCACTCGAGAGATAAACAACACATCAATGGAGTGGGATAATGTCAAACGAAGAAGTCTATTCGAGATTTAAAGAATACACGGAAGGAGTAAGAGTATGACAAACGAAGAACTCTACTTGAGATTTAAACCACACACATAAGGAGTGGGATAAACAACAAATGTAAAATTCTACTCGAGAGTTGAACAACACAATAAAGGAGTGGGATGATTACAAATTGAGAAGTCAATTTGAGATTTAAACAACACATCGGAGGGGTAATAAAAAACAAACGAAAAACTCTACTTGAGAGATAAACAATACACCAAAGGTGTGGGATAAACAACAAACGAACAACACAACTCGAGAGATAAACAACACATCAATGGAGTGGGATAATGTCAAACGAAGAAGTCTATTCGAGATTTAAAGAATACACGGAAGGAGTAAGAGTATGACAACGAAGAACTCTACTTGAGATTTAAACCACACACATAAGGAGTGGGATAAACAACAAATGTAAAATTCTACTCGAGAGTTGAACAACACAATAAAGGAGTGGGATGATTACAAATTGAGAAGTCAATTTGAGATTTAAACAACACATCGGAGGGGTAATAAAATAACAAACGAAAAACTCTACTTGAGAGTTAAACAATACACAAAAGGAGTGGGATAAACAACAAACGAACAACACCACTCGAGAGATAAACAACACATCAATGGAGTGGGATAATGTCAAACGAAGAAGTCTATTCGAGATTTAAACAATACACAGAAGGAGTAAGAGTATGACAAACGAAGAACTCTACTTGAGATTTAAACCACACACATAAGGAGTGGGATAAACAACAAATGTAAAATTCTACTCGAGAGTTGAACAACACAATAAAGGAGTGGGATGATTACAAATTGAGAAGTCAATTTGAGATTTAAACAACACATCGGAGGGGTAATAAAATAACAAACGAAAAACTCTACTTGAGAGTTAAACAATACACAAAAGGAGTGGGATAAACAACAAGCGAACAACACCACTCGAGAGATAAACAACACATCAATGGAGTGGGATAATGTCAAACGAAGAAGTCTATTCGAGATTTAAACAATACATAGAAGGAGTAAGAGTATGACAAACGAAGAACTCTACTTGAGATTTAAACCACACACATAAGGAGTGGGATAAACAACAAATGTAAAATTCTACTCGAGAGTTGAACAACACAATAAAGGAGTGGGATGATTACAAATTGAGAAGTCAATTTGAGATTTAAACAACACATCGGAGCGGTAATAAAAAAAACAAACGAAAAACTCTACTTGAGAGATAAACAATAGACCAAAGGTTTGGGATAAACAACAAACGAACAACACAACTCGAGAGATAAATAACACATCAATGGAGTGGGATAATGTCAAACGAAGAAGTCTATTCGAGATTTAAACAATACACAGAAGGAGTAAGAGTATGACAAACGAAGAACTCTACTTGAGATTTAAACCACACACATAAGGAGTGGGATAAACAACAAATGTAAAATTCTACTCGAGAGTTGAACAACACAATAAAGGAGTGGGATGATTACAAATTGAGAAGTCAATTTGAGATTTAAGCAACACATCGGTGGGGTAATAAAAAAACAAATCAAAAACTCTACTTGAGAGTTAAACAATACACAAAAGGAGTGGGATAAACAACAAACGAACAACACCACTCGAGAGATAAACAACACATCAATGGAGTGGGATAATGTCAAACGAAGAAGTCTATTCGAGATTTAAACAATACACAGAAGGAGTAAGAGTATGACAAACGAAGAACTCTACTTGAGATTTAAACCACACACATAAGGAGTGGGAAAAACAACAAATGTAAAATTCTACTCGAGAGTTGAACAACACAATAAAGGAGTGGGATGATTACAAATTGAGAAGTCAATTTGAGATTTAAACAACACATCGGAGGGGTAATAAAAAAACAAATGAAAAACTCTACTTGAGAGTTAAACAATACACAAAAGGAGTGGGATAAACAACAAACGAACAACACCACTCGAGAGATAATCAACACATCAATGGAGTGGGATAATATCAAACGAAGAAGTCTATTCGAGATTTAAAGAATACACGGAAGGAGTAAGAGTATGACAAACGAAGAACTCTACTTGAGATTTAAACCACACACATAAGGAGTGGGAAAAACAACAAATGTAAAATTCTACTCGAGAGTTGAACAAAACAATAAAGGAGTGGGATGATTACAAATTGAGAAGTCAATTTGAGATTTAAACAACACATCGGAGGGGTAATAAAAAAACAAATGAAAAACTCTACTTGAGAGTTAAACAATACACAAAAGGAGTGGGATAAAAAACAAACGAACAACATCACTCGAGAGATAAACTACACATCAATGGAGTGGGATAATGTCAAAGAAGAAGTCTATTCGAGATTTAAACAATACACAGAAGGAGTAAGAGTATGACAAATGAAGAACTCTACTTGAGATTTAAACCACACACATAAGGAGTGGGATAAACAACAAATGTAAAATTCTATTCGAGAGTTGAACAACACAATAAAGGAGTGGGATGATTACAAATTGAGAAGTCAATTTGAGATTTAAGCAACACATCGGTGGGGTAATAAAAAAACAAATGAAAAACTCTACTTGAGAGTTAAACAATACACAAAAGGAGTGGGATAAACAACAAACGAACAACACCACTCGAGAGATAAACAACACATCAATGGAGTGGGATAATGTCAAACGAAGAAGTCTATTCGAGATTTAAACAATACACAGAAGGAGTAAGAGTATGACAAATGAAGAACTCTACTTGAGATTTAAACCACACACATAAGGAGTGGGATAAACAACAAATGTAAAATTCTACTCGAGAGTTGAACAACACAATAAAGGAGTGGGATGATTACAAATTGAGAAGTCAATTTGAGATTTAAACAACACATCGGAGGGGTAATAAAAAAAAAACAAATGAAAAACTCTACTTGAGAGTTAAACAATACACAAAAGGAGTGGGATAAACAACAAACGAACAACACCACTCGAGAGATAAACAACACATCAATGGAGTGGGATAATGTCAAACGAAGAAGTCTATTCGAGATTTAAACAATACACAGAAGGAGTAAGAGTATGACAAACGAAGAACTCTACTTGAGATTTAAACCACACACATAAGGAGTGGGAAAAACAACAAATGTAAAATTCTACTCGAGAGTTGAACAACACAATAAAGGAGTGGGATGATTACAAATTGAGAAGTCAATTTGAGATTTAAACAACACATCGGAGCGGTAATAACAAACAAATGAAAAACTCTACTTGAGAGTTAAACAATACACAAAAGGAGTGGGATAAACAACAAACGAACAACACCACTCGAGAGATAAACAACACATCAATGGAGTGGGATAATGTCAAACGAAGAAGTCTATTCGAGATTTAAACAATACACAGAAGGAGTAAGAGTATGACAAACGAAGAACTCTACTTGAGATTTAAACCACACACATAAGGAGTGGGATAAACAACAAATGTAAAATTCTACTCGAGAGTTGAACAACACAATAAAGGAGTGGGATGATTACAAATTGAGAAGTCAATTTGAGATTTAAACAACACATCGGAGGGGTAATAAAAAAACAAATGAAAAACTCTACTTGAGAGTTAAACAATACACAAAAGGAGTGGGATAAACAACAAACGAACAACACCACTCGAGAGATAAACAACACATCAAAGGAGTGGGATAATATTAAAAGAAGAAGTCTATTCGAGATTTAAACAATACATAGAAGGAGTTGACAAACAAAGAACTCTACTTGAGATTTAAACCACACACATAAGGAGTGGGATAAACAACAAATGTAAAATTCTACTCGAGAGTTGAACAACACAATAAGGGAGTGGGATGATTACAAATTGAGAAGTCAATTTGAGATTTAAACAACACATCGGAGGGGTAATAAAATAACTAACGAAAAACTCTACTTGAGAGTTAAACAATACACAAAAGGAGTGGGATAAACAACAAACGAACAACACCACTCGAGAGATAAACAACACATCAATGGAGTGGGATAATGTCAAACGAAGAAGTCTATTCGAGATTTAAAGAATACACGGAAGGAGTAAGAGTATGACAAACGAAGAACTCTACTTGAGATTTAAACCACACACATAAGGAATGGGATAAACAACAAATGTAAAATTCTACTCGAGAGTTGAACAACACAATAAAGGAGTGGGATGATTACAAATTGAGAAGTCAATTTGAGATTTAAACAACACATCGGAGGTGTAATAAAAAAAAACAAATGAAAAACTCTACTTGAGAGTTAAACAATACACAAAAGGAGTGGGATAAACAACAAACGAACAACACCACTCGAGAGATAAACAACACATCAATGGAGTGGGATAATATCAAACGAAGAAGTCTATTCGAGATTTAAAGAATACACGGAAGGAGTAAGAGTATGACAAACGAAGAACTCTACTTGAGATTTAAACCACACACATAAGGAGTGGGAAAAACAACAAATGTAAAATTCTACTCGAGAGTTGAACAACACAATAAAGGAGTGGGATGATTACAAATTGAGAAGTCAATTTGAGATTTAAACAACACATCGGAGGGGTAATAAAATAACAAACGAAAAACTCTACTTGAGAGTTAAACAATACACAAAAGGAGTGGGATAAACAACAAACGAACAACACCACTCGAGAGATAAACAACACATCAATGGAGTGGGATAATGTCAAACGAAGAAGTCTATTCGAGATTTAAGCAATACATAGAAGGAGTAAGAGTATGACAACGAAGAACTCTACTTGAGATTTGAACCACACACATAAGGAGTGGGATAAACAACAAATGTAAAATTCTACTCGAGAGTTGAACAACACAATAAAGGAGTGGGATGATTACAAATTGAGAAGTCAATTTGAGATTTAAACAACACATCGGAGGGGTAATAAAAAAACAAACGAAAAACTCTACTTGAGAGATAAACAATACACCAAAGGTGTGGGATAAACAACAAACGAACAACACAACTCGAGAGATAAACAACACATCAATGGAGTGGGATAATGTCAAACGAAGAAGTCTATTCGAGATTTAAACAATACACAGAAGGAGTAAGAGTATGACAAACGAAGAACTCTACTTGAGATTTAAACCACACACATAAGGAGTGGGAAAAACAACAAATGTAAAATTCTACTCGAGAGTTGAACAACACAATAAAGGAGTGGGATGATTACAAATTGAGAAGTCAATTTGAGATTTAAACAACACATCGGAGGGGTAATAAAAAAAAACAAATGAAAAACTCTACTTGAGAGTTAAACAATACACAAAAGGAGTGGGATAAACAACAAACGAACAACATCACTCGAGAGATAAACTACACATCAATGGAGTGGGATAATGTCAAAGAAGAAGTCTATTCGAGATTTAAACAATACACAGAAGGAGTAAGAGTATGACAAATGAAGAACTCTACTTGAGATTTAAACCACACACATAAGGAGTGGGATAAACAACAAATGTAAAATTCTATTCGAGAGTTGAACAACACAATAAAGGAGTGGGATGATTACAAATTGAGAAGTCAATTTGAGATTTAAGCAACACATCGGTGGGGTAATAAAAAAACAAATGAAAAACTCTACTTGAGAGTTAAACAATACACAAAAGGAGTGGGATAAACAACAAACGAACAACACCACTCGAGAGATAAACAACACATCAATGGAGTGGGATAATGTCAAACGAAGAAGTCTATTCGAGATTTAAACAATACACAGAAGGAGTAAGAGTATGACAAACGAAGAACTCTACTTGAGATTTAAACCACACACATAAGGAATGGGATAAACAACAAATGTAAAATTCTACTCGAGAGTTGAACAACACAATAAAGGAGTGGGATGATTACAAATTGAGAAGTCAATTTGAGATTTAAACAACACATCGGTGGGTTAATATAATTACAAATGAAAAACTCTACTTGAGAGTTAAACAATACACAAAAGGAGTGGGATAAACAACAAACGAACAACACCACTCGAGAGATAAACAACACATCAATGGAGTGGGATAATGTCAAACGAAGAAGTCTATTCGAGATTTAAACAATACACAGAAGGAGTAAGAGTATGACAAACGAAGAACTCTACTTGAGATTTAAACCACACACATAAGGAGTGGGATAAACAACAAATGTAAAATTCTACTCGAGAGTTGAACAACACAATAAAGGAGTGGGATGATTACAAATTGAGAAGTCAATTTGAGATTTAAACAACACATCGGAGGGGTAATAAAAAAACAAATGAAAAACTCTACTTGAGAGTTAAACAATACACAAAAGGGGTGGGATAAACAACAAACGAACAACACCACTCGAGAGATAAACAACACATCAATGGAGTGGGATAATGTCAAACGAAGAAGTCTATTCGAGATTTAAACAATACATAGAAGGAGTAAGAGTATGACAAACGAAGAACTCTACTTGAGATTTAAACCACACACATAAGGAGTGGGATAAACAACAAATGTAAAATTCTACTCGAGAGTTGAACAACACAATAAAGGAGTGGGATGATTACAAATTGAGAAGTCAATTCGAGATTTAAACAACACATCGGTGGGGTAAGAAAAAACAAATGAAAAACTCTACTTGAGAGTTAAACAATACACAAAAGGAGTGGGATAAACAACAAACGAACAACACCACTCGAGAGATAAACAACACATCAATGGAGTGGGATAATGTCAAACGAAGAAGTCTATTCGAGATTTAAACAATACAAGAAGGAGTAAGAGTATGACAAACGAAGAACTCTACTTGAGATTTAAACCACACACATAAGGAGTGGGATAAACAACAAATGTAAAATTCTACTCGAGAGTTGAACAACACAATAAAGGAGTGGGATGATTACAAATTGAGAAGTCAATTTGAGATTTAAACAACACATCGGAGGGGTAATAAAAAATAAATGAAAAACTCTACTTGAGAGTTAAACAATACACAAAAGGAGTGGGATAAACAACAAACGAACAACACCACTCGAGAGATAAACAACACATCAATGGAGTGGGATAATGTCAAACGAAGAAGTCTATTCGAGATTTAAACAATACACAGAAGGAGTAAGAGTATGACAAACGAAGAACTCTACTTGAGATTTAAACCACACACATAAGGAGTGGGATAAACAACAAATGTAAAATTCTACTCGAGAGTTGAACAACACAATAAAGGAGTGGGATGATTACAAATTGAGAAGTCAATTTGAGATTTAAACAACACATCGGAGGGGTAATAAAATAACAAACGAAAAACTCTACTTGAGAGTTAAACAATACACAAAAGGAGTGGGATAAACAACAAACGAACAACACCACTCGAGAGATAAACAACACATCAATGGAGTGGGATAATGTCAAACGAAGAAGTCTATTCGAGATTTAAACAATACACGGAAGGAGTAAGAGTATGACAAACGAAGAACTCTACTTGAGATTTAAACCACACACATAAGGAGTGGGATAAACAACAAATGTAAAATTCTACTCGAGAGTTGAACAACACAATAAAGGAGTGGGATGATTACAAATTGAGAAGTCAATTTGAGATTTAAACAACACATCGGAGGGGTAATAAAATAACAAACGAAAAACTCTACTTGAGAGTTAAACAATACACAAAAGGAGTGGGATAAACAACAAACGAACAACACCACTCGAGAGATAAACAACACATCAATGGAGTGGGATAATGTCAAACGAAGAAGTCTATTCGAGATTTAAACAATACACAGAAGGAGTAAGAGTATGACAAACGAAGAACTCTACTTGAGATTTAAACCACACACATAAGGAGTGGGATAAACAACAAATGTAAAATTCTACTCGAGAGTTGAACAACACAATAAAGGAGTGGGATGATTACAAATTGAGAAGTCAATTTGAGATTTAAACAACACATCGGAGGGGTAATAAAAAAAACAAATGAAAAACTCTACTTGAGAGTTAAACAATACACAAAAGGAGTGGGATAAACAACAAACGAACAACACCACTCGAGAGATAAACAACACATCAATGGAGTGGGATAATGTCAAACGAAGAAGTCTATTCGAGATTTAAACAATACATAGAAGGAGTAAGAGTATGACAACGAAGAACTCTACTTGAGATTTGAACCACACACATAAGGAGTTGGATAAACAACAAATGTAAAATTCTACTCGAGAGTTGAACAACACAATAAGGGAGTGGGATGATTACAAATTGAGAAGTCAATTTGAGATTTAAACAACACATCGGAGGGGTAATAAAAAAACAAATGAAAAACTCTACTTGAGAGTTAAACAATACACAAAAGGAGTGGGATAAACAACAAACGAACAACACCACTCGAGAGATAAACAACACATCAATGGAGTGGGATAATGTCAAACGAAGAAGTCTATTCGAGATTTAAACAATACACAGAAGGAGTAAGAGTATGACAAACGAAGAACTCTACTTGAGATTTAAACCACACACATAAGGAGTGGGATAAACAACAAATGTAAAATTCTACTCGAGAGTTGAACAACACAATAAAGGAGTGGGATGATTACAAATTGAGAAGTCAATTTGAGATTTAAACAACACATCGGAGGGCTAATAAAAAAAAAATGAAAAACTCTACTTGAGAGTTAAACAATACACAAAAGGAGTGGGATAAACAACAAACGAACAACACCACTCGAGAGATAAACAACACATCAATGGAGTGGGATAATGTCAAACGAAGAAGTCTATTCGAGATTTAAACAATACACTGAAGGAGTAAGAGTATGACAAACGAAGAACTCTACTTGAGATTTAAACCACACACATAAGGAGTGGGATAAACAACAAATGTAAAATTCTACTCGAGAGTTGAACAACACAATAAAGGAGTGGGATGATTACAAATTGAGAAGTCAATTTGAGATTTAAACAACACATCGGAGGTGTAATAAAAAAAAACAAATGAAAAACTCTACTTGAGAGTTAAACAATACACAAAAGGAGTGGGATAAACAACAAACGAACAACACCACTCGAGAGATAAACAACACATCAATGGAGTGGGATAATGTCAAACGAAGAAGTCTATTCGAGATTTAAACAATACACAGAAGGAGTAAGAGTATGACAAACGAAGAACTCTACTTGAGATTTAAACCACACACATAAGGAGTGGGAAAAACAACAAATGTAAAATTCTACTCGAGAGTTGAACAACACAATAAAGGAGTGGGATGATTACAAATTGAGAAGTCAATTTGAGATTTAAACAACACATCGGAGGTGTAATAAAAAAACAAACGAAAAACTCTACTTGAGAGATAAACAATACACCAAAGGTGTGGGATAAACAACAAACGAACAACACCACTCGAGAGATAAACAACACATCAATGGAGTGGGATAATGTCAAACGAAGAAGTCTATTCGAGATTTAAACAATACACAGAAGGAGTAAGAGTATGACAAATGAAGAACTCTACTTGAGATTTAAACCACACACATAAGGAGTGGGATAAACAACAAATGTAAAATTCTACTCGAGAGTTGAACAACACAATAAAGGAGTGGGATGATTACAAATTGAGAAGTCAATTTGAGATTTAAACAACACATCGGAGGGGTAATAAAAAAACAAACGAAAAACTCTACTTGAGAGATAAACAATACACCAAAGGTGTGGGATAAACAACAAACGAACAACACCACTCGAGAGATAAACAACACATCAATGGAGTGGGATAATGTCAAACGAAGAAGTCTATTCGAGATTTAAACAATACACAGGAGTAAGAGTATGACAAATGAAGAACTCTACTTGAGAGTTAAACCACACACATAAGGAGTGGGATAAACAACAAATGTACAATTCTACTCGAGAGTTAAACAACACAATAAAGGAGTGGGATGATTACAAATTGAGAAGTCAATTTGAGATTTAAACAACACATCGGAGGGGTAATAAAAAAACAAATGAAAAACTCTACTTGAGAGTTAAACAATACACAAAAGGAGTGGGATAAACAACAAACGAACAACACCACTCGAGAGATAAACAACACATCAATGGAGTGGGATAATGTCAAACGAAGAAGTCTATTCGAGATTTAAACAATACATAGAAGGAGTAAGAGTATGACAAACGAAGAACTCTACTTGAGATTTAAACCACACACATAAGGAGTGGGATAAACAACAAATGTAAAATTTTACTCGAGAGTTGAACAACACAATAAAGGAGTGGGATGATTACAAATTGAGAAGTCAATTTGAGATTTAAACAACACATCGGAGGGGTAATAAAATAACAAATGAAAAACTCTACTTGAGAGTTAAACAATACACAAAAGGAGTGGGATAAACAACAAACGAACAACACCACTCGAGAGATAAACAACACATCAATGGAGTGGGATAATATCAAACGAAGAAGTCTATTCGAGATTTAAACAATACACAGAAGGAGTAAGAGTATGACAAACGAAGAACTCTACTTGAGAGTTAAACCACACACATAAGGAGTGGGATAAACAACAAATGTAAAATTCTACTCGAGAGTTGAACAACACAATAAAGGAGTGGGATGATTACAAATTGAGAAGTCAATTTGAGATTTAAACAACACATCGGAGGAGTAATAAAAACAAATGAAAAACTCTACTTGAGAGTTAAACAATACACACAAAAGGGGTGGGATAAACAACAAACGAACAACACCACTCGAGAGATAAACAACACATCAATGGAGTGGGATAATGTCAAACGAAGAAGTCTATTCGAGATTTAAACAATACATAGAAGGAGTAAGAGTATGACAACGAAGAACTCTACTTGAGATTTGAACCACACACATAAGGAGTGGGATAAACAACAAATGTAAAATTCTACTCGAGAGTTGAACAACACAATAAGGGAGTGGGATGATTACAAATTGAGAAGTCAATTTGAGATTTAAACAACACATCGGAGGGGTAATAAAAAAACAAATGAAAAACTCTACTTGAGAGTTAAACAATACACAAAAGGAGTGGGATAAACAACAAACGAACAACACCACTCGAGAGATAAACAACACATCAATGGAGTGGGATAATGTCAAACGAAGAAGTCTATTCGAGATTTAAAGAATACACGGAAGGAGTAAGAGTATGACAAACGAAGAACTCTACTTGAGATTTAAACCACACACATAAGGAATGGGATAAACAACAAATGTAAAATTCTACTCGAGAGTTGAACAACACAATAAAGGAGTGGGATGATTACAAATTGAGAAGTCAATTTGAGATTTAAACAACACATCGGAGGGGTAATAAAAAAAACAAACGAAAAAACTCTACTTGAGAGTTGAACAATACACAAAAGGAGTGGGATAAACAACAAACGAACAACACCACTCGAGAGATAAACAACACATCAAAGGAGTGGGATAATATTAAAAGAAGAAGTCTATTCGAGATTTAAACAATACATAGAAGGAGTAAGAGTATGACAAACGAAGAACTCTACTTGAGATTTAAACCACACACATAAGGAGTGGGATAAACAACAAATGTAAAATTCTACTCGAGAGTTGAACAACACAATAAGGGAGTCGGATGATTACAAATTGAGAAGTCAATTTGAGATTTAAACAACACATCGGAGGGGTAATAAAATAACAAACGAAAAACTCTACTTGAGAGTTAAACAATACACAAAAGGGGTGGGATAAACAACAAACGAACAACACCACTCGAGAGATAAACAACACATCAATGGAGTGGGATAATGTCAAACGAAGAAGTCTATTCGAGATTTAAAGAATACACGGAAGGAGTAAGAGTATGACAAACGAAGAACTCTACTTGAGATTTAAACCACACACATAAGGAATGGGATAAACAACAAATGTAAAATTCTACTCGAGAGTTGAACAACACAATAAAGGAGTGGGATGATTACAAATTGAGAAGTCAATTTGAGATTTAAACAACACATCGGAGGGGTAATAAAATAACAAACGAAAAACTCTACTTGAGAGTTAAACAATACACAAAAGGAGTGGGATAAACAACAAACGAACAACACCACTCGAGAGATAAACAACACATCAATGGAGTGGGATAATGTCAAACGAAGAAGTCTATTCGAGATTTAAACAATACACAGAAGGAGTAAGAGTATGACAAACGAAGAACTCTACTTGAGATTTAAACCACACACATAAGGAGTGGGAAAAACAACAATGTAAAATTCTACTCGAGAGTTGAACAACACAATAAAGGAGTGGGATGATTACAAATTGAGAAGTCAATTTGAGATTTAAACAACACATCGGAGGGGTAATAAAAAAACAAATGAAAAACTCTACTTGAGAGTTAAACAATACACAAAAGGAGTGGGATAAACAACAAACGAACAACACCACTCGAGAGATAAACAACACATCAATGGAGTGGGATAATGTCAAACGAAGAAGTCTATTCGAGATTTAAACAATACACTGAAGGAGTAAGAGTATGACAAACGAAGAACTCTACTTGAGATTTAAACCACACACATAAGGAGTGGGATAAACAACAAATGTAAAATTCTACTCGAGAGTTGAACAACACAATAAAGGAGTGGGATGATTACAAATTGAGAAGTCAATTTGAGATTTAAACAACACATCGGAGGGGTAATAAAATAACAAACGAAAAACTCTACTTGAGAGTTAAACAATACACAAAAGGGGTGGGATAAACAACAAACGAACAACACCACTCGAGAGATAAACAACACATCAATGGAGTGGGATAATGTCAAACGAAGAAGTCTATTCGAGATTTAAAGAATACACGGAAGGAGTAAGAGTATGACAAACGAAGAACTCTACTTGAGATTTAAACCACACACATAAGGAATGGGATAAACAACAAATGTAAAATTCTACTCGAGAGTTGAACAACACAATAAAGGAGTGGGATGATTACAAATTGAGAAGTCAATTTGAGATTTAAACAACACATCGGAGGGGTAATAAAAAAACAAACGAAAAACTCTACTTGAGAGTTAAACAATACACAAAAGGAGTGGGATAAACAACAAACGAACAACACCACTCGAGAGATAAACAACACATCAATGGAGTGGGATAATGTCAAACGAAGAAGTCTATTCGAGATTTAAACAATACACAGAAGGAGTAAGAGTATGACAAACGAAGAACTCTACTTGAGATTTAAACCACACATAAGGAGTGGGAAAAACAACAAATGTAAAATTCTCATCGAGAGTTGAACAACACAATAAAGGAGTGGGATGATTACAAATTGAGAAGTCAATTTGAGATTTAAACAACACATCGGAGGGGTAATAAAATAACAAACGAAAAACTCTACTTGAGAGTTAAACAATACACAAAAGGAGTGGGATAAACAACAAACGAACAACACCACTCGAGAGATAAACAACACATCAATGGAGTGGGATAATGTCAAACGAAGAAGTCTATTCGAGATTTAAACAATACACAGAAGGAGTAAGAGTATGACAAACGAAGAACTCTACTTGAGATTTAAACCACACACATAAGGAGTGGGATAAACAACAAATGTAAAATTCTACTCGAGAGTTGAACAACACAATAAAGGAGTGGGATGATTACAAATTGAGAAGTCAATTTGAGATTTAAACAACACATCGGAGCGGTAATAAAAAAACAAATGAAAAACTCTACTTGAGAGTTAAACAATACACAAAAGGAGTGGGATAAACAACAAACGAACAACACCACTCGAGAGATAAACAACACATCAATGGAGTGGGATAATGTCAAACGAAGAAGTCTATTCGAGATTTAAACAATACACAGAAGGAGTAAGAGTATGACAAACGAAGAACTCTACTTGAGATTTAAACCACACACATAAGGAGTGGGATAAACAACAAATGTAAAATTCTACTCGAGAGTTGAACAACACAATAAAGGAGTGGGATGATTACAAATTGAGAAGTCAATTTGAGATTTAAACAACACATCGGAGGGGTAATAAAAAAAACAAATGAAAAACTCTACTTGAGAGTTAAACAATACACAAAAGGAGTGGGATAAACAACAAACGAACAACACCACTCGAGAGATAAACAACACATCAATGGAGTGGGATAATGTCAAACGAAGAAGTCTATTCGAGATTTAAGCAATACATAGAAGGAGTAAGAGTATGACAACGAAGAACTCTACTTGAGATTTGAACCACACACATAAGGAGTGGGATAAACAACAAATGTAAAATTCTACTCGAGAGTTGAACAACACAATAAGGGAGTCGGATGATTACAAATTGAGAAGTCAATTTGAGATTTAAACAACACATCGGAGGGGTAATAAAAAAACAAACGAAAAACTCTACTTGAGAGATAAACAATACACCAAAGGTGTGGGATAAACAACAAACGAACAACACCACTCGAGAGATAAACAACACATCAATGGAGTGGGATAATGTCAAACGAAGAAGTCTATTCGAGATTTAAAGAATACACGGAAGGAGTAAGAGTATGACAAACGAAGAACTCTACTTGAGATTTAAACCACACACATAAGGAGTGGGATAAACAACAAATGTAAAATTCTACTCGAGAGTTGAACAACACAATAAAGGAGTGGGATGATTACAAATTGAGAAGTCAATTTGAGATTTAAACAACACATCGGAGGGGTAATAAAAAAACAAACGAAAAACTCTACTTGAGAGTTAAACAATACACAAAAGGGGTGGGATAAACAACAAACGAACAACACCACTCGAGAGATAAACAACACATCAATGGAGTGGGATAATGTCAAACGAAGAAGTCTATTCGAGATTTAAGCAATACAGAGGAGTAAGAGTATGACAAACGAAGAACTCTACTTGAGATTTAAACCACACACATAAGGAGTGGGATAAACAACAAATGTAAAATTCTACTCGAGAGTTGAACAACACAATAAAGGAGTGGGATGATTACAAATTGAGAAGTCAATTTGAGATTTAAACAACACATCGGAGGGGTAATAAAATAACAAACGAAAAACTCTACTTGAGAGTTAAACAATACACAAAAGGAGTGGGATAAACAACAAACGAACAACACCACTCGAGAGATAAACAACACATCAATGGAGTGGGATAATGTCAAACGAAGAAGTCTATTCGAGATTTAAAGAATACACGGAAGGAGTAAGAGTATGACAAACGAAGAACTCTACTTGAGATTTAAACCACACACATAAGGAGTGGGATAAACAACAAATGTAAAATTCTACTCGAGAGTTGAACAACACAATAAAGGAGTGGGATGATTACAAATTGAGAAGTCAATTTGAGATTTAAACAACACATCGGAGGGGTAATAAAAAAACAAACGAAAAACTCTACTTGAGAGATAAACAATACAGCAAAGGTGTGGGATAAACAACAAACGAACAACACAACTCAAGAGATAATGTCAAACGAAGAAGTCTATTCGAGATTTAAACAATACACAGAAGGAGTAAGAGTATGACAAACGAAGAACTCTACTTGAGATTTAAACCACACACATAAGGAGTGGGAAAAACAACAATGTAAAATTCTACTCGAGAGTTGAACAACACAATAAAGGAGTGGGATGATTACAAATTGAGAAGTCAATTTGAGATTTAAACAACACATCGGAGGGGTAATAAAATAACTAACGAAAAACTCTACTTGAGAGTTAAACAATACACAAAAGGAGTGGGATAAACAACAAACGAACAACACCACTCGAGAGATAAACAACACATCAATGGAGTGGGATAATGTCAAACGAAGAAGTCTATTCGAGATTTAAACAATACATAGAAGGAGTAAGAGTATGACAAACGAAGAACTCTACTTGAGATTTAAACCACACACATAAGGAGTGGGATAAACAACAAATGTAAAATTCTACTCGAGAGTTGAACAACACAATAAAGGAGTGGGATGATTACAAATTGAGAAGTCAATTTGAGATTTAAACAACACATCGGAGGGATAATAAAAAACAAATGAAAAACTCTACTTGAGAGTTAAACAATACACAAAAGGAGTGGGATAAACAAACGAACAACACCACTCGAGAGATAAACAACACATCAATGGAGTGGGATAATGTCAAACGAAGAAGTCTATTCGAGATTTAAAGAATACACGGAAGGAGTAAGAGTATGACAAACGAAGAACTCTACTTGAGATTTAAACCACACACATAAGGAATGGGATAAACAACAAATGTAAAATTCTACTCGAGAGTTGAACAACACAATAAAGGAGTGGGATGATTACAAATTGAGAAGTCAATTTGAGATTTAAACAACACATCGGAGGGGTAATAAAAAAACAAACGAAAAACTCTACTTGAGAGTTAAACAATACACAAAAGGAGTGGGATAAACAACAAACGAACAACACCACTCGAGAGATAAACAACACATCAATGGAGTGGGATAATGTCAAACGAAGAAGTCTATTCGAGATTTAAACAATACACAGAAGGAGTAAGAGTATGACAAACGAAGAACTCTACTTGAGATTTAAACCACACACATAAGGAGTGGGAAAAACAACAATGTAAAATTCTACTCGAGAGTTGAACAACACAATAAAGGAGTGGGATGATTACAAATTGAGAAGTCAATTTGAGATTTAAACAACACATCGGAGGGCTAATAAAAAAACAAATGAAAAACTCTACTTGAGAGTTAAACAATACACAAAAGAGGTGGGATAAACAACAAACGAACAACACCACTCGAGAGATAAACAACACATCAATGGAGTGGGATAATGTCAAACGAAGAAGTCTATTCGAGATTTAAACAATACACAGAAGGAGTAAGAGTATGACAAACGAAGAACTCTACTTGAGATTTAAACCACACACATAAGGAGTGGGATAAACAACAAATGTAAAATTCTACTCGAGAGTTGAACAACACAATAAAGGAGTGGGATGATTACAAATTGAGAAGTCAATTTGAGATTTAAACAACACATCGGAGGGTAATAAAAAAACAAATGAAAAACTCTACTTGAGAGTTAAACAATACACAAAAGGAGTGGGATAAACAACAAACGAACAACACCACTCGAGAGATAAACAACACATCAATGGAGTGGGATAATGTCAAACGAAGAAGTCTATTCGAGATTTAAACAATACACAGAAGGAGTAAGAGTATGACAAACGAAGAACTCTACTTGAGATTTAAACCACACACATAAGGAGTGGGATAAACAACAAATGTAAAATTCTACTCGAGAGTTGAACAACACAATAAAGGAGTGGGATGATTACAAATTGAGAAGTCAATTTGAGATTTAAACAACACATCGGATGGTTTTTATAATAACTAACGAAAAACTCTACTTGAGAGTTAAACAATACACAAAAGGAGTGGGATAAACAACAAACGAACAACACCACTCGAGAGATAAACAACACATCAATGGAGTGGGATAATGTCAAACGAAGAAGTCTATTCGAGATTTAAACAATACACAGAAGGAGTAAGAGTATGACAAACGAAGAACTCTACTTGAGATTTAAACCACACACATAAGGAATGGGATAAACAACAAATGTAAAATTCTACTCGAGAGTTGAACAACACAATAAAGGAGTGGGATGATTACAAATTGAGAAGTCAATTTGAGATTTAAACAACACATCGGAGGGGTAATAAAAAAACAAACGAAAAACTCTACTTGAGAGATAAACAATACACCAAAGGTGTGGGATAAACAACAAACGAACATCACAACTCGAGAGATAAACAACACATCAATGGAGTGGGATAATGACAAATGAAGAACTCTTCTTGAGATTTAAACCACACACATAAGGAGTGGGATAAACAACAAATGTAAAATTCTACTCGAGAGTTGAACAACACAATAAGGGAGTGGGATGATTACAAATTGAGAAGTCAATTTGAGATTTAAACAACACATCGGAGGGGTAATAAAAAAACAAATGAAAAACTCTACTTGAGAGTTAAACAATACACAAAAGGAGTGGGATAAACAACAAACGAACAACACCACTCGAGAGATAAACAACACATCAAAGGAGTGGGATAATACCAAACGAAGAAGTCTATTCGAGATTTAAACAATACACGGAAGGAGTAAGAGTATGACAAACGAAGAACTCTACTTGAGATTTAAACCACACACATAAGGAGTGGGATAAACAACAAATGTAAAATTTTACTCGAGAGTTGAACAACACAATAAAGGAGTGGGATGATTACAAATTGAGAAGTCAATTTGAGATTTAAACAACACATCGGAGGGGTAATAAAAAAACAAACGAAAAAACTCTACTTGAGAGTTGAACAATACACAAAAGGAGTGGGATAAACAACAAACGAACAACACCACTCGAGAGATAAACAACACATCAAAGGAGTGGGATAATATCAAAAGAAGAAGTCTATTCGAGATTTAAACAATACATAGAAGGAGTAAGAGTATGACAAACGAAGAACTCTACTTGAGATTTAAACCACACACATAAGGAGTGGGACAAACAACAAATGTAAAATTCTACTCGAGAGTTGAACAACACAATAAAGGAGTGGGATGATTACAAATTGGGAAGTCAATTTGAGATTTAAACAACATATCGGAGGGGTAATAAAAAAACAAATGAAAAACTCTACTTGAGAGTTAAACAATACACAAAAGGAGTGGGATAAACAACAAACGAACAACACCACTCGAGAGATAAACAACACATCAATGGAGTGGGATAATGTCAAACGAAGAAGTCTATTCGAGATTTAAACAATACACAGGAGTAAGAGTATGACAAACGAAGAACTCTACTTGAGAGTTAAACCACACACATAAGGAGTGGGATAAACAACAAATGTAAAATTCTACTCGAGAGTTGAACAACACAATAAAGGAGTGGGATGATTACAAATTGAGAAGTCAATTTGAGATTTAAACAACACATCGGAGGGGTAATAAAAAAATAAATGAAAAACTCTACTTGAGAGTTAAACCACACACATAAGGAGTGGAAAAAACAACAAATGTAAAATTCTACTCGAGAGTTGAACAACACAATAAAGGAGTGGGATGATTACAAATTGAGAAGTCAATTTGAGATTTAAACAACACATCGGAGGGGTAATAAAAAAACAAATGAAAAACTCTACTTGAGAGTTAAACAATACACAAAAGGAGTGGGATAAACAACAAACGAACAACACCACTCGAGAGATAAACAACACATCAATGGAGTGGGATAATGTCAAACGAAGAAGTCTATTCGAGATTTAAACAATACACAGGAGTAAGAGTATGACAAACGAAGAACTCTACTTGAGAGTTAAACCACACACATAAGGAGTGGGATAAACAACAAATGTAAAATTCTACTCGAGAGTTGAACAACACAATAAAGGAGTGGGATGATTACAAATTGAGAAGTCAATTTGAGATTTAAACAACACATCGGAGGGATAATAAAAAACAAATGAAAAACTCTACTTGAGAGTTAAACAATACACAAAAGGAGTGGGATAAACAACAAACGAACAACACCACTCGAGAGATAAACAACACATCAATGGAGTGGGATAATGTCAAACGAAGAAGTCTATTCGAGATTTAAACAATACACAGAAGGAGTAAGAGTATGACAAACGAAGAACTCTACTTGAGATTTAAACCACACACATAAGGAGTGGGATAAACAACAAATGTAAAATTCTACTCGAGAGTTGAACAACACAATAAAGGAGTGGGATGATTACAAATTGAGAAGTCAATTTGAGATTTAAACAACACATCGGAGGGGTAATAAAAAAACAAACGAAAAACTCTACTTGAGAGATAAACAATACAGCAAAGGTGTGGGATAAACAACAAACGAACAACACCACTCGAGAGATAAACAACACATCAATGGAGTGGGATAATGTCAAACGAAGAAGTCTATTCGAGATTTAAACAATACATAGAAGGAGTAAGAGTATGACAAACGAAGAACTCTACTTGAGATTTAAACCACACACATAAGGAGTGGGATAAACAACAAATGTAAAATTCTACTCGAGAGTTGAACAACACAATAAGGGAGTGGGATGATTACAAATTGAGAAGTCAATTTGAGATTTAAACAACACATCGGAGGGGTAATAAAATAACAAACGAAAAACTCTACTTGAGAGTTAAACAATACACAAAAGGAGTGGGATAAACAACAAACGAACAACACCACTCGAGAGATAAACAACACATCAATGGAGTGGGATAATGTCAAACGAAGAAGTCTATTCGAGATTTAAACAATACACAGGAGTAAGAGTATGACAAACGAAGAACTCCACTTGAGAGTTAAACCACACACATAAGGAGTGGGATAAAGAACAAATGTAAAATTCTACTCGAGAGTTAAACAACACAATAAAGGAGTTGAACAACACAATAAAGGAGTGGGATGATTACAAATTGAGAAGTCAATTTGAGATTTAAACAACACATCGGAGGGGTAATAAAAAAAACAAATGAAAAACTCTACTTGAGAGTTAAACAATACACAAAAGGAGTGGGATAAACAACAAACGAACAACACCACTCGAGAGATAAACAACACATCAATGGAGTGGGATAATGTCAAACGAAGAAGTCTATTCGAGATTTAAACAATACACAGAAGGAGTAAGAGTATGACAAACAAAGAACTCTACTTGAGATTTAAACCACACACATAAGGAGTGGGAAAAACAACAAATGTAAAATTCTACTCGAGAGTTGAACAACACAATAAAGGAGTGGGATGATTACAAATTGAGAAGTCAATTTGAGATTTAAACAACACATCGGAGGGGTAATAAAAAAACAAATGAAAAACTCTACTTGAGAGTTAAACAATACACAAAAGGAGTGGGATAAACAACAAACGAACAACACCACTCGAGAGATAAACAACACATCAATGGAGTGGGATAATGTCAAACGAAGAAGTCTATTCGAGATTTAAACAATACACAGAAGGAGTAAGAGTATGACAAACGAAGAACTCTACTTGAGATTTAAACCACACACATAAGGAGTGGGATAAACAACAAATGTAAAATTCTACTCGAGAGTTGAACAACACAATAAAGGAGTGGGATGATTACAAATTGAGAAGTCAATTTGAGATTTAAACAACACATCGGAGGGGTAATAAAAAAACAAACGAAAAACTCTACTTGAGAGATAAACAATAGACCAAAGGTGTGGGATAAACAACAAACGAACAACACCACTCGAGAGATAAACAACACATCAATGGAGTGGGATAATGTCAAACGAAGAAGTCTATTCGAGATTTAAACAATACACAGAAGGAGTAAGAGTATGACAAACGAAGAACTCTACTTGAGATTTAAACCACACACATAAGGAGTGGAAAAACAACAATGTAAAATTCTACTCGAGAGTTGAACAACACAATAAAGGAGTGGGATGATTACAAATTGAGAAGTCAATTTGAGATTTAAACAACACATCGGAGGGGTAATAAAAAAACAAATGAAAAACTCTACTTGAGAGTTAAACAATACACAAAAGGAGTGGGATAAACAACAAACGAACAACACCACTCGAGAGATAAACAACACATCAATGGAGTGGGATAATGTCAAACGAAGAAGTCTATTCGAGATTTAAAGAATACACGGAAGGAGTAAGAGTATGACAAACGAAGAACTCTACTTGAGATTTAAACCACACACATAAGGAGTGGGATAAACAACAAATGTAAAATTCTACTCGAGAGTTGAACAACACAATAAAGGAGTGGGATGATTACAAATTGAGAAGTCAATTTGAGATTTAAACAACACATCGGAGGGGTAATAAAAAAACAAACGAAAAACTCTACTTGAGAGTTAAACAATACACAAAAGGAGTGGGATAAACAACAAACGAACAACACCACTCGAGAGATAAACAACACATCAATGGAGTGGGATAATGTCAAACGAAGAAGTCTATTCGAGATTTAAACAATACATAGAAGGAGTAAGAGTATGACAAATGAAGAACTCTACTTGAGATTTAAACCACACACATAAGGAGTGGGATAAACAACAAATGTAAAATTCTACTCGAGAGTTGAACAACACAATAAAGGAGTGGGATGATTACAAATTGAGAAGTCAATTTGAGATTTAAACAACACATCGGAGGGGTAATAAAAAAACAAATGAAAAACTCTACTTGAGAGTTAAACAATACAAAAAAGGAGTGGGATAAACAACAAACGAACAACACCACTCGAGAGATAAACCACACATCAATGGAGTGGGATAATGTCAAACGAAGAAGTCTATTCGAGATTAAAACAATACACAGAAGGAGTAAGAGTATGACAAACAAAGAACTCTACTTGAGATTTAAACCACACACATAAGGAGTGGGATAAACAACAAATGTAAAATTCTACTCGAGAGTTGAACAACACAATAAAGGAGTGGCATGATTACAAATTGGGAAGTCAATTTCAGATTTAAACAACATATCGGAGGGTAATAAAAAAACAAATGAAAAGCTCTACTTGAGAGTTAAACAATACACAAAAGGAGTGGGATAAACAACAAATGTAAAATTCTACTCGAGAGTTGAACAACACAATAAAGGAGTGGGATGATTACAAATTGAGAAGTCAATTTGAGATTTAAACAACACATCGGAGGGGTAATAAAAAAAACAAATGAAAAACTCTACTTGAGAGTTAAACAATACACAAAAGGAGTGGGATAAACAACAAACGAACAACACCACTCGAGAGATAAACAACACATCAATGGAGTGGGATAATGTCAAACGAAGAAGTCTATTCGAGATTTAAACAATACACAGAAGGAGTAAGAGTATGACAAACGAAGAACTCTACTTGAGATTTAAACCACACACATAAGGAGTGGGATAAACAACAAATGTAAAATTCTACTCGAGAGTTGAACAACACAATAAGGGAGTCGGATGATTACAAATTGAGAAGTCAATTTGAGATTTAAACAACACATCGGAGGGGTAATAAAATAACAAACGAAAAACTCTACTTGAGAGTTAAACAATACACAAAAGGAGTGGGATAAACAACAAACGAACAACACCACTCGAGAGATAAACAACACATCAATGGAGTGGGATAATGTCAAACGAAGAAGTCTATTCGAGATTTAAAGAATACACGGAAGGAGTAAGAGTATGACAAACGAAGAACTCTACTTGAGATTTAAACCACACACATAAGGAATGGGATAAACAACAAATGTAAAATTCTACTCGAGAGTTGAACAACACAATAAAGGAGTGGGATGATTACAAATTGAGAAGTCAATTTGAGATTTAAACAACACATCGGAGGGGTAATAAAAAAACAAACGAAAAACTCTACTTGAGAGATAAACAATACAGCAAAGGTGTGGGATAAACAACAAACGAACAACACAACTCGAGAGATAAACAACACATCAATGGAGTGGGATAATGTCAAACGAAGAAGTCTATTCGAGATTTAAACAATACACAGAAGGAGTAAGAGTATGACAAACGAAGAACTCTACTTGAGATTTAAACCACACACATAAGGAGTGGGAAAAACAACAATGTAAAATTCTACTCGAGAGTTGAACAACACAATAAAGGAGTGGGATGATTACAAATTGAGAAGTCAATTTGAGATTTAAACAACACATCGGAGGGGTAATAAAAAAACAAATGAAAAACTCTACTTGAGAGTTAAACAATACAAAAAAGGAGTGGGATAAACAACAAACGAACAACACCACTCGAGAGATAAACAACACATCAATGGAGTGGGATAATGTCAAACGAAGAAGTCTATTCGAGATTTAAAGAATACACGGAAGGAGTAAGAGTATGACAAACGAAGAACTCTACTTGAGATTTAAACCACACACATAAGGAGTGGGATAAACAACAAATGTAAAATTCTACTCGAGAGTTGAACAACACAATAAAGGAGTGGGATGATTACAAATTGAGAAGTCAATTTGAGATTTAAACAACACATCGGAGGGGTAATAAAAAAACAAACGAAAAACTCTACTTGAGAGATAAACAATACAGCAAAGGTGTGGGATAAACAACAAACGAACAACACAACTCGAGAGATAAACAACACATCAATGGAGTGGGATAATGTCAAACGAAGAAGTCTATTCGAGATTTAAACAATACACAGAAGGAGTAAGAGTATGACAAACGAAGAACTCTACTTGAGATTTAAACCACACACATAAGGAATGGGATAAACAACAAATGTAAAATTCTACTCGAGAGTTGAACAACACAATAAAGGAGTGGGATGATTACAAATTGAGAAGTCAATTTGAGATTTAAACAACACATCGGAGGGGTAATAAAAAAACAAATGAAAAACTCTACTTGAGAGTTAAACAATACACAAAAGGAGTGGGATAAACAACAAACGAACAACACCACTCGAGAGATAAACAACACATCAATGGAGTGGGATAATGTCAAACGAAGAAGTCTATTCGAGATTTAAAGAATACACGGAAGGAGTAAGAGTATGACAAACGAAGAACTCTACTTGAGATTTAAACCACACACATAAGGAGTGGGATAAACAACAAATGTAAAATTCTACTCGAGAGTTGAACAACACAATAAAGGAGTGGGATGATTACAAATTGAGAAGTCAATTTGAGATTTAAACAACACATCGGAGGGGTAATAAAAAAAAATGAAAAACTCTACTTGAGAGTTAAACAATACACAAAAGGAGTGGGATAAACAACAAACGAACAACACCACTCGAGAGATAAACAACACATCAATGGAGTGGGATAATGTCAAACGAAGAAGTCTATTCGAGATTTAAACAATACACAGAAGGAGTAAGAGTATGACAAACGAAGAACTCTACTTGAGATTTAAACCACACACATAAGGAGTGGGATAAACAACAAATGTAAAATTCTACTCGAGAGTTGAACAACACAATAAAGGAGTGGGATGATTACAAATTGAGAAGTCAATTTGAGATTTAAACAACACATCGGAGGGGTAATAAAAAATAAATGAAAAACTCTACTTGAGAGTTAAACAATACACAAAAGGAGTGGGATAAACAACAAACGAACAACACCACTCGAGAGATAAACAACACATCAATGGAGTGGGATAATGTCAAACGAAGAAGTCTATTCGAGATTTAAAGAATACACGGAAGGAGTAAGAGTATGACAAACGAAGAACTCTACTTGAGATTTAAACCACACACATAAGGAGTGGGATAAACAACAAATGTAAAATTCTACTCGAGAGTTGAACAACACAATAAAGGAGTGGGATGATTACAAATTGAGAAGTCAATTTGAGATTTAAACAACACATCGGAGGGATAATAAAAAACAAATGAAAAACTCTACTTGAGAGTTAAACAATACACAAAAGGAGTGGGATAAACAACAAACGAACAACACCACTCGAGAGATAAACAACACATCAATGGAGTGGGATAATGTCAAACGAAGAAGTCTATTCGAGATTTAAACAATACACAGAAGGAGTAAGAGTATGACAAACGAAGAACTCTACTTGAGATTTAAACCACACACATAAGGAGTGGGAAAAACAACAAATGTAAAATTCTACTCGAGAGTTGAACAACACAATAAAGGAGTGGGATGATTACAAATTGAGAAGTCAATTTGAGATTTAAACAACACATCGGAGGGTAATAAAAAAACAAATGAAAAACTCTACTTGAGAGTTAAACAATACACAAAAGGAGTGGGATAAACAACAAACGAACAACACCACTCGAGAGATAAACAACACATCAATGGAGTGGGATAATGTCAAACGAAGAAGTCTATTCGAGATTTAAACAATACACTGAAGGAGTAAGAGTATGACAAACGAAGAACTCTACTTGAGATTTAAACCACACACATAAGGAATGGGATAAACAACAAATGTAAAATTCTACTCGAGAGTTGAACAACACAATAAAGGAGTGGGATGATTACAAATTGAGAAGTCAATTTGAGATTTAAACAACACATCGGAGGGGTAATAAAAAACAAACGAAAAACTCTACTTGAGAGTTAAACAATACACAAAAGGAGTGGGATAAACAACAAGCGAACAACACCACTCGAGAGATAAACAACACATCAATGGAGTGGGATAATGTCAAACGAAGAAGTCTATTCGAGATTTAAACAATACACAGAAGGAGTAAGAGTATGACAAACGAAGAACTCTACTTGAGATTTAAACCACACACATAAGGAGTGGGAAAAACAACAAATGTAAAATTCTACTCGAGAGTTGAACAACACAATAAAGGAGTGGGATGATTACAAATTGAGAAGTCAATTTGAGATTTAAACAACACATCGGAGGGGTAATAAAAAAATAAATGAAAAACTCTACTTGAGAGTTAAACAATACACAAAAGGAGTGGGATAAACAACAAACGAACAACACCACTCGAGAGATAAACAACACATCAATGGAGTGGGATAATGTCAAACGAAGAAGTCTATTCGAGATTTAAACAATACATAGAAGGAGTAAGAGTATGACAAACGAAGAACTCTACTTGAGATTTAAACCACACACATAAGGAGTGGGATAAACAACAAATGTAAAATTCTACTCGAGAGTTGAACAACACAATAAAGGAGTGGGATGATTACAAATTGAGAAGTCAATTTGAGATTTAAACAACACATCGGAGGGGTAATAAAAAAACAAATGAAAAACTCTACTTGAGAGTTAAACAATACACAAAAGAAGTGGGATAAACAACAAACGAACAACACCACTCGAGAGACAAACAACACATCAATGGAGTGGGATAATGTCAAACGAAGAAGCCTATTCGAGATTTAAACAATACACAGAAGGAGTAAGAGTATGACAAACAAAGAACTCTACTTGAGAGTTAAACCACACACATAAGGAGTGGAAAAAAACAACAAATGTAAAATTCTACTCGAGAGTTGAACAACACAATAAAGGAGTGGGATGATTACAAATTGAGAAGTCAATTTGAGATTTAAACAACACATCGGAGGGGTAAAAAAAAAAAAATGAAAAACTCTACTTGAGAGTTAAACAATACACAAAAGGGGTGGGATAAACAACAAACGAACAACACCACTCGAGAGATAAACAACACATCAATGGAGTGGGATAATGTCAAACGAAGAAGTCTATTCGAGATTTAAAGAATACACGGAAGGAGTAAGAGTATGACAAACAAAGAACTCTACTTGAGATTTAAACCACACACATAAGGAGTGGGATAAACAACAAATGTAAAATTCTACTCGAGAGTTGAACAACACAATAAAGGAGTGGGATGATTACAAATTGAGAAGTCAATTTGAGATTTAAACAACACATCGGAGGGGTAATAAAAAAACAAATGAAAAACTCTACTTGAGAGTTAAACAATACACAAACGGAGTGGGATAAACAACATACGAACAACACCACTCGAGAGATAAACAACACATCAATGGAGTGGGATAATGTCAAACGAAGAAGTCTATTCGAGATTTAAACAATACATAGAAGGAGTAAGAGTATGACAAACAAAGAACTCTACTTGAGATTTAAACCACACACATAAGGAGTGGGATAAACAACAAATGTAAAATTCTACTCGAGAGTTGAACAACACAATAAAGGAGTGGGATGATTACAAATTGAGAAGTCAATTTGAGATTTAAACAACACATCGGAGGGGTAATAAAAAAAACAAATGAAAAACTCTACTTGAGAGTTAAACAATACACAAAAGGAGTGGGATAAACAACAAACAACACCACTCGAGAGATAAACAACACATCAATGGAGTGGGATAATGTCAAACGAAGAAGTCTATTCGAGATTTAAACAATACAAAGAAGGAGTAAGAGTATGACAAACGAAGAACTCTACTTGAGATTTAAACCACACACATAAGGAGTGGGATAAACAACAAATGTAAAATTCTACTCGAGAGTTGAACAACACAATAAAGGAGTGGGATGATTACAAATTGAGAAGTCAATTTGAGATTTAAACAACACATCGGAGGGGTAATAAAAAAACAAACGAAAAACTCTACTTGAGAGATAAACAATACAGCAAAGGTGTGGGATAAACAACAAACGAACAACACCACTCGAGAGACAAACAACACATCAATGGAGTGGGATAATGTCAAACGAAGAAGCCTATTCGAGATTTAAACAATACACAGAAGGAGTAAGAGTATGACAAACAAAGAACTCTACTTGAGAGTTAAACCACACACATAAGGAGTGGAAAAAACAACAAATGTAAAATTCTACTCGAGAGTTGAACAACACAATAAAGGAGTGGGATGATTACAAATTGAGAAGTCAATTTGAGATTTAAACAACACATCGGAGGGGTAATAAAAAAACAAATGAAAAACTCTACTTGAGAGTTAAACAATACACAAAAGGAGTGGGATAAACAACAAACGAACAACACCACTCGAGAGATAAACAACACATCAATGGAGTGGGATAATGTCAAACGAAGAAGTCTATTCGAGATTTAAACAATACACAGGAGTAAGAGTATGACAAATGAAGAACTCTACTTGAGATTTAAACCACACACATAAGGAGTGGGATAAACAACAAATGTAAAATTCTACTCGAGAGTTGAACAACACAATAAAGGAGTGGGATGATTACAAATTGAGAAGTCAATTTGAGATTTAAACAACACATCGGAGGGGTAATAAAAAAAAATGAAAAACTCTACTTGAGAGTTAAACAATACACAAAAGGAGTGGGATAAACAACAAACGAACAACACCACTCGAGAGATAAACAACACATCAATGGAGTGGGATAATGTCAAACGAAGAAGTCTATTCGAGATTTAAACAATACACAGGAGTAAGAGTATGACAAACAAAGAACTCTACTTGAGAGTTAAACCACACACATAAGGAGTGGAAAAAACAACAAATGTAAAATTCTACTCGAGAGTTGAACAACACAATAAAGGAGTGGGATGATTACAAATTGAGAAGTCAATTTGAGATTTAAACAACACATCGGAGGGGTAATAAAAAAACAAATGAAAAACTCTACTTGAGAGATAAACAATAGACCAAAGGTGGGATAAACAACAAACGAACAACACCACTCGAGAGATAAAGAACACATCAATGGAGTGGGATAATATCAAACGAAGAAGTCTATTCGAGATTTAAACAATACACAGAAGGAGTAAGAGTATGACAAACAAAGAACTCTACTTGAGAGTTAAACCACACACATAAGGAGTGGAAAAAACAACAAATGTAAAATTCTACTTGAGAGTTAAACAATACACAAAAGGAGTGGGATGATTACAAATTGAGAAGTCAATTTGAGATTTAAACAACACATCGGAGGGGTAATAAAAAAACAAATGAAAAACTCTACTTGAGAGTTAAACAATACACAAAAGGAGTGGGATAAACAACAAACGAACAACACCACTCGAGAGATAAACAACACATCAATGGAGTGGGATAATGTCAAACGAAGAAGTCTATTCGAGATTTAAAGAATACACGGAAGGAGTAAGAGTATGACAAACGAAGAACTCTACTTGAGATTTAAACCACACACAAAAGGAGTGGTATAAACAACAAATGTAAAATTCTACTCGAGAGTTGAACAACACAATAAAGGAGTGGGATGATTACAAATTGAGAAGTCAATTTGAGATTTAAACAACACATCGGAGGGGTAATAAAAAAACAAATGAAAAACTCTACTTGAGAGTTAAACAATACACAAAAGGAGTGGGATAAACAACAAATGTAAAATTCTACTCGAGAGTTGAGCAACACAATAAAGGAGTGGGATGATTACAAATTGAGAAGTCAATTTGAGATTTAAACAACACATGGGAGGGGTAATAATCACTTAAATGAAAAACTCTACTTGAGAGTTAAACAATACACAAAAGGAGTGGGATAAACAACAAACGAACAACACCACTCGAGAGATAAACCACACATCAATGGAGTGGGATAATGTCAAACGAAGAAGTCTATTCGAGATTAAAACAATACACAGAAGGAGTAAGAGTATGACAAACAAAGAACTCTACTTGAGATTTAAACCACACACATAAGGAGTGGGATAAACAACAAATGTAAAATTCTACTCGAGAGTTGAACAACACAATAAAGGAGTGGGATGATTACAAATTGAGAAGTCAATTTGAGATTTAAACAACACATCGGAGGGGTAATAAAAAAACAAATGAAAAACTCTACTTGAGAGATAAACAATAGACCAAAGGTGTGGGATAAACAACAAACGAACAACACCACTCGAGAGATAAACAACACATCAATGGAGTGGGATAATGTCAAACGAAGAAGTCTATTCGAGATTTAAACAATACACAAAAGGAGTAAGAGTATGACAAACAAAGAACTCTACTTGAGATTTAAACCACACACATAAGGAGTGGGATAAACAACAAATGTAAAATTCTACTCGAGAGTTGAACAACACAATAAAGGAGTGGGATGATTACAAATTGAGAAGTCAATTTGAGATTTAAACAACACATCGGAGGGGTAATAAAATAACAAACGAAAAACTCTACTTGAGAGATAAACAATAGACCAAAGGTGTGGGATAAACAACAAACGAACAACACCACTCGAGAGATAAACAACACATCAATGGAGTGGGATAATGTCAAACGAAGAAGTCTATTCGAGATTTAAACAATACACAGAAGGAGTAAGAGTATGACAAACAAAGAACTCTACTTGAGATTTAAACCACACACATAAGGAGTGGGATAAACAACAAATGTAAAATTCTACTCGAGAGTTGAACAACACAATAAAGGAGTGGGATGATTACAAATTGAGAAGTCAATTTGAGATTTAAACAACACATCGGAGGGTAATAAAAAATAAATGAAAAACTCTACTTGAGAGTTAAACAATACACAAAAGGAGTGGGATAAACAACAAACGAACAACACCACTCGAGAGATAAACAACACATCAATGGAGTGGGATAATGTCAAACGAAGAAGTCTATTCGAGATTTAAAGAATACACGGAAGGAGTAAGAGTATGACAAACGAAGAACTCTACTTGAGATTTAAACCACACACATAAGGAATGGGATAAACAACAAATGTAAAATTCTACTCGAGAGTTGAACAACACAATAAAGGAGTGGGATGATTACAAGATGATTACAAATTGAGAAGTCAATTTGAGATTTAAACAACACATCGGAGGGTAATAAAAAAAAATGAAAAACTCTACTTGAGAGTTAAACAATACACAAAAGGAGTGGGATAAACAACAAACGAACAACACCACTCGAGAGATAAACAACACATCAATGGAGTGGGATAATGTCAAACGAAGAAGTCTATTCGAGATTTAAACAATACACAGAAGGAGTAAGAGTATGACAAACGAAGAACTCTACTTGAGATTTAAACCACACACATAAGGAGTGGGATAAACAACAAATGTAAAATTCTACTCGAGAGTTGAATAACACAATAAGGGAGTCGGATGATTACAAATTGAGAAGTCAATTTGAGATTTAAACAACACATCGGAGGGGTAATAAAATAACAAACGAAAAACTCTACTTGAGAGATAAACAATACAGCAAAGGTGTGGGATAAACAACAAACGAACAACACCACTCGAGAGATAAACAACACATCAATGGAGTGGGATAATGTCAAACGAAGAAGTCTATTCGAGATTTAAACAATACACAGAAGGAGTAAGAGTATGACAAACAAAGAACTCTACTTGAGATTTAAACCACACACATAAGGAATGGGATAAACAACAAATGTAAAATTCTACTCGAGAGTTGAACAACACAATAAAGGAGTGGGATGATTACAAATTGAGAAGTCAATTTGAGATTTAAACAACACATCGGAGGGGTAATAAAAAACAAACGAAAAACTCTACTTGAGAGATAAACAATACACCAAAGGTGTGGGATAAACAACAAACGAACAACACAACTCGAGAGATAAACAACACATCAATGGAGTGGGATAATGTCAAACGAAGAAGTCTATTCGAGATTTAAACAATACACCTAAGGAGTAAGAGTATGACAAACGAAGAACTCTACTTGAGATTTAAACCACACACATAAGGAGTGGGAAAAACAACAATGTAAAATTCTACTCGAGAGTTGAACAACACAATAAAGGAGTGGGATGATTACAAATTGAGAAGTCAATTTGAGATTTAAACAACACATCGGAGGGGTAATAACAAAAAAAACAAATGAAAAACTCTACTTGAGAGTTAAACAATACACAAAGGAAGTGGGATAAACAACAAACGAACAACACCACTCGAGAGATAAACAACACATCAATGGAGTGGGATAATGTCAAACGAAGAAGTCTATTCGAGATTTAAACAATACACAGAAGGAGTAAGAGTATGACAAACAAAGAACTCTACTTGAGATTTAAACCACACACATAAGGAGTGGGATAAACAACAAATGTAAAATTCTACTCGAGAGTTGAACAACACAATAAAGGAGTGGGATGATTACAAATTGAGAAGTCAATTTGAGATTTAAACAACACATCGGAGGTGTAATAAAGAAACAAATGAAAAACTCTACTTGAGAGTTAAACAATACACAAAAGGAGTGGGATAAACAACAAACGAACAACACCACTCGAGAGATAAACAACACATCAATGGAGTGGGATAATATCAAACGAAGAAGTCTATTCGAGATTTAAACAATACACAGAAGGAGTAAGAGTATGACAAACGAAGAACTCTACTTGAGAGTTAAACCACACACATAAGGAGTGGGATAAACAACAAATGTAAAATTCTACTCGAGAGTTAAACAACACAATAAAGGAGTGGGATGATTACAAATTGAGAAGTCAATTTGAGATTTAAACAACACATCGGAGGGGTAATAAAATAACAAACGAAAAACTCTACTTGAGATTTAAACAATACACAAAGGAGTGGGATAAACAACAAATGTAAAATTCTATCTGAGAGTTAAACAACACAATAAAGGAGTGGGATAATTACAAAATGGGAAGTAAATTTGAGATTTAAACAACACATCGGAGGTGTAATAAAGAAACAAATGAAAAACTCTACTTGAGAGTTAAACAATACACAAAAGGAGTGGGATAAACAACAAACGAACAACACCACTCGAGAGATAAACAACACATCAATGGAGTGGGATAATGTCAAACGAAGAAGTCTATTCGAGATTTAAACAATACACAGAAGGAGTAAGAGTATGACAAACGAAGAACTCTACTTGAGATTTAAACCACACACATAAGGAGTGGGAAAAACAACAAATGTAAAATTCTACTCGAGAGTTGAACAACACAATAAAGGAGTGGGATGATTACAAATTGAGAAGTCAATTTGAGATTTAAACAACACATCGGAGGGGTAATAAAAAAACAAACGAAAAACTCTACTTGAGAGATAAACAATACACCAAAGGTGTGGGATAAACAACAAACGAACAACACAACTCGAGAGATAAACAACACATCAATGGAGTGGGATAATGTCAAACGAAGAAGTCTATTCGAGATTTAAACAATACACAGAAGGAGTAAGAGTATGACAAACAAAGAACTCTACTTGAGATTTAAACCACACACATAAGGAGTGGGATAAACAACAAATGTAAAATTCTACTCGAGAGTTGAACAACACAATAAAGGAGTGGGATGATTACAAATTGAGAAGTCAATTTGAGATTTAAACAACACATCGGAGGGGTAATAAAATAACAAACGAAAAACTCTACTTGAGAGTTAAACAATACACAAAAGGGGTGGGATAAACAACAAACGAACAACACCACTCGAGAGATAAACAACACATCAATGGAGTGGGATAATGTCAAACGAAGAAGTCTATTCGAGATTTAAACAATACACAGAAGGAGTAAGAGTATGACAAACGAAGAACTCTACTTGAGATTTAAACCACACACATAAGGAGTGGGAAAAACAACAATGTAAAATTCTACTCGAGAGTTGAACAACACAATAAAGGAGTGGGATGATTACAAATTGAGAAGTCAATTTGAGATTTAAACAACACATCGGAGGGGTAATAAAAAAACAAATGAAAAACTCTACTTGAGAGTTAAACAATACACAAAAGGGGTGGGATAAACAACAAACGAACAACACCACTCGAGAGATAAACAACACATCAATGGAGTGGGATAATGTCAAACGAAGAAGTCTATTCGAGATTTAAGCAATACATAGAAGGAGTAAGAGTATGACAACGAAGAACTCTACTTGAGATTTGAACCACACACATATGGAGTGGGATAAACAACAAATGTAAAATTCTACTCGAGAGTTGAACAACACTGCTGAGGGTGTAACTCCCCAATCACTTAGATTTATTTGACTCTTCCAAATGGTGCCAAGGTAAAAGGCTCCTTGCTAGGTGAGGACCGAAGTGTAAGAACAAGCTGCCAACTACTCCGGTAAGGACCTGCACACTTGAGTGGGGGGTGGAATTCTTGCCGTTTGCTAAGTGTCAAACCGGGATGAGACTTTACTCGAGTGACTGAGGTTCAACTCAGACATCTGCTCGTGATGTGACTAGCGAGAAGACTTGTTTTTTTTTTCATAAATAGAGCATATATTAATAAAAGTAAAAGAGTACAAAGCGTAAAAGTAGAGATTACAATGGAACCCACAGGCGGGTTACAACGCGAAACAAGTGAAACAAACAAAGAAACAAAAATAACATAACCCGGGATCAAGGTGATCCATGGTTGCAACCGCGGGCCTCGTTAAAACCCAGTCATGGAAAAACCCAGTGGGAAAAACCCATGGCTGGGAAAAAGAGTGCCTGAGCGTGCTATGGAAACCTATAATAAGGTAAACCGACATGTCCTGTATGTGAGGTCGAATGACATCCAAAGGAGAAGTCCAGAAACCCTCCAGATCCAACTTTGAGAGAGCATCAGCGACCGTGTTGCCTTCACGAAAAATATGAGACACCCGAAAATCCATGTCACGCATATGAGAGAGAGTCAATAGCCAACGGTTCTGGAATTTCCATGGGACCGAGTTAGTACCCGCGGAGAGCAAATTCGCTACATAAGTAGAATCTGTCTCCAACCAAATCTTATTCCAGCCCTGGGTGTGAGCCAATTCAATGCCAATGCTTGAAGTGCCTTGCTTATTGGGATATGTGCCTTATTTATAGGCTACCATTGTAATGGAAGGCCTTGCTAGGATTGCGCCATGTGTACGGCTAGGATTGAGACACCAATGCTAAGATGAGGCCCATAGCCCAATAATGAAGCTTTAGCCCATGCCATCTTGGGCTTTAGGGGTAGTTTGGTCATTATTGGGAGAGTTTTTGAGGATGTGATGAGTCCGCGAGATCCTGTGTTCGGAGAGGTTGGTCCGGATGCATGATCCGACAAGACTGTCGGTCACCGAGGAAGTTCTCCTGTCATTCAACTCTTCCGATTCGAGCTTCCGGTTCGGACATCTCACTCTTTGGTGCCCACTTGCTTGGTAGCTTTATGAGATGGTCATACTGGATTCGAGATGGCATCCGTATCGGAGTCCTTGGGTCGGAGAGGGTACTGACTTAGCACTATGCTCCTTTCCCAGGGAGGCTCGGACCAAGGTGGGTCGGACCTAGGGTTCCGGGTCGGGCCTTGCAGGTCCAAATCCTTTGTCCCCTTCCCTTAGGGTGGGTCGGACCATAGATGGTCTGCCCGGATCAGACCATTGGCTCGGACCTAAGTGCCTCGGATCCTTTGGATGACTTAGGACGCCTTAGGATTCGTTCCTAGGTCCTTTATGACGGATTGGACATATTTCCGTATCAACATATGTCCCCCTAGTTTCCAAGAATCTTAGTAGAAGATAGTTGTGGAACTATTGGTTTGGGAAGTTGTTTTGAGGAAAGAACTGCTCTTCAAGACAATCCGCTTCGATCTCGTTAAAAAAAGATGTACTCAGATTGGTGTGGCCATTGACTTCGTCTCTCTCCCCCCCCCCCCTTTTTCTTTTTCTAAAACATCGTTGTCATCCGAGGGAGTAGGTCCAAGGGGTAACGAGGTGAAGAAAAAAGAAAAAAAGGGTATTTGTAATGGAGACTAAGTTTAGGCTCCGAACATCTGTAGTGTACCTTTGATGAGCTACGGTGGCGGACCGTAGGTGTGTGTCCCGTCCGAACCAGGCTCTGTGGTTGCGGGAAGGTCCGAAGGGTAATCGCTCGAGTATACGAGGTTCCTTGTGTGGACAAAGTATATGGGACTTGAAAGCCGTTAGGCGTCCGAGAAGATGATACTCCGGAGCTCTCGTGTTGTCTGACGCCCGAGAGAGTTGCGGGAAGGTCCGAAGGGTAATCGCTCGAGTATACGAGGTTCCTTGTGTGGACAAAGTATATGGGACTGGAAAGCCGTTAGGCGTCCGAGAAGATGATACTCCGGAGCTCTCGTGTTGTCTGACGCCCGAGAGAGGGAGAGTTGTTGTATTCATCTATCCAAGAGGTAAATTTGTTGTACCCATTCGTCATTTCACTTGGTATAATTGTACTATACCGTTGGATGGTTCGTGATCGACGGTGGAGATTAAATCCGAAAAATCGCGACGGTTGGAGTTCCCAATATGGCCCTCTATAAATAGAGGGGTTGGCCGGTTCATTTCTCATCGTTTAGAGAGATAATTTTTGCATTCCGAGTACATCCGAAGCAACTACCAAAGAATCCGGGCGAGCAAGGAGCGGTTCAAGCCGTGATCTTGTGCGTAGTCAAGTCACTTTTTCTAATCATCCGAGTCCAAGTAAGTTTACTTGTCTCGCCTTATGATTAAATCATCTCTGTTGTCTTTCATCTTCAAGTTACTCGGATGTATGCTTATGATGTGTAGTATAGTTGATAACCAATACGCATTTGATGTCGACTAACACCGAATAAGTGTAGTAATCGACCAACTAACGTGCCGAGTAAGTCGCTAGTTTTGGCTTTGAGTTGGCCACTTTAATATACATAAACGACCTCTCGGACCGCCATCTTAAAGCTACGATATTGCTTTCTCTTTCCCTAGGATGTCCGAGAGTGATAGCCAAAATCGATCCGAGGTCGAGGGATATGACTCGGCGATATCCTGCGATAGCTCCGAGGAGATTGAGATCATGGATGATGACGCATCGGAGGTGGAGCAAGCGCCCATCCGAAGTCGGGAAGAGCCCGAGGTAAGTTCCTTACCGTTAGTTGTTCCATTCGTCCTCCGAGGCATCCGGATTACCCGCGAGTGTCGCATGTGCAGTTATCAGAAGCGGCTCAAGAGACAAGCTCGCGAGTTATAGAACTCGCCGCCGGGTCGAGCCAGAATCCAACTTCGAGAGATCCGCATTTTAATTCGCACCCTAGGTTATAACTTTAGGAGTAATCCTAATCGAGTCCCGTTGCTCCGGATCCGCAGCGCCAACTATCGAGGAAGTGCATGATACTTGGAAGCACCTCCCAATTTGAGCATCTTCAAGAGGGTGAGGAGGATCGTGTTGTGCGCGCTATTAGGGACTGCTAGAGTTAGCGCCCTCATCCGAGGAAGATGAGGCAGAAGAAGGTCTGCGGGGTGAAGATTCTGGTTTCGAGGAGGAAAAAGGTGCAGAGCCATCCGCTAATGTGCTTCGTGGAAACTTCGGCAAGGGCCGAGTCGGTGCCGAGGGAGAGCGTCCGGAGAGGCTAAAGAAGGGTGAGGACGTTTTCAAGTGAAGTTCCTCATGTGGACTGTGTCACTCACCCCGATCCGGAGGGTGAGATGAATGAAGATGGTACACGCCTACTTGTGCCTCAACTATCCGAGCCGATGAAATAGATGAGCTCCTGAGAAGATATGAGATTCGGATTGTGGAGATTCTCATCCTGGACGAATCTCATGCTTTTTATAATCCGCCACTTGCTATATGTCGGTCTATGAGATAAGTCTCCATCGGGTGGCGGCTACCAAGACGTCTGAAGTTTTTGGAGATTTTGAAGCATGGGTTTGAGTCCGCACTGTATCATCCCAACTCCTCGGAAATTTGATGTGCTTGAGTGTTATGTAAATATAAAGGCATCCCGCTCACCTTCGACAATTTCCGTAAATTGTTTAACATTAGTGTAAGTAGTAGGAACACTTGGTTTTATACATTCGTATGTCGCCAGGCATACAGATTTTTTGTTGATCCCTTGTCCTCATTGGGAATCCAATGGTTCAAGAGGTACATTTTTGTCCGTCTGCTCAAGCCCGCAATCCAAGCGGAGAGGCCCACGTGGCATTTTGAGAAGAAGTTCTTCCGGGGTAATATGCCAGATTGGAAGCCACCGGCACGGAACATCCCCTTGTGGATGCAAGCGTTCCACCGGAGTCAAGAGCCGGAGAAGTACTTTTTCCGAGGTCTGATATGTCGCCTTTTCGGCTTGTCCGAGCCAAGTTTTTGTGACAACATGGAGGATTTGAGTAAGTGGTTTCTCTCTGCCTCTGGTTGGTTGTCCGGGTCGGTTGTCTGTTTGTCGACTATATGAATTTCATTTGTAGATTCTTTTGTATTTGCAACTTATTGTGATTCGGATGTGCAGATTTCTGGTTCGAGTATACGATGTCGACCATGCGGGAGCCAAGCGCCAACGCCGCGCAGCTGGAAGGAGTGGCGAGGTTCTCGGACCTGATTATCAAGACCTCCACCGCTCATCCGATGAACGAGCCTGTAAATGCCGCCAGATTCGAGTGGAGGAGTCTCGAGAGCCGCCGGGCGAAGAGGCCCAAACCATCCCTACCTGCATAAGGTAAGGTGGTCGCAACTAAGGGCTCGAAGAAGCCTCCGAGATCCGTGTCGCGAGATCCTCCCGCAAGCGGATCGAGCACTGCAGCTCCAAAAAAGCGCTCCTCCGAAGGTCCGAATCCTCCCGCCAAGAAGGGCAAAGGAAAGGTGGGCGAGGCTCCTGAGCTGGAGTCGGATGAAGTTGCTCGGTTGGTTGTTGCTTCGGAGCTAGAGCGGATTGCGGAGTTAACTGCCGCTCAGCGCAAGGTGAGTTTAGGCTTTCCGTCGGTTTCACATCTTTCTGTGATTCGGAGGTATCTAACGCTCGATGTTCCGCTTTTGTTTTCAGCCATTGCTGTTGAAGCATGCTCTTGGTGGTCGCCGAGGGCTACCCGAAGAAGATCTAGCCAAGGCCGAGGTCGCCAGGCGATCGAAGGCCCTGCTGCACAAGACTGGAGCGCTCAAGAAGGCCATAGTCATAAACAAGAGGCCGAGTCGGAGACGGCCAAGATGAAAAGTGCCATTCGATCTTTGGAGGCTGATTTGAAAGTGCACCAAGCTAGTTTGGACGATTTCGTGGCCGTCTCTCGGACTTTCAAGGATAAGATGCTGAAAGAGCTTCGGGGAGTCCGGACAAGGGCTGTCCAAGATTTCCTTGATTCGGACTCCTACAAGTTCTTGCTCGAGTCAAAGTATGATGAGGCCCTAAGATGGGTTTGATGCACTGTGGAGCAAAGGCGGAGGAAAGGTTGGTACGGACGATCAGAACTTGGAGGCCGAGGGGTATCCGCCTTTAAAAATGGAGATGGCTCGGACTTCGCCCGAGGGTGTTTTGACGAAGATTTGCTCAAATGTGAATTTGTGGAGCGTTATGACGAGTCGAGGGCAAGAAGTACAATCACGGCGTCCGATCTCCCATCCTTCGCCCCTCGGGTGCTCATGTCTAGTGTTTTCGCCTTTGGAGGACCATTTGGAGCACAACCGAGATCGGCCGACTTTGCCTGTGCTCGCCCAAGGCTTTGATCGCGACCTCGACCTGATGGATGAGTGTCCGGCCTTCCTGAAAGAGATTGAGGCTCGGAGAGCACGGAGGATAGCCCAACAGCAAGGTCAAGCACCTCCGGAGAAGGATACGGGCGGCCCCTCTCAGTCGCAACCTAGTTCGTCCGAGCGGCGAAGGCAGTGAAGACGGGGTATGCCCCGGATTTTTTGTAATAGGGTGCCTCCGGGCCAAAAAGAAATGTTGCCCATCATCTTTTGTTTGTACAAACATATACTTATCTTTGATGAATGGTATTGGTTCGGGTCCTTTGATGGCTCGGAACTATTTTTGTTGCTGATATACTATTGTTGCTGTTTCCATCCTTGCACGTTTAATTTTGTATTTGCTTAGTAACTCATCAACTCTCGTAGACTCGGATAGTGGGTTCGGACCTTTGAGATCCATACCGCCAGGACATTAGTTTGCCTGATTCAAATTTGCCTTTGCGGGCTTTGGGGGACGATCAATCGTTGTTCCCATCCGAATCGGAAGCTATAATAGAAATAAATTGGATCACGAACGGTCCGGAGCCACGTCTTAGAGTGGTCAGGCTTCCGAGAACAAGAACCTCCTTGTATCGTGATAAGTTAAGACGATTCGGACGTTGACTTGGTGTATCTTTCCGAGTCATGCAGACTTGTGAGATAGTGAAAAGTCGATCAAGATTGCTGTGGTGTCTCTGCATTTAATCACAGTTGCTTCGGATGTTGTTATGTTAGCCCCAAGCTTGGTACATCCGAGTGAGTAGCATAGTCGGTATGCTCAACCGTGTGGATGGATTGTTGGGTTGGGCCAATGGAAGCTGAAGAGCTAGGCCCATGTGCGGCCCAAGCCCATATCCTGTGAATATGGGGCACGTGTCCACTTCCAATTGGTCTTCTCTTTCTATATATACTCCTGCTTTGTACGGCTTTTGATTAAGACATCGCGCCCTTTTATAGTAATCAAAGGTCCGGAGCTCGAGTCCGAGCGGCTGGTGAGCATGTTTATGCCATTACTCTCGCCCGTGATCTCGTCCCAAGGGTTTCTCCGATGCTTCGGAAGTCTATCCAGGCTGGTTCTTCGGTGAGAGTCGTGGAAATTAGTTTGCTCGGAAAGCCAGCTTCGGATCTTCGAGGATATGGTCCGTACCGAGTGAGGCCCAAAGTTTTTGCTAATCAATTCCTCTGATCGTCAGGCTAATCTTCTTTCTCCGGGGCTGTGGTCTATATTCGTGACTTTTAGCCCCGGAGAGGTAGATTAGCTGGATGGTTCGGGGATCTTCAAATAGTTGGTTTTGAATCTCAATGCGTCCGAGGCAATCCGCTCTGGTTATGCGCCCGGGGGGCGACAAGTCGGCAGAATTGGTTTGATAGAATCCCTTCCAGTATTTCGTGGTTCGGTCGTAAGAAACCGCCCGAAATGTTGGAAGGCTTTCTACCAATCCTGTTGTGTCTAGTTGCTCGTTTCTCGGATGGAGGGAGAAGTATCACCCTGAGTAAGTCTATTAGCTCGTCCTTGAGGATGTGTATCCGAGCGGTTTTGTTGGTGACTGCATTTCCATGATTGAAGGCTCGAGGGAGCTATTTGCAATTTTGGAATGGGGTCCCTAACAATGCTGAGTTTGTTTGGAGTCGGATCATTGAGGACCTTCGGAAGTAACCTTTTTGGTGACTCGTTTGTCTTGCACCTAAGGTCTTTCGTCAGAGCAATTTTGGTTTTGTTCAGCTTTGTTCCGTAATTGAAGGCTCGAGGGAGCGACTTACACTCGGAATGGAGTCCCCGACAATGCCGGTCTTGTTGGGACTCGACCAACGGGAGCCTCCGGAGTGACTTAGGTTGACTCGACATCCGGCTGATCGCTTCCAAATACGTTGAATCGGGTGTGTTTATAGTATTTGGTATGATGCGATCCGGATGGTCAAGCTTCGGAGCTTCATTCAAGTGATGAAGTATCCTTTCTGGAATCGATGAATGGCCTAGGTTACATAGTCCGGGTGCTGTCAAACTTTGGACAGTCCGAAGGGGCTTTGAAACCTCTGCCCGTACGCACTCACAGTTCGGATGGTATAGTTCCTTCTTCCTTCGGGGCGCCTATAGATGCATCTGATTGTGTTCGGTTGGGGTTTGGTTTGGTAGCTGATGGTTAATTTTGAAGCTTCGTTGTAATAGTAGAAAAGAGATAGAGTAGAAGCTTGTTTTGTAAGCTTGATTAGGCTCTTCGGACCATGACCTTGTAAACTCGCACTATTTTAATAAAAGCGATTTGCCTTTGTGAAGGTCGGACATCGCTGATTGTGTCATCCGATCCGGATCAATGTATGATCTAGATTCGGATCGAGTAGTTAAATATCTTCGAGGACATGATTATCAACAATGTTTATGAAATCGCAGTTGTATTGATTTGACGGAAATCGACTTACAACTTGAGGGCTTCAAGGCCTTTTTTCAAAAAACAAACACAAAAAACAGTGTCGACAAGATAGAGGAAGGTGACAGACGCTGCATACTTCTAAGTGTAAAACTTTGGAGATTCTCGGCATTCCAAGTTCTCTTCAAGGCCCGCCTTGTTCATCTTCTAGCTCAAAGCTTCCATTAACTCTTGCCCCAAAGAATCTTGTACGTCCTTCCCACTGGGTTTTAGTTTCCACATGACCTAGTATATCAACTCTTAGAAGGACTAAGTCTCCAACTTGTATGTCCTCGGGAAAGACACGCTATTATAGGCTCGAGCCATGGCTTGGTATCAAGGATGTTGGCAAATGCCTTATCGCGCTTGTCTTCAAGGAGTCAAGGTCATAGATCCTGCGAGCTCATTATCACCGGGTTGTATTGTCGGATTCTCCGAGTTGCCACCACTGCCTCAAGGGATGACCGCCGATCCATAGACCAAGGAGAAAGGTGTTTTCAGGTGGCGGCCGTCGTTGCTCGATGCGCCTAAAGGCCGTCAAGATCATCCGCCCAACCGCCTTGGGAAGTTCTCAACCTTTTCCAGAATTTTGACTATGGTCTTGTTGGTGGCTTCCACGACCATCGCTTGGGGTGGCCAACCAAGTAAAGCGTTGTTCTATTTTGAAGAACTGGCCACCTTCACTTCGACCCGTAAAATTGTGCTCCATTATCCAAACTAACACTGTGGAGTCCAAACCGCGATTATGTTCTTCCGCATGAATGTCCAACTCGCCGGTGATGGTCGACTCGCCTTCACCCACTTAGTGAAGTACTCTACGCCACTATCAAGAACTTCTTCCGATGCGCTCGTGGAAAGGGACCAACGATGTTCATGCCCCATTGATCAAATGGGCAAGCTATGATTGACGGAATCATAGGGTTGGTCGGACGGTGTGGTATGTCGGCATAGTATCGGCGCCTTCACAGCCGGGCGGTGGGCAAAGATCCATGTCGATGGTCGGCCAATAGTATCCTTGCCTTATGATCTTTGTGCCAAAGTCCTTCCTCCGTAACGGCTTCCACAACTTCCGCGTGGATCTCTTCCACCGCTAGCCTCTCGAGGATCTAGGCATCTCAAGTGAGTTCCAGTAGGATCTTTTGTAGAGATCTTCTCCCAAAATAAAGTATCTCAGCTCGACATTGAATCTTCCCGCCTCTAGGATCCATGGTGTAAGGTACCATCCTTGAGGTAACGGAATATATCGGTCCCGCTTTTCTCAGGCTCACAAGGAACATCTTTCCGCTGGGGTTTGCCAGGGAGGATTCCGCTGGTCATTACGATGACACTTCAGTGTCCAAAGCTCCTAAGGCCGAGGCGCATTGGAGAGGGCATCGGCCTTTTCATTCCATTCTCCGTGAAATTGGTTAAGAGTAAATTCTTCAAATTGCTCAACCTCTTTCTTGAGGAGTTCCAAATATTTGATCATGTTAGGTCCTTTGGTGGTAAAGGACCCGAGAACTGGATTGTACGAGTCATGAAGTCCGGTAAAGCTTTGATCCTTTTCACCAAGGGCTTTCGCCATTCTTAGGCCGGTGATAAGTGCTTCATACCGGCCTCGTTGTTCGTCACCTTAAAATTGAGGGTGATGGCGACTCAAGCTCGGCTCCTTCAGACTCTCAAGGAAAATTCCTATTCCTCCCAACCGTCCTGCTGATGATCCATCCACTTGTAATGTCCATTGTTTCCTTCCTTTCCTCCTAAAGTGGGAGTGAGTGCTTTCAACCTTCCGCTTTGCTCAAGATGCAACGTTGAGATATCGAGTTCTTCGTCCAAAGAAACATGTGCCTCACTCTCGAATCATCCATAGGTTGGTGATACGAGTCTTAGTCGATGCTACCTTTGTGTTTCTTCGCCTCTTTCTCCACTGATTCCTTGATCCGGCTATCACCACATGACTAGCCTTTTCCGGAGTTTTCGCTCTCCTTTCGCTTTCCGGATAGTCTACCAGAAGTCGGCCAGACTTGTGCTTTCGCGATGGGGCTTGGTAGCCAATATCATATTCACTTAGCTCAATAGCCCATTTGATAAAGGCCCCGACTGATCCGGTTTTTCCAAGACATGTTTGAGTGGCTCATTTGTAAGGACCACAATCCGATGCGACTTGAAGTAAGGCTTCAGTCGTCGTGTAGTGTAAACCAATGCGAAGGCGAGCTTTTCAACCTTGACATATCTGGCTTCGGAGCCTACAAGAGCTTTGCTCAAATAGTAAATTGGTAAATGCTCGTTGTCTTGTAGCATCAAGATGTAACTCATTTCTTCATTAGTGGTAGCCAAATAAAGGTAAAGGGTTTCGTCCTCCCTGGGTTTAGACAGAAGGGGCGGCGAGAGGAGATACTTTTTCAAGTTTTCCAGGGCCTCTGCGCATTCCTTTGTCCACTCGAACTTATTTCCTTTTCGTAAGATCTTAAAGAAGGGAAGGTTCTTCTCATGGACTCGAGATAAACGGCTCAACGCCATCACCTTTCCTAGAAGTTTTGAACTTCATCGACGCTTGTGGCGCATCTACAATTGCCTTTATCTTCTCTGGGTTAGCACTGATGCCTCTTTCTGTGACCATGTAACCAAGGAATTTTCCTCCTTTTACCCCGAAAGTGCACTTTTCAGGGTTCAGCTTCATTCCATATTTTCGGAGAATAGAGAAGCAATTGTTGAGGTGTTCGATGTGTTCCTCTTCAGTCTTGCTTTTCACAAGCATGTCATCCACATAGACTTCCATGGTTTTTCCCAATTCCTTGAACATCTTATTTACCAATTGCTGGTAAGTAGCTCGCATTCTCGAGGCCAAAGGGCATGACCTTGAAGCAATAGACTTCTCCGCAAAGAATGCCGCTTTCGATGTCTTCGAGCCATCCTAATTTGGTAGAAGCCTTGGTATGCATCCATGAAGCTTAGAAGTGCACATCCCGCAGGGAATCAACCACCGGTCTATGCGTGGCAATGGATAGGATCTTTCGACAAAACTTGTTGAGTCTGGTGAAGTCATTGCACATTCTCCACTTTCCTGGAGCTTTTTCGACGAGGACCACGTTGCAGACCCAATCAGAGTATCTGACTTCTTCGATATGACCTGCTTTCATCAATTTTTCAACCTCCCCTGCTATGATAGCATCCTCAACTGGCCCAAAGTCTTTCTTCTTTTGACGGATGTGCTTGACCGTAGGATCCATGTTCAGACGGTGAATCGTGATCCTCGGATCTATCCTCGAGGTCATCTGTGCTCCAAGAAAAGATGTCGCGATTGTCCCGGCGTGATGAGCTTTCGCTCTACTTCCGCACTTATCTCTGTTCCAATCCGAGTTGTTTCCTCCGGATTTCCTTCGACCAGTTGGACCTCTTTCAAGGCTTCATGGGATTCTATCCTAGCTGTCTTTTTTTTTTCATAAATAGAGCATATATTAATAAAAGTAAAAGAGTACAAAGCGTAAAAGTAGAGATTACAATGGAACCCACAGGCGGGTTACAACGCGAAACAAGTGAAACAAACAAAGAAACAAAAATAACATAACCCGGGATCAAGGTGATCCATGGTTGCAACCATGGCCTCGTTAAAACCTACCATGGAAAACCTGGGGAAAAACCCATGGTCGGGAAAAAGAGTGCTCGAAAGAAGGCTATGGAAACCTATAATAAGGTAAACCGTGACATGTCCCTCGTATGTGAGGTCGAATGACATCCAAAGGAGAAGTCCGAAACCCTCCAGATCCAACTTTGAGAGAGCATCAACACCGTGTTGCTTTTCACGAAAATATGAGACACCAAAATCCATGTCACGCATATGAGAGAGAGTCAATAGCCAACGTTCCGAATTTCCATGGGACCGAAGTTAGTACCATGAGAGCAAATTCGCTACATAAGTAGAATCTCTCCAACCAAATCTTATTCCACTGGTGTGAGCCAATTCAATGCCAATCATAACCGCAAGTAACTCGCTAAAGCATAAAGCGCATCACCGATTTACAAAGCAACCCATCACGGTACCATTTGAATTCTAAAACCCCACCGCAGAGAGGCCAGAGCGGCAAGAGAACTTCCATCCGTGTTGCATTTAATCCATCCCGGAGAGGGGATACCATCGACCTCAATGATATCTCGTGACTTAGGCGGCACCCTTGAATACTAAAAAGAATGAAGGACTTGTAAATCAACTTGATTATTAGCCATAGAACCAAGAGGGTGGGAATTAGCCTCGCCACAAGACTCCAAATCAAGCAAAATAGAATGCCCGGAACAGAACACCATCAAATAAGCAACGATCATTGCAGTCCAAAGCACCCAAATGCTCGCCACAAAGGCAAGACGCCACAAAGAGAGAATCGAGAGCTAAAATGTTGACCCATGGCATATAAATGTAAGCTTCCAAAACTAAAGCAATCTCAAAAGGAACTCGAAAAGATCAAATAGAGTATGCCAGATAGTCCGAGTGAACGGACAAGAGACCAGTAAATGGTCTTGGCAATCCATAGCAGCATAGCAAAAAACACACACCGAAGGACCAACAAAACCAGAGCCCTAGCTTTCAATAGTTGGAAGAACACCATAAATAGCCTTCCAAACTGTGATAGAACGACGGGGTGGGATAAAAGGAGCCCATATCCAAGATCCCCAGTCAATCTTAAGGAAACGCGGCCGCAAAGAGTGATAGGCTTGCTTGGTAGAAATCGAACCGTCTAGAGATTCAGTCCAGATACGAGTATCAGAACCAGATGGAGCCAGATGATAGGAGAGAATGTCGCGAGTAACATCTGGAAAAGCCATACGAAACCCATCCAAAAGAAACCAACCAGCCGGAGTCCAATACTCAGAAATAGGGAACTCAAGTGATGTCAAGATGAATAGGAATACCAATCGTCTGCACATCAGTAGCCAAGCCAATCATCAAGCCAGAAACGTAGCTGAGAGCCTTGACACGCTAACCATCTAGACTTGGATTGAAGTGTGGGGAAACAATCCTTAAATCCAAACCAAATCGAGGAAGCAACATAAGAGCGTAAGGAAGCATGCCGAAAGAAACGCTGGCGAAAGATATCTAGATATGGAACCTTCACAGCCCAAATATCCCAAGCAAGACGAGAAAGATACGCCTTATTAGCAAAGAACCAGAGAACTAATACCAAGACCACCTCGCACTTTGGAGCACAACAACGCTTCAAGAGATAGAAGTCGATGCTCTCTTGAGTATCCCCGCTTGACGAAATTACTTAATGCCAAAGATCCATACGCTTAAGAAGAGTCAAAGGCCAACGATAAACCATCATAGAGTGTACAAAAGATCCTCGGATCACCGATTGAACAAGACATAAACGACCGCCATAGAGAGAGAAGTGCCTTCCATTTACTAAACTTTTCTAGAATCGAGTCCGCAAGGGGATTGTAATGACAAGTCCGAGGTGCCCCACGGAAAAGTGGAACTCCCAAATACGTGAAAGGAAGGTGACCTCGATAATATCCATGATTCTCGCACAAGTGGTTCTTCCCGACTCGGGTGAGAAAAGTACTAAGATAAGCCCGGACTTCGAGGATTGAAGTGTTGTCCCCAAGCAAAGATATTTTTCCGTGATCCTAAGAATAGTCCGACAATTCGCAGAGTAGCCCCGCAAAAATAATCACATCATCCGCATAAAGAAGGTGAGAAGGAAAAGTAAGAGATTGTCCAATGAATAAAGGAGTGAGCTCCCCTGAATTGGCAGCCTTCGAGAGAAGCTTGCTAAGAACTTCCTCCGCGATGCACAAGAGAAGAGGGGAAAGAGGATCCCCTTGACGAACTCCCTGAGAACAGCCACAGTACCCTTCCGAGCCCCATTAATCGTAACAAAGCTTTGCCGAGTGAAGAATATGATTAATCCAACCAACAAAGGTAGAAGAGAAACCATATTTTGTGAGAACCGCCAAAAGAAAGTCCCAATTTAGAGTATCAAAGGCTTTCCGGATGTCAACCTTCAACACCAGATTACCCTTACTACAGTGAAGACCAAGACTATTAACTCCTTCAGAGGCTAAGGCAATACAATCATGTCTGCGCTCCCTAATAAAACCAAATTGATGAAAGGAGAGCAACTCGATAAAATCGGACCCAAACGACGCCTAAAATCTTAGCAATAATCTTATAAAGAAAATTACCAAGAATAATAGGGCGGAAATCTTCAATACGCAACGCATCTCTGATTTTCGAATAAGAGTGACAAAACTAGAGTTCATACCTGCCGGGAAATGACCATGAAGGAAGAACGCCCGAATCGCCAAAGACACCTCCGCACCAATAATGTGCCACATAGATTGATAGAAACTTCCCCCGAAACCATCCGGTCCAGGAGCACTATCAGTTGACATACTGAAAACAACATGACGGATGTCATCCTCGGAAGGAATATCGATTAGCAATTGATTTTGTTCATCCGTAATCGAACAATGGATAAGCTCATCTAGTTCATCGAACGAGACAACTGTGGGCTGAGTTTGTGAGAACAGATTCTCATAATAAGAAATCATATGATTCCGGATCCGAATTGCATCATGATTGATAGAGCCATCAATTATCAAAGAGGAAATACCGAGAATACCTTTGCGAATCTTTAGAGAACGATGGAAAAAACCAGAATTTCTATCACCGTCTTTTAACCACGCAGCCCGGTTCTTTTGACGCAAAAAAGTTGCCTCTTGATTCAGAATAGCATTGTAGTCATGACGCTTCAAGTTCCTAAGAGGAACATCATTTATCGGACCATGGAGGGATAATTGTCGAACCAACTCAAATTTTATTACGAGCAAGAAGAAGACGAGAATTAAGCTCACCAAAGAATTTAATATTCCAATCTATGATAGCGGATTTCACCTCTTTAATTTCGGATAACCAAAGAAAAGAGCTCATGGCCGTAATAGGAGTTTTCCAGAAAGCTTAATTAACTCTCAAACGAATCGTGACTAAGCCACATTGCTTGGAATCAATGGTCGAGGACGAGATAGCGCTTGTTCATGCAAGCAGAAACAAAGAGGGGCGTGATCCAGCAAGTACGCAAGCCCACTAACCATCATCGAGTCCCATAAATCCAAAAAGGATTGTGAAGAAAGAGTTCTATCAATACGTGTCTCTAGATAACCACTAGAGAAACGATTTATTCACTCAAGTAAAAGCACGTAACTAGGAATCGATAAGAACTCCCCATCATTGATAAATGAACGAAATCCATGGTTTGCATTTAACCGAGGAGTACCATTCGATCGCTCATGTGCACCAATCACAAGATTGAAATCTCCCACCAAAAGCAAGGGTGTGTTTGGCAAAAAGAATCACGCCATAAGTCTCGTTACGATATAATCAGCATGGGCATGAATAAACGCTAATAGGAAGTCCCGCTGAAGCCAAGAAACTTTAATAACAAGAACTTGAGAAGAAGAGAAAATTATAGAAGAACCAGAAGAAGAGAGATCTTCCAAAACCCATAAGTTAGGAAGACCGTTAGGCGCCAGATTTTCACCAAGAAAGCGATTCCCATCGCATTCCAATAAGAATCTGGTATGGAGGAGGAAGGAACCTTTGGTTCCGCAATAGCAAACCAACGAGGACGAGTAGAAATTACATGATGCTTGAGCATATCTTGTGAGGGAGCATTCTAATACCCTAATGTTCCAAAATGTAATATTCATCGGGAAACAACGTGAGACTAATCTGCATGGCAAGTAGCGTATGTAAGAGTTGTAATATCCAAAGAAAGAATTATCATCATTTATATCACCGCCTACTAAGTTCGCTTATCTTGCACCGCCGCAATCCCCATGGCATTAATAGCGGCAAAGTAGGGAGAATTAGGGATGAAGAGGCACTTTTAGTGGCATTAGACGGGTTGTTAATGCTCACGCATAATCTCAATCAATCTTTATTCGCATATTAGCCTCCATAGAATCGCCCAATGAAGATGTGTTAGGTAAGCGCAATAGGAGTTGAAGGTCATGAGTCATGCGCGAATCAATCTTGCAAAAGCGAAATCTGACTCACCACCCAAGTTCTCATCCTCCACCATGTTCAATCCAACAAGGCAAACCGGTTCGACCGATAACGGAGATACAACATGAAGCAGCCGCTTAGGCAAATTAACATTACGTCGGGAGAAACTTCCGAATCCGTGAGCATCGTGGATTTGAAACCACAACAAAGAGAAGTCGCCAATGGACCACAGTGGTAAACGCTCAAATTGTGCGCTTATAACCATCATGAATAGCAACCAAAGTTGATTGTGCTAAGTTAGCATTAGATTTTACCCTAGGAGGCGTGAGTCGGGCCTAGACATCTCCTTATCTTTGTTCCTGCTGCAATTCTCCATTTTATGACCAACAACAAGGCAAGAATGGCAAAAAATAGGTAAATCCTCATAATAAGCTTCAATCCAAATATCACCGACAGGAGTTTCTAGTTGAATCTTGATTCTAAAGCTTGAGAAAGATCAACTTCCACCAGACCTTAACGTAGTTACCAAAACAAATGATCTAAAGAAGGCGTATCAATCCTAATCGGTGTTCCAAGAGCAGCCGCAAGTGCCATAATCATTGATCGATGATGGTGCTCATAAAGCAAACCATATAAACGAACCCAAACACGCACCTGCAGGATGCCGCTGCTCGAACGAAATTAGGAACCCAAGGCTGTAGGTAGAGATTACCTGTTGATAGCTTCCATAAGCTCGAACGAAAAATCGAATCTCTCATTTGCTTGGAATAGAACTGAAAGACAAAGTATCCCAGACCAATCGAAAGCATGGACCAAGCCTCCGTATGCCAAATCTTTTTCAACGTCTCACGTAGGTCATGAAATTTCCATGGTGAGGAACCCTTGGGCAGAATCAATCGTCCGATAAAAGAAGAAGATGAGCAATTAGCAATCTGCTCAGAATAAAAATCATCATTAAGTTTAACGGACAGAAACGTACCTTTACGAACCGGCTCAAGAGTCGGGCCCGGAAGTGCCCACAATGGCCGGTTCGGAAGAGAATGAAGAGCCGTAGTAGCTTCCTGCCTTGGCGCGGTATGGTTCCATGGAGGAGACACCACCTCAGCAGCCGAAGATGCTGCAACATGAGCAGCGGCAGCCGGAGCTGAGTTGAATGCAGAAAGTTCGGGAAAAAGAATTTCAGCATCCATCAGAAACCCTAAAATTCGGAACGAAAAACGGCGCAAGCTTGGAAAGATTGTGTAGAGCGCGTCCGTCGTCCAAAATAATCGATCTTGGTACGCCTGGAAAGCTCAGAAAACAAGGAAGAGAAGTAGTAGGCGCGTGACTACAGTAGTACAACCACCAGAGACTGGTGGCCGGAGGAAAACCGGCTAAAAATTCGGATAAAAAACGGCGCAAGCTCGGAAAGGATGTGTAGGGCGCGTCCGTGCTCCAAAATAATCGATCTTGGTACGCCTGGAAAGATCAGGAAACAAGGAATATAGGAAATAGGCGCGTGTCTAACGTGATACAACCACCGGAGACTGGTGGCTGGAGGAAAACCGGCTAATATTTAGGGTTTGCATTTTGACTATCCTAGCTGTCTTGGGGAACTTTGCTCTGAACGATCCGATACCGATCTCTTCCTTTGGTGGTGTCAGAGTTTTGGAAGAATGGCTAAGAGGGCCCTTAGCGACCGAAAGGACAGGTTCTGGGCTCCGTTGACATGATGTAGGATTCCTGTGCTTCTAATGTTGCCCATCTCTTCCCCACGCTGCTCGGTTGGAAACTTCACCTGCTGTGTAGGGGAGAAGCGATTGCTCTAAATTGGTTAAGTCCCGGCCCAAGATCGCTTATATAGAAGGTATTATCTACTACCACAAAGAGGATAGTCTGGTCACTCTTGTCTTAAAAGTGCCCATGGAGACTTGCAGTGGTATACTTCCAATGGGACGACTACGCACCTCCAAAACCTACTAATGAGGTATATACTGCCCATATTGTATTTGCCCAGATGCATTTGCTCGACATTCTTTTGGATAGGACATTGAGGAGCTCGTGTCAATTAGCACCTTGTCGACTTTGTAAGTGGCAATCACTAGAGAAACAACCAAAGGGACATCGGGTCCTCGAGATCTCCTCCGCCAGACGCTGGTGGGGGATCTCGCCATCGCCAAAGGTGATTGCATTTGTGCCTTTCAAAGTGGTGGACCGTAAGCCGCCGTTATTTCTTAAGTGTTGCGGTCCTTTCCCTTGCATTGCTATCTCCCCGCTGGTCCTCCCGCAATGGCTGATAACTCCAATCGTAAGGAGATTCTCCATTGCCTCTTCTGTAACCTTGATATCTTTGGCCCGCCGAGGTGGGATTTCGGCGGAGGTGGTGGTAAAGATCCCGTCGAGGTTCGTAACTACGCCCTCTCTTCTTTGCTCATTCCTTCTATGCCGGAGGGCTCATCTTCAACCGGTGGTTCTTTCAACTTCCCACTTCTCACTAGCCTTTCAATTTCTTTCAATGGATGCAATCCTCAAGTGACCTTTTCGCTTGTGGAACCCACAGAGTCTTTAGAGAATTTACTCTTCTTGTCGCTTCGATCGTTTAGGCCATTGTATATCCAAGTCCTTCTCAATAATAGAAGCCAAGATGTCGGATCTTGGTCTCTGCTGAGGCGAGTATACCCTGCAAACCTTCCGGTGGAGTTCTTTCTGTGAAGTTCTTTTCTGCCTCCGAGATCTCTTTTTGCTCAAACTTTCCTTAACGAGGAGGGAGTTCTGTCAGACTTGTTCTTTTCCTTCTTGGTCCCTCGCCTTATCGACATTCCTTCTAATCTTCTCCATACAAGACTCCTTCGCAGATTTCTTCCAAGTACTTTTCGGTGATTTCTTCGTTAGAAATCTTCCTTCTAAGCTCATCATTATAAGTGTTGGCATAGAGGTGTCGGACCCGCCTTTGATGCTATGAGGTTCTACCTCGTCAGATTTCAGAAGCGATCAAGGAAGGTTCAAGTCCTCATGCTCTCCGGATTATGCCACCTGTGTGCTCAATCGATCTCTTCCTTCTTTCGCTTTCTCAAACCTTTTAGGAAAAGGGAGGCGACGTCCATATGATCCGATGGAACCATTGGGTAGTGAGGTCCACCAATCCATTGCTTCCAAAGAGTGTGGTGGAAAAGTTGAGAGCTTTCATGTTGTCGCTGAGTCCGCTGCTTTCCATCTTACTGCATTTAGTAAGATGCCCTACAGTAAGTATTCCATAGTAATGCTCAAGGTTTGGCATAACACAATCGGACGCTTTCTTTCTTTCCGATCTCATCGCACAAAGGGTTGGGAGTTTTAACTACCACCTTCTCATGTGCTTTGACCATCCCGCCAAGGTGGCAATTTGTGTTTCCAAGGTCTTCTGGAGGTAGATCCGCCACCGCCGCTTCACCACCCCGGTTGATGGCTACATCCGAGGGAGATCATTGATTGAACAATCGGGTGCTTTCGCCATTTGATCCCTAGGCACTTGTTGTCGAGCTCGCCGATCGGGTTCCCACTTCGCCTATTCATGCACTTCCTGGACTTCTCCTCGTTGTTCGTGAGAGGCGCTCTTCTATTGAGAAGGTGTCTCATCTTCGTTGAGTTTGCTCCCCAACCTTTGTTGGATCGGACGGTGCTCATTTCTCGATTGAGCGGGTTCAAATTGCTGGATTGGCGAGGCGGGTGGGATGAGGAGGCGGATGTTGTTTGATCCAAAACACCTTGAATAGTGGTGAGTAAGAGGCCAAACCGATTCTCATTCATTCCAAATTCACTAGGACGAATGATCGCCCATTTGGGAGGGTAAAGTTTCACCGGGAGGACCATGTGTTCTCGACGGAGGAACCCCCTTCATCCCCAAGTGTTCGACCTCATCGGTGGATTAGTGGCTCTCCTCGCCGTAAGAAAGACTAGCGGTATGGCCATCACTGATTGTTTACCACTTCTCTTGTCGAGACTCTTGTTACCTCCTCTTCTAGTGGGAGGTCTCCCTTTGTCTCGGAGTCATGACAATGGTAGTGCTGTTCTTGCGGACCTTCTTGTTCTTGCCATTACTGAAGAGAACGGGACTTTTTGTAAAGATTCCCACAGACGGCGCCAAAATGCTGAGGGTGTAACTCCCCAATCACTTAGATTTATTTGACTCTTCCAAATGGTGCCAAGGTAAAAGGCTCCTTGCTAGGTGAGGACCGAAGCGTAAGAACCAGCTGCCAACTACTCCGGTAAGGACCTGCACACTGGAGTGGGTTAGCCAGCTTGTTAAGTGTCAAACCGGGATGAGACTTTACTCGAGAGTGACTGAGGTTCAACTCTGTATACTGTTCGTGATGTGACTAGCGAGAAGACTTGTTCGAAGTGACTTACTTGAAGTGCCTTGCTTATTGGGATATGTGCCTTATTTATAGGCTACCATTGTAATGGAAGGCCTTGCTAGGATTGCGCCATGTGTACGGCTAGGATTGAGACACCAATGCTAAGATGAGGCCCATAGCCCAATAATGAAGCTTTAGCCCATGCCATCTTGGGCTTTAGGGGTAGTTTGGTCATTATTGGGAGAGTTTTTGAGGATGTGATGAAGTCCGCGAGATCCTGTGTTCGGAGAGGTTGGTCCGGATGCATGATCCGGACAAGACTCGTCACCGAGGAAGTTCTCCTGCCTGTCCAACTCTTCCGATTCGGAGCTTCTGGGTTCGGACATCTCACTCTTTGGTGCCCACTTGCTTGGTAGCTTTATGAGATGGTCATGCTGGATTCGAGATGGCATCCGTATCGGAGTCCTTGGGTCGGAGAGGGTACTGACTTAGCACTATGCTCCTTTCCCAGGGAGGCTCGGACCAAGGTGGTCGGACCTGTGGTTCCGGTCGGCCTTGGTGTCCAAATCCTTTGTCCACTTCCCTTAGGGTGGGTCGGACCATAGATGGTCCGCCGGATCGACCATCGCTCGGACCTAAGTGCCTCGGATCCTTCGATGACTTAGGACGCCTTAGATTCGCTCCAGGTCCTTATGACGGATCGACATACTCGCATCAACAAACACAATAAGGAGTGATGATTACAAATTGAGAAGTCAATTTGAGATTTAAACAACATCGGAGGGGTAATAAAATAACAAACTAAAAACTCTACTTGAGAGTTAAACAATACACAAAAGGGGTGGATAAACAACAAACTAACAACACCACTCGAGAGATAAACAACACATCAATGGAGGATAATGTCAAACTAAGAAGTCTATTCGAGATTTAAACAATACATGTATGAGTAAGAGTATGACAAATGAAGAACTCAT